>NW_017547297.1:2671727-2764816 GCF_001854935.1 Bemisia tabaci | reverse complement strand
AAAAAAAAAAAAAAAAAAAAAAAAAAAAAAAAAAAAACACATTGGATCTAGAGTCCAGACTCTTGAAAACATCGACAAGAAAAAAATAATCTTGATTCAATCAGATTTAAGCTTAAATCAAGAACCAAGCCTCTTAATTTGAGCGGATTTCCTTTCTGATTTAAGCTTAAATCTGCTTGAATCAAGAGTCCCTTTTTTTGTCAATGTTTGCAAGAGTCTGAACTCTAGATCCAATGTGTTTTTTTTTTTTTTTTTTTTTTTTTTTTTTTTTTTTTTTNTTTTTTTTTTTTTTTTTTTTTTTTTTTTTTTTTTCTTCCAGTGAAGTAATGAGATATGAGACCCGTCCAGGAGACTTAAACGCCAGAGTAGAAAAATAGGAGCTTGCATTGTTTGCTAACTTTTCAGCACAAAAAAAAAGGCGCACACAAATTACTGTCTAAATCACTCAATTGAGTCTCTCCTCTTCAATGTCCTCCTCTCTCCCGTCAATGTTTTCAAGAATCTGGGCTCTAGATCCAATGTGTTTTTTTCTAGTCTGGGTAAAAAAGTGGCGCAGGGAAAGAAAAAAGACAAAATTGTCTGCATGGTGGCCAGACACTTAACCCAATTTCGTGCAGTCCAAAGTTTTTATGGTCCATTTAGAAAGTTTGTCCAATGGTTTTTTTGTGCGATGCCTCATGAACCAATAGTTTACACTGGGGAAAAAAACACATCGGATCTAGAGTTCAGACTCTTGAAAACATTGAAAAGAAAAAGGACCCTTGATTCAATCAGATTGAAGCTTAAATCAAAAGGAAATCCGCTCAAATTAAGAGGCTTGGTTCTTGATTTAAGCTTAAATCTGATTGAATCAAGCGTATTTTTTCTTGTCAAGCTTAAATCTGATTGAATCAAGAGTATTTTTTCTTGTCGATGTTTTTAAGAGTCTGGACTCTAGATCCACTGTGTTTTTTTCCAGTGTACTTAGTCAAGTTACAAGCAATGACATAGGTGCTGAGATTTCGCCAAATTATGGAATTCACCCTTACATGCCCAACCCGGGTCAAACTGATGTGAGGATCACTGAAAACACGCGCCCGGGGTTTTTATAGAGCTGGTACATCCGCACTTTAGCTATATAGGTCTACAAATACATCTCTAAAAAAGAATAAAACGTCAAATAAAAAAAAAAGGAGAATCAAATGTCAAAACAGCCGATGATAGAGGAGACTTTTCAAGTCTGGTTTGTTTAACTTTTCCCCGAACCAGAGCGACAGTTCATTGGCAGCCTAGAGCGGATCATCGCGAGCTGACGCCTCACGCCATAGCGCCTTCAATTTTGCATATGCAACACGGACATCCATCAAGCATGAATAGTTGTATCCCTGCGCCGTCATCATCGCGCGACCTCTCCCTTCCTCCATTCTCATATTGTGTTGGTTTCGTTTGTATTATTTGTAGTGGTGCTTCACGGGTTACGTTAGCAAAACAGCCGAGGATAGAGGAGATGTAATCGGACCTCTGTTTTACCTTTTCTCTCGAATCCAAGCGACACCTCATTGACAGCATAGAGCGGAGCATTGCAAGTTCACGCATCGCGCCTTCAATTTTGCAGACACAACACAAACATCCATCGAGCACTAATAGTTGTATCTCTGCACCATCATCAAAGCGGGCTCATCCTCCTACTCTATTTCCATGTTGTGTTGGCTCCGTTTGTCTCAATAGTACCGGTGCTCAAAGGGCTACGTGAGCAACACAGGCAAAGTATAACTTGGATTTTTGTTGACCACAGTAAGTATTGGATAAGAAAAATTGGGTAAACTGTCCAGGTACCGTCCGCAATTCTGCCGTGATAGCGAAGAGAGCCGTAAGTTCAAAAATGAAGTTTTGAGAAAACGGGCTCAGAAGCTTCTGACAAGAACATTTTATTGAAAGAAGCCTCCGTTCTTTGTCAAAATGCCACTAATCGTCCGGAAGACTCCTAGAAATCGTATGGATTAGAAATCAACTGATTTTATTTCCATTACGTAAAAAAGGTATTTTTCATTTTCATGCTAGGTTACTGTCAGGCAAGACAGCCGTAAGTGCTATCTTCTGCATGCTTTCGCGGTTGCGTTTTGGACGCACAACAAACACATTTTCAGGTTGGAAATTGGCAGAAGAGGGCGGCACCTTATGGAAAGCACTGTTTTCATTGGCTCTCATGCACCTGCGGCTGTCTTGAAAAAAACTATGTCATTTTTGTGCACTTACGGCTTTCTCATACGTCTTGTTTTCATTAAACTAGGATGAATTTTGCTGTTTCAGCTGTCTCAGTAATTTCATCTAAAAGAGTTTAGTCGAATTTTGCAGAAAACTCGATTTCGAAAATTTGACACTTACTGCTCTCTTCGCTATCACGGCCGAGCGACTCTCAACACATAGTTGGGATTCCATAGAGTCCCTTCATACTGAGAGTTAAGACAATGTGAATCCATTTCTGATTGGTCTCCGTATTTTAGGCCTCCACAGTGTCACAAACGGGATTAAAGATTACATTTTCACGAATTGCAAAGATTATAATCTGGAATGGACCGGGGAATTACGGTTCGGCAAGGAACAAACGGAATGAGAGAAGGAACGGAAAAAGGAATTTGAGAATTGTCTGATCAAAGTTTACGAAAAACTTTCAATTTGTGTAATCTTTATTCCCGTTATTGACTCCACGAGGGGGAGTTGTCTTAACTCTCAGTATAAAGGAACTCTAGGATTCCAGATTTTGTCGTACAAAATGAATTCCAAAACTTTTTGATTGTTACATTTCATCCTGCGGGAGGTCATTCAAATTTGACAACCCGGCGCCATATCGTGGCGCTTGTCGGTGCGTTATCTGAGTAGATCTTGATCGGTTATTTATAGTCACCGACGCCGCGGCGGCAGAACCACGCGTTACGCCTCCGATCGAAGCCGGAGCAGATCGATGAGAAAATTCGGGAAGCGTTCCGCGGGTCCGACTCAGGACTCAGGTCAACTTTCCGAGTTATGTCTGGAATGCAGTCGGGTGCCTCGCTAATATTGCCCCACTTCCATCATTACCTTTAATTCCCGTTCCCTCGATCCCATCGGATTTCGATCGATTATGTTTCTCGACCATCTCGGCACCTATTCGGGATATGAATCGGAGAAAGTGTTTGTTTATACCAGGAAGTTGTAATGGTTGGAACAGTTAACTGAAATTTAAATTGAAGGACGTATTTAGTGGCGGATACAGAGTGAGTCGGAGGGGGTGGGGGGCATTTGCTGATGTCGAGTGGAGGATATGGGGGGTGTCCCCCCGAACAAGGAGGGCTTGGGGAAAATTGAAAAAAGTAGCCCCTCCCAGATTGAATGTGTAGCAGTTTTAGTATACAATTTGTGCAGTATTTGAAAGTTGAAAATTGAAAAATAATGCCGCTTTTTGCGGTTTTTTTTTTTTTTTATTATTGGTTAATATTTAGTGACCTTGGTACAATGAAATTCAAAAATATTTATTTTATTATATTGACTATTATTTCTGCGGTGTTAAATAACCTTTGGTTTGGTAAACTTTGGTTATAGTTCTGTCTTGAAACCATTTCAGTAAATTTTTAGGAGCACTTTTTTTCTCTGCCTCTTCTTTCCTCCTTTCTTCCTTTTTTCCTTCTTGCTTTTTTCATTTTTGGCCCGAGGGGGGATCATGCCACCAAACCCCTCCCCAATTTTTCGGCACCTCCTGTAAAAGTCATGTAGTCAGTTTTACTATACTCAAAGACTCTCCGAATGCTAGTGAAAAGCTCGAATAGTCCAGGTTCTTCAGATTTTACCGCTAAGAATCCGTCATAAAAGCAACCGTTCTCCTCAAGCTACAAGAAAAAAATTTACCGTTGTCGTCTCGTGAAAGCTCATGGTGACGCACCTAGAATGACCGCGCGACGATAATGACTCGATGCCTGGACAAAAGTTTCTTCGGTGGCACGGTAAACGCTGAGGAATATCTCATCTGGCGCGCTAAGTAAAAACGCCGTATCGGCATTCGAATGTTGCCAAGTTTCTTCTTTGAAAATATTTATTTTTTAAGCAAATTATGAGTATTTTTCCTTGAAATGTTCAGATTTTTGGATCAAATTCCGAACTAAATCCGGCGTAAGATCGGAGGGAAAATATTCACAATTTTCCTAAGAATTCGTGATTTTTCGAAGGAAATTAGGCAACGCTTAATGGTTCATACTGCGTTCCTACTTAACACGGCGGTCATCCTAGCGAAGCGAGGAAGGAATCGCGAAAGGCGGGCCGTTTCCAGGAAATGAAGAGTCACTTCAGAAAGTAATAATAACACTAACACCAGCACTATCCTAACACACTAATCTATCCTTTGATTTATAATCAGAAGGATCACAATGAAAACTCGCTCTTTCCTTCTCTGCGCTCATAAACTCGAGAGAGAAGCATCGGCAGTTAACATCTTTCGAGGGGGAGGGGGTGGGAGCTCAGCGCGATTTGCATAAATTGATGTTTTCAGAATGCTCAACAGTGTGCACTTACTGCTGCAGCATTATTATTAGCCGTTGCGACCACTTTTTGCCCCTCTATTTTTACTTCCTCGGTACCGACTTTCAAATCAAAACAAAAACAAAGTGCGGAACGCTCCTGCATGCTTGAAGGAATGTTCATTCATTCACTTGAGTATAAATTAACCAAATTTGGAGAAGGCTGAAGATGACCAGCCTCCCCCCCATCCCTCCTCTTCCCTTCATTTTTATTTTGCTGTTCTATTTTTAGCAAGAACTCGAGGCAGTAGAAATACGGACCCCAAGGAGCATTGAAAAGTTGTGGGAATCGTCAATGGAGAATTTGCATGCAAATGTTTTATTGCTTCATCTGAAAGAGCTTAAAGAGCTGATTTCCCAGTTTTCCAATGCCGTGTTAATTGAATACAATTGATACAATGACAAATGCCTTTAAAGGTACGAAACTGAGTCGTCTGTGGTAACTCACCGTGCAACCTGCCTCTCGATTACTTTTCTAAATCAGCGTTAAAGTCTCCAAGTCTATTAGCAAGCAATCCAGTAACAATGGACGACTAGACAAGGTACAAATTTAAGCATTCTGGTACATGTTTGACCAGAATTTCACGTAGAACACGATTCGCGCAACGAAAATTATTTAAACCAACTCCTAACGAAGCTGTTAGCATTTTTATTTTACATTGGTTACGAGGAATTTGAACTGCCCGCTCACAAGAAGTTCAAAGCTCTACGTGAGTTAAATCGCGCACTACAACGGTTCAACGGTTTCAGCAATCTTCTCAATCGAGCAAAGTTCATTTCCTACCATGTGTTTTTCAAACTATAAGTGATTTGCTATTGCTGAGCCAAAGTGTCAAGATTGAGGTTGCCAGATTTTTATATCGCAGAGACTGTCATGATAACGTTTCGCGCGAGAGCACAGAGACTAAACTTTACGTCATCAATAATTGAGTGTAAATAAGCAGAATGGACCACCAGACAAGTTACGAATTTCAGTATTCTGATACATATTTCTTATCTAAAATTTCACGTAAAACACGATGCGCACAACGAAAATTACCGAAATCAACTCCTTACGAAGATATTTAATGATTCTTGGTGCGTGAATTCAAACCACCCGCTCATGAAAACTCGATGCTCTGCGTGATTCACGACGCGCGCTAAACGTTATCATGATAGTCTCTGCGATATGAAAATCTGACAACCTCAATCTTGCCGCTTTGGCTCAGCTGTAGCAAATTGCTTATAGTTTGAACAACACATGGTGAGAAATGAACATTGCTCGATTGAGGAGCTTGCTGAAACCGTTGTAGACTCACGGTAGAGCTTTGAGTTTTTTATGAGCGCGCAGTTAAAATTCCTCGTAACCAATGTGAAATAAAAACGTTGATATCTTCGTTAGGAGTTGATTTCAGTGATGTTTGTCGCGCGAATCGTGTTCTACGTGAAATTCTGGTTAAGAAACATGCATCAGATTGCTTAAAGTTGTACCTTGTCTAGTGGTCCATTATGGTACACTGGAAAAAAAAAACAAAAAAAAAACACATTGGATCTAGAGTCCAGACTCTTGAAAACAGTGACAAGAAAAAATACTTTTGATTCAATCGGAATTTTGCTTGAATCAAAACGAAATCCGCTTGGATCCAATGTGTTTTTTTCCAGTGCATTGTTGCATGTGCATTTCTGCCGTATTTCCTAACAGTTCGAGAAATTATTCAAAATGGTGACAGAGTCTAAAAAAGCATCTTGATCTTGCTATCCTCAAGAATTATTATCCTTCTACTGACAATAAGGAGGAACGAGACAGTTTTTTTACTCTCCTGGAAAATCGTGTTTTCCGAGATACGCTCTTCTGCACGTTTACCATCGATTAGTACCTAACACATAGCGGTGGCATGCTGCCAGCGCGAAACGCGCATCAGCGCCTACAAACCTAAAGGGATACCTCAAGCATTGCGCGGAACGCACATTAGCGCCTACAAACCTAAGGGGATACTTCAAGCATTGCGCGGAACGCGCAATGGCGCCTACAAACCTAAGGGGATACTTCAAGCATTGCGCGGAACGCGCATTGGCGCCTACAAACCTAAGGGGATACTTCAAGCATTGCGCAATGCGTGAAGTATCCCTGTTGTAGGTTTGTGGGCGCTAGTGACAAAACAGGTGCGGGGACAAAAAATCAACTAATGGGTGCTTAGGAAAAGATACATTCCTCTCCTGAGCACTTTTTGCTCGGGAGAGAAAACATTTCTCTCGTTAGCAAATACTCAATGCAGGGGAGAGAAATGTTTTCGCTCCGGAGCAACTAATTGGTGCTTAGGATAAGATACATTTCTCTCCTGAACATTAACTTTTTGCTTGGGGGAGAAAACATTTCTCTCCCCTGCATCGAGTTTTTGCTTACGAGAAAAATAAATTCTCTCACGAGCAACTAATTGGTGCTTACGTAAAGATTCTTCCCTCTCCTGAGCATTAACTTTTTGCGCGGGAGCGAAAACGTTTCTCTCGTAAGCAAATACTCGATGCAGGGGAGAGAAATGTTTTCTCTCCCGAGCAACAAATTAACTTGAACGAAACATTATTAACTTGAATGAATCGAAACACCCGCTATTTCATTTCTCACTCTTGATTCAATCGGAATTTTGCTTGAATCAAAACGAAATCAGCTTAAATTAAGAGGCTTGGTTCTTGAATTAAGGTAGATTCTGATTGAATCAAGAGTACCTTTTCTTGTCGTTGTTTTTAAGAGTCTAGACTAGAGATCCAATGTGTTTTTTTCCCAGTGTAATACATATTCACTAGAACTCTGGCGCTACTTACCATTACGGTAAATGCTACCATGGAGTATGGTGTTAATTACCATACTCGGATCACTGTGTGAGAGTAAGGTAAAATCTACGACATTGCTTTACGCCTAAGTCCCTGCCCTGTTTGATGCAACATACACCCTCATAGTAAAAAGGGCATTGCCCTGGACTACGCATGCGCGAGCGGGTCGCCCGGCGGGTGTTGAAAGGCGAGCTTTTTCCTGAATTTCGCGGTCAAGTGCTGCGGCGCGGCGCCGTTCTCGGACAAAACACCCGTCCGCGGGTCTAATTATAGTCGAGCATAACAAGAACAAGAGGAACAAGAAGGGAATGCGTTTACCATCTCGCTCGCCCCAGATACCAACTCGTAAACCTCCAACGCGCACCCTTACTTGCCGCGCCAAGCGCTGCTGTTAAGTCAGGCACTTATTCCAATCCATTTTTTGCATGCATACATACACAGGAAAAAAACCACACTGGATCCAGAGTCCAGACTCTTAAAAGCATCGAAAGGAAAAAATACTCTTGATTCGATCCAGATTTAAGCTTAAATCAAGAACCAAGCCTCTTAATTTGAGCGGATTTCCTTTTGATCTAAGCTTAAATCTGATTGAATCAAGAGTTTTTTTCTTGTCAATGTTTTCAAGAGTCTGGACTCTGGATCAAATGTGTTTTTTTTCCAGTGACGTAACAGGCACGTAGCCAGAGGGGGTTTGGGGGGCTTTAGCCCCCTCCGAAAGCAAAAAAAGGAGGGGAGAAATGAAGAAAAGGGGAGACAGAAAATACAAAGAGGCGAGAAAAGAGGAAGTTTGAACTTTCAAAGTACGTCGAAATAGATTTAAAATTTCAAAAATTACCTAGATGTGTTTAATGTAACGATTTGAAGGTATCGTAGGCTGAAAGTAAAAATAGATACGTTATTTTCCCGCAGAAATTAATGGAAAATCTGCGTCACAGAAGCCTCAGAATGCGTCCAAATAGAAATAAAAATTCAAAAATTTGCAGAGGTAAGCCCTCGTCACCTCCTTCTAAACTGAACAATTATTCCATAACCCCCGAACTCCCCCCTTAGCCGGGGAGGGGGGGGGAGAACCCTGCTTACCCGATCAAGCCCCCTTCGAAACAAAGTCCTGGCTACGTGCCTGATACGTAAGCTATATAGAAAGTTCTCTTTTGATATCCATCAAAGTTGAAGTTGCACGAGACTATTACATTTAGTTTTTTTACGCACCTCCAACTAAACAAATTGCACTGCCTCGCTCCAATTTTGACGTACTGACATGAAAATTTGCATACCTTCATTTTGAGATGCGAGCATGCAGAAAATCCGCTCTTCGGAAAAAGGTCCTCATGGACCTAACGCCTCTTTAGCACCTACCTCCTTCATTTCAAGACAGTTAGTGTTTTCTATTATAACTTTGTCCATCAATTTCAATGATGAGTCCACCAGCGGGCTGATGGTTGAGCTTTATAGACAAAACGATAGACAAATAAGATATACGGGGTATGGAGCGATCCTATCGGCTGAAATGGGTGGTTCTCATAGACTATATGGGCGAAAATGATGGACTAACTATCGGGTCTCCCGTGGGTTATCGTTAGTCAATCTATTACCTGCCTCCTTTGTCCATTACAACCACTCTCTTTGGCCGATAGGATCCCTCCTCATCTCTTTGTCTTCTTTGTCTATCGCTTCGTCTATCAATTTCAAAAATCAGCCTGCAGGTTTTTAAGATACGAGCTTGCAAAAAATACGTTCTCCGCAAAAACAAGGCCTCATGAACCTAAAGCCTCTTTCGCACCTATCTCCATAATTTGAGGATAGTTAGTGCTTTGTCCATCGCTTTGTCTATATCAATTTCAACCATTGGACTACATTTTGCAATTTGGAACTATAAATTCCAGCCCGGTTTAAGAACAACGTATGTGACATTGGTTTCCTTATGCACATAAGTGTTTTTTTCAGATGAGCCAGAATTTATAGCTCCATAGCTCCAAATTGCAACATGCAGTCCAATTAGCCTGCAGTATTTTAAGATACGAGCTTGCAAAAAATACGATCTCTGCAAAAAAGGCGTCATGGACCTAACACCTCTTTCGCACCTATCTCCATAATTTGAGGATAGTTAGTGCTTTGTCTATAGCTTTGTCTATCAATTCCAAGAATCAGCCCGCAGAGTCGTGGAGAGCGGCAACGCGCATGCGGAGGGCGTCGAGCTGGTGTCGAGCGCATGCCACAATAGAGATTCCACATATTAATAAGTGAGCCATCTTTAGCATGTTTACCGGCAATAGAGGTTATTTACACTGGTCGCGGGATCCAGAGCCCTGTCTTGTGACATTAGAGCTAATCGCAGCCGGGATATTAACCCCGGCAGAACGAGGCACCACTCGCTCTCTGCACAAGGGGAAAACGCCCTAAGAACACCACAACGTTGCCAAATTTCCTCCCAGAAATGATTAATTCTTGATAGAAGTTATGTTCGTTTTCTCCTGAATTTTTCAGACACTTTAGATCAAATTACGAATAAAATTCTCTGAGAAATCAGAATGAAAATTGCGATAAATTTTACCAAAAATTCGTGATTCAAGGAAAGAAATTTGGCAACTTCTGAGGCTCATACGACGTTCTTCTTTAGGAACTCAGCGCGGCTGTTAAACCCATTTGATTTGTTTAGTGCGTCGGGAATTCGAACCGTTGCCGCCCGACAAACGGACCGGAATGCCCAGTGTGATTTGATTCGCATTATGTAAAATATCCTAGTTGCGCCTCGTGCATGCTGCCGAGCTAAGTAAAAACAGCGTATGAGCTTCCAGACGTTGCCGAATTTTCTTCGATAGAGTACGGATATCCGGGGAAACTTGTGGAGATTTCTCTTCCAATCCTCAGAGAATTTCATCTCGCGATTTATTATTTCGCGTCTGAAAATTTCGAATAAAATATGTGTGATTTTTCCATAAAAATGAATGTTTCGTATGAGGAAATTTGGCAACATCCGGATGTCCATACGGCATTTTCTCTTAGCACCGCAGCATACTGCCATACGAACAAGTAGAAACCGCGTATATCACTTAAGGTTCTCATTTGGGGTTGCGTGGTTTTGGTTTAGCTAGGCAGCTTGCGATGACCGTTCCGTTGACTCTCTGAGCTCTCAGTTAAGGCTGAGTTTACCGTGTTCAGGAATAACACCGTATGAGCCCATCCTGTGTTGCCAAATTACCTTCGACAAATCACGAATTTTCAGGAACACATATTAACTAGGGGCTTATGGGGCTGCTTTGCAGCCCCTCATTTTTCCTGTACACTTTTCACTTTCACATTTTTTTTTTTCTATTTATTTTCATTTAATTTTCTGTTTTGTCTTTGAATCGGGTCTAATTATTTCTTTGAGAGAATAAATATAACAACGCATAACGCCCCTTAACGCATCCGGAATGCAGCTGCATTCCGGATGCAGACTGAGAAACTGAAAAAAGTACGTTACGTAACGGTAAATATTAAATAAACTTACCTGTATATGGATCCTTGAACTTTAAATCAATAAGGTCCACCACCCGGAATATCAATTCGATTTGCAGAGAAAGAGGCAAAAGCAACAGCACTATTATAATTTCTGATATGCTTTATGAAATTTGGAGAATATAAAAATAATGATTTCAAATCGGTATTTGTCCGAATACTCGGTAAAGAAATTAAGCCATTTTGGCAGCAGTTATTAAAATGACCATTGGACATTTCACCCTGAAAATGGCGAGCATCACAATGATGACAAATTATATTCATTGAACCGACTGAAAATTTGGTAACAAAATTTTCATCAAAGTTCTGATCATCAATTTTATACTTCCGAAATGAAGAAATGAAAATTTGATTTTCTATACTAATAACAGAGTTAAGTTCTTGCTTCACTAAACGAACATGCGAAGAATTCTGGAAAACGCGACCACGTTTTGGAGGACGACCGCCTCGGTCATTGAAAATTTCACTCATAACAACTGTTAAATTTAAAATTAAAATTAGTAAAAATTATTATTATTTTAACAAAATAATAACTGAAAAGTTCAATTTTTAAATTAAAAAGAATAAATCGTAGAAAAAGGATGAAATGAAAATGGAAATTAATAATAAACATATTTATACACATTGAAAAGAAACAGCGTGAAAAGTTCTGATCGGAAATGAGAAAAAAAACTTGGAGGTTATTGACTTCATGAGGAAAAATTGGCAATAGGAAAAAGATGGAACCAATCATGAAAAACCGTAAAAAAAAAAACGCGGGAAAAGAAAAATGTAAGTTGATGGCAGTTGAGTGTTGGAAGTAACCTCACTTAATGATGATTGTTGAATAAAAGCAGCTGATAAAAAGACAGCAAACAGTAAAGTAAGATGCGTAAAACAAAAAACAAAAAACCCCCACTTCCCCTCATCCAATTTATGAGTTTTTAGGGATTTAAAAATCGGGGACGAACCCCAGAAAATAATTTATAGTTTTCCCGAAGCATTGAGAACAACACCTTTCAAATGAACCAACGCCCCTCGCAATTAGTACAGTGGTTGATTCATAATTTCATTCTATTTTTCAAATTAGATATTAAGATATTTCTCCTCTGATTTGTCAGAGGATTTCGTTCGTAATTTGATCCAAAAAGTCTGAAAATTCCAAAGAAAAATATTCATAACTTTTTTTTTAAAATATATCTTTTCTGAGAGGAAATTTGGCAACATTCGAATGCTCATACGGCGTTTTTACTTAGAACGGCAGTGCTTTCGATCGCGAATCCCCGTGACGAATCGTTGCGGCTAATCCATGTTGAGGCCGTAATGGATTTCCATCCTTTGTCACGACTTCGGAAAACCGTCTCTTCTGCGAGTTGATCATTTGGGCGTATTTGTGCTAAAAGGAACTATGTGCATAGGATTTGCATGTGACATAGTTCCTTTTAGCATAAAAATGTCCATTCGTGGAACTTGGGTTCATATCTTAGAGATGCACCGAGCCTGGTTTTGAACGTCATCGCGGTCCTAGTAGCAGAACCATATAAGGAAAATATAAAGATTTTGTACGAAAGTTAATTTTTTTTTTATATAATGCATGCATACGAAAGTGTTAAAAGTGAACATTTTCATGTAACCATTATATAAAAAATAGTCATAATTTTCGTGAGCTTTTCGCAAACATACTAAAAAATCTTCTAATTCGCGAAAAGCTCACGAAAATGATAACCCTTTTTTTATATAATAGTTACATAGAAATGTTCACTTTTAACACTTTCGTATGCATGCGTTGTATAAAAAAAAAATTAAAAAAACTTGTCTATAAAAAAAAAAATACCTTTTCTAGCTTTTATCATTTTTCATATTTCATGGTCAAGTCTGAACTTTGAGTTTTTTTTATATAAGCGTTACACGTTTTTCATATAAAACTACCATTTAGATAACATATATTTTTTTTATATACTTTTTTTAGAAAAACAAAAATTTGTTCTGCTACTAGGGGGGTCTGGTTTGTATTGAACGTCAAAAATTCTATCCGGACGCCGTTTTTTACGGAATGGATGACGAATTTTCAAAGGTGTTCATTTTTTTCTGGGACTGAAACTTTGCTGTAATTAAACGTTGTCTCGTCTCGACCGCATTCTTTAATCAAGAGCAGGGTTTCCCGGGCAGGGCTCATGACTAAAGCAAGAGAAACGCGCAGTCTTCGTAGAGCATCGCCGAATAGTTCGATAATAGCATGATCAAAAATAATTTGAGACTTTCGAGGGAATGCGGGAGTGGCAGGAAAAAATGCAAAAATCTGAAGACAACGATGTCAAGTGGTGCACGATTCCGTGCGACATACACTCGGCTCGGTTCTGAGAAGTGGGTACCTCAAGCGAGAAAGCATTGAGCTACAAAAGCTCAAACAAAAAGTTACGACGAAGGAAAATTTGTCAGCAATGATGGACTGTGCCCACCACAGAATTACAAATCGATGGCCAAAGTGCAGAGCGACGTATCTTCGTTTGCTACGTCGCAGACGTCCTGTCATACTTTATTTTGATTACATTTTGCAGTAAGGAATCACTATCTCTACCTCCCCCACAAAAACACATATCTGCATAAGGAAACCGATGGCATGTATTTTGTTTCTAAAATGGACCAGAAATAGTGGTTCCTTACAGGGCCGGATTTACCTACTTGCCGCCCATGGGCCGCTAGTATTTTGCCCCCCCCCCCTTCTCATTCGTTTTGAAACATCAATGAAAACCATCAAATGAACGTGCTAGCGGGGGAGGGGTGCATAAGACGCGTTTATTTGTGTTGAACACATTTTTTGGGAAAGCCCTGTCAACACTACTAGCAAAAATTCACGGAACTTTGCGCGAAAGTCTAGTTTCGTAAACCTATCTCTGTGTGGACAAGACTCTCCGTTCATAAGAAATGAACGAAAAAATTATGAAGAACAAACATAAATGTGGATTAATGATTTTATATTCCGCCGCCGCCCCTCGCAGACCGCACTGTGTTTGACGCAATGCGTGAAGTATTCACGCAGTCTTGTAGGCGCTATGCGTCTCCCGCTGATCGCACTGTGTTTGCCGCAATGCGTGAGGTATTCATGCATTCTTGTGGGCGCTATCCGTTTCACGCCGTCCGCAATGACCGCACCGTGTTTGATGCAATGCGTGAAGTATTCGTGCAGTCTTGTAGGCGCTAATATGTGTTACATGCCAATCGCCGCGCCGAGGGCTTCTCCTTTTCATCTCAAGTCTTCGTCATCATTTCTCTCTGGGTAAGTCGCGCCGTTCCAGGCTAAATTGCGTGTTTGGTTTCTCTCTTACCTCGACTAATTAAAGGTGCTGCCTCTTGTATCACTGAAAGACGACAAAAGTAGAAATTACTATACTCTCAGAAAATTAGAGATTTTGTCGCCTTTTCTCGTTTGCAATTTTTTTCTAAATCCGAATTTTTGTTATACCTACATTTAAAAAAATTGCAAAATTTGCCACCCCTATAGATTTGCCGCCCCCTATAGATTTGGGCCGAGGCCCATGTGGCCACCCCCTTAATCCGGCCCTGGTTCCTTATTGAAAAATGCAATCCATTTTCTCTTTGAAAAACTAGTCAACGTAATTTCAACTTCGTTGATTTTTCCTCTCTATTAGCAGAATATTCTGTATGGATTTTAAGCTATTAATTTGGCTTAATGCTCTTTGGAAAAATATATTAAGGGCGGAAATTTTGAGATACCACGATTAAGTCGCGTAGTTTTACGCTTTGACCATCGATTCGCAAATTTAGGAAACTGGTTTACAGGGTGGTGTGAAACGTAAGAAAGATTTAAAAAATTGGAAATTTCAGTGACATATTTCATGAAATTCCTCGAGGCTGTAAAATATTTCATATTTTTCAGGGACAAGAGTATGCAACCCGCACTTAAACACACAAAAATAGAAGAAAGTCGCAATTTTTACATTTTGCGAAACATGAAAAGGAGCCGGTATTTTTCAATATCCTTCATTTTCTGAAATTGTACGAAATATTTAACGTGAAATTTCAAACTTTTATTTTTCATGAAATTTTGCCACTCTAGCATTCTGATTTCTTTTGTATTCTGAGAATTTCTTGTCCATGATATTTCACCTCAGGAATTTTTTTTTAATTATCTCTATTTCTTTTTTTGTAACTAATTTCTATCTTTTGTCTCATATTAATTACTATAAGAACTTATATTATGTAAATTGTTGAATAAAGTTAGAAGGGGAATGTCCTGGATTAAAAAAAAAAAAAAAAAAAAAAAAAAAAAACCTCAGGAATTTTAAAAAAATTTACCCGCTGTCAGGGCATTATAAAGGCATTTCAGCCTGAGAATTTTCGACAAAAAATGAACCAATTTCACAGCACGTAAATTATCGTATATTGTGCGGTCAACTAGGCAACGGTGCGCCGATATCCTCGCGGATGTCATAATTCGCGGGTTATTAGTGGCGACGCTAAGTTTGGACACTGCAGCTCACTCTCATCGGGGCTTCATCGCTGCGGCATGAGTGGTAAACCGGTTGTTTCTCGCGACCTGACGACCAACCACCGATGCTCCCGTTCCGAGCAAAAACAGCTTATGTATGTGAGCTTTTCATGGGAGATACGCGATTTTTGCTCATGAGAGGAGTGTGGACGTGAATGCGGAGTGGATCTCATAGAAATTGATTCGGTGTCCAGCGAGGATCGCGATGACTCATCCGAGTTATCGCTGGCTCAAAGGAGCTGGCCACAGGGCACGCTGCCCCCCCCCCCCCCCCCCCNAGCTCCTCCTTTACCCGTGGAATCTTGATTTTGTGTATAACTCGAGCCCGGACACAGTTTTTGCGGCTTGTCGTGACAGTTACATTTAACTCATCACATGGAATTTTTCTTAAAAAGAGAGAAAAAAATATTGAGAGAAAATTACAGAGAATTAAAGAAATTTGACGAATATTTTGACCTCTTGATAATTGGATCAAACAATTTGACCGGACATCTGTGAAAACCTTCAAGTCATTTATTTACAGAAGACTTAAATGTTTCGTTTATTTTACGTTTTTGCACTTATTTTTTTTTTTAACAAATTTTAAATTCATAAATCTCGAAATTAGAAAGGCTTATCGAACTCTCATCCTTTTCTTGCATTACTTTTTAAAACTAAAAAAAAGGAACAAGGAAGAAAGGAAATGAATGAACTCAAGGAAAGGCTTCAACATGAGTGAATCTTCAATCATTATTTTGACTTTTGGGTACATTCTGGAATAGAGCCGTTTTTTCAAAGCCAATTTGTCAATCTTAAAACTTAATTTGCATGCTTTCGATCCATCGTCGTATTTTCTAAGGAGTTTCCAAAAGAATATCAAATGAAAGATAACTACACATATTTTCGGTAGAATAATATAAAATTGCTCGTATCTTGCGAAGTTGATGAACGAAAATTAATGGTGAACGAGCCATATAGAACGATTAAAAAAACCACGATTCAACTTGCACACCGACTCAAAATTGTTGCGGACCAAAAGTAATAAATTCACGTACGAAAGTATTAAAAGATTGAGCCGAGGCCCAAAACTTTGACAGAATTCTGCGCTCATTTTTTAAAATGGCTCACGATGAATGAAATAATCAAGTCCCATCTACCTTCAAGCAAGCGCCACGATAAATATGGGCACACAACTTATCGAAAATCTTAATTTGTATCAATTACTTGACAGTGTCTCCTGTGCGAGACCTCCCCATTTGACTCGTATGATAATGAGCCCAAGAAAAGTTGAAAGCAACAAACGCACACAAACACTAACGATAAAACAATCGGGAGGAGAATTCTCGAGCAGGGCTTTTAGGGTGGTCAGGGACGATCAGAAACAATCTCGGGCCCCATGAGAGAATTCTGCCGTGTTAAGGAAGAACTTCTTATGAACATTCGAGAGTTGCCGAATTTTTCTCGATGACGCATGTATTTTTGACGGCATTCATGTATATTTTTCCTTGAAATTTTCAGATATTTTAGATTAAATGGACGTGTGTCTGTCAAATGGAACTAAGCGCCATAGGGGGAGGAAGGTAGAGGGGGGCTTGGATTGGCGGTGGAAACGGGCGTCGGGCTCATTCCGTCCTATGCTTGCAATGCTTTTCCATGGCACTTAGTTCCGTTTGACAGCGAATGCGCTATCCGGCATTCTAAATTTCTCAAAAGAAACTCAAATTGGCGCTTAGTTCCGTTTGGCAGAAACACGTCCAAATTGCGTACACAATTTCTCATAGTCTTGAAAAAAAAAAAAAATATTCACATTTTGCCAGTAAATTCGGTCTTTATCAAGGAAACTTGGCAACGGTTGAAGGCTCATACGGCGTTTTTCCTCAGTATGGCAGAATTCGAGTGCGAGAGTGCTCGATGGTTCTGCCGGAGAGATAGGACGACAGAGCCAATTATATTTCATTTAATAAAAGGAGAAAAAAAAGTCGAGAAGATCAAGAAGTAAAATAAAGAGAAATGAAGTTCGCGAGGACGCAAGTGAGGCGAAGCGAGAAGAAAAAGAAGGTTCGCAACAAAGAGCGTTCCAGTTAAACAGAGGTTTACCATCCTATTTACATATGGACTGCGGTGCGTTTTTCTTCGCGAATTGGAAAGGGGGGGGGAGAGCGCATTTAGCAGTTACCACACGTTGATGATTTGATTTTTATCGTCTTAATAATTCGCGTCGAGTTCTCGCAAGTGTCGCGTGGTTGCCGACACGACGATTGCTGTCTCGATCTCATCCACGTTTGCTGCTCTTTTTTCCTTCTTTTCCTTCTTTTTTTCTTCTTTTTCTTTTTCTTTTTTTTCGAGACCTGAATTAAACAATTTTCAGTGAGGATGGGTCGAGAAGATCGATGCACGAACGAGCGAATTAAAAGAAAGAACGTAACTTCAAACAAATAATAAATCTAGGTCTGACTTAATCAAATTTTGATTTATGTAAGAGAATATCAATAACTTGTTTGGAATACTGAATTTTATATTGAACCAAATCACTGGCTTCAGGGGCTTGGAGGACAAGTGCAATAAGTGCAGTTTTTGATATTTGTACCAATTTCAGCCGGGCGGATCCAGATGGTCAGACGTGTCTCTGCCAAACAGAAATATGTGCATTAAGACATGAGCCCTGAGACCCATAAAAATATATGTATAACAGGGCTCACGTCATAATGGACAGAGTTCCGTTTGGCAAAAATACGTCAAATTAGAACAGAGGGGTGGAGGAGGAATCTGAGGAAAGTTGTCGAAATTTGAAAGCATCTTATATGCAGTTTGAGTCAATTTTGTCATGAAATATTACCAAATCTGAGCATCCTTTCTCCTTCTTTCCTCAGTTCCTTCCTTCCTTTCTTCCTTCCTTCCTTCCTTTCTTTCTTCCTTCCTTCCTTCCTTCCTTCCTTCTTTTTTTTCTTCCTCCCTTTTTTCGGGAGAACGGGCGTATGCACCCTTATGCACCAGCAGACCAGCACCCCCCTCCTCCTTGGATCCACCTAAGTTTTCAGCTCCTATTCTCAGATCCCATTTTCATCATTTGGTCTTGCCTTATCTCGGACGGATCGGCAAGGATTTTTATCTAAATCTTGAAAAACTGTAGGTCAAATTTATTCCCCAACTTGCTTCCCAAATTCGGCCTTAAAACTCCTACTCTTTTCTAATAATAGAGCCTCCCCACCGGAAAACGCTATGGTGCATTTGAAAAACCGACAACGCTGAACCGGTAACGATCGAACGATCGCAACGTGCGAGTGTGAACAGTCATCAGGGGCGAACCGGTTGGAAGCTCGAGTTGTGATGTCCTGTTTACCGCCCAATTTCACCCATTTTTCTTTCATCATTTCTTAATTTTATTCCCGGGCGCTCCGGTTCGCGCCGAGTCGGTCGCGGTGGCCTACCGCGCGGTGGATCGCGGACCCCCAGCTCCAGCGGACCACCAGGTCCCGACCTGGAGCTCCCCGCACTCGGCCGTGTCATCCAATCAATTACTTGTCCGAGGATGATTTGTCCGTCCCCCTCCTCTCCCGGGTGGAAACCGATCCTGAGCCGCGATAGAGACTTATTTACAAGCCGCCCATTAATATTATCACCTTAGTGTCTGTTCTCTTGGACTTTGTTTCTGCGTTGATTTATACCGCTCCGTTTTTCCTCTCCTCGTGTGAGCATTGAAATTATGATTCGTATTTGCCCGTCTTCTCTGTCTAGTCCCACCATCCACCTCTTTATCTAATCTTTGTGTTGGGAGTTTTCGAGTTGTTTCGGTTTCAACCGGTGGGCGTGTTTGATGAGACGGCCTGCGACTGATTATTTAGAGCGAGTTTCGTTGGAGTGTTGTGTGCGCTCGCTGATCGATTGCTCGACAGCCTCTTGGTGAACTGAGGACTAAAATATGGGCTGAAATTAATTCGAAAGTCTATGCTGTACATCGAGTAGAGCGGAATGTCTGGAGAAATAGATAGTGAATAAACAGTATATTAGTATGGAAGTATTCGTACTAAAGTATGTCGGGTTTCATGTATTTCATTTAATTCACAGACGGATCCAAAGATTTCGATACCAGCGTAGTCGGTAAAATTACCATCGATGTATATACATGCGTATTGCTCACCTTAGCCACAGATGAAAGCAATGCATTTTGATGTCAGTGCTAGGATACAACTATTGATGCTCAACGGATGCCTATATCGCATACATAAAAAATTGAAGGAGCTTATGTTTGTTTCACATCGGCTAGAATACTAAATTACTGAATACTAGAATATAATAAAATAATTATTTTGGTTAGAAACGAAATCAAATTCAGAATTATTAATCAATAAGAATAATTATTAAACAAAAGTTGCCATAGAGAAAAAATCGCAACTACGATTAGAAAAGTAGATGGTACCTGGAATCCATTACGAGCCTTTTAAGAGAAATTATTCTTTTTTTTCTGTGAGCACTATCTAAGTGTTGATCCCCTCACATTTTATGTCAGATTGCCTCTTTCATTTTTTTATTTTTTTCCCCATACTTTTCTAAAGTGAAGATTAATTGGATCAGATCTAGCAAAAAAAAAGCCAGCGCAATTACAGTGTTGTAAAAATGTTGCTTCTTCAAAATTGTCTAAAATATATCCCAGAATAGGAAATAGTTATTGTATCCCGCCATAGAATTGATAATTTTGAAGGGAAATAATTGCGTAAATTTTAATAACGTACATACATTAAGTATTTTTTTTAAATTTTGAAAACACTGTAATCACGCTGGTTCGTTCTTGTTAAATGCGATCCGATTAGAGTCAACGTGGCAGCTTAGCATCCTGAGCTTGGAAAAGTAGAAAAAAACAAAAAGGAGATTGACGACGGAGAACAAAAACCGAAACTATACAGGTGCTGAGGTAGGAGAGCTTTAGATGTACGACCACCGATTGTCTCGCAAAAACGGCGTGTGTGTCCCAACGCCATCTCCGAATTGAATTCAAAATTTACCCCCGCCCTCCTCGCGGCGCGTCCATAATTCCCCGCACCTTTTTTTTCGCGCGGGAAATTAATGACGCGGGGGAGGGGGGAGGGGGGCGGAGGCACTGGCGCCGCAGGTATCACTTTTGGCGCCGGCCGGCGTCGTACCCAAGGCGGCCTGACAATCACCTAGCTTATGATGTATCGATACATCGATACATCGATCGATCGATACTTCTGAAAAACTCGTTTTCCGACTCATCTTCACCTTCAAGTGCTGCCGATTAAATCTTTATACCGTCACTCTGTCATGATTAGAAAAAAAACGCTGCATAACTTAATTAAAATGCAATATGCTCGCAGAGATGGATCCAGCAATTTGGCAACACTGGCTTTACTCCATTTAAAACAGTGTTGAATAATCGATTTTGGTTGGAGCATCTGGCCCCTTCGACAATCGATTCATTGCCGTAGGTTTAAATGGAGGAAAAACAATGTTGTCAATTCGCTGGATCGGCCAATATGCATGATCATGCCCTGGATATGCGTACATGATCGACCAAATATTTCCGTAAATAGACATCCCTACGTAATACAAAATCAAGATGGAGTCAAGGGTTGGACAGGGATTTTAATGCTTAATGTTTCTCGTAAACGGGAAGCACAAATTACGGGCAAATTATTGCTGGATCGATAATAGACTTGGAGACTTTAACGCAAGGTTAGAAAAGTAGAGAGTCGAGCTGCAAATTACACGGCGAGTGTGTGATTTAAGCTGAGCTATTGGAGACGAGTCGTTTAGTAAGTGTTTAAAGTCATTTTTCCTGTCTTAATGAGCTATTCTATTTAATTCAATTAGACTATTGACCACTTTTCCTTTAGGCGGGCATGGTCCTATGGCTTCCTAGCTTAGAGATGGATTACATTTTGAAGTTAGGCGAACTACTATTTTTGACTCAGTCGCAAGAGCACCAATCTCCATGCGAGACATCAAAGTGGAAGAAAAGGAGGAAGCAGATAAGAAGAATAATCGTAAAAAGTAAAAAGAAATGGATGAGGAGGAATGAGAAGAAACAAGAAGAATTGGAAGAAAAAGAGAATAGAAAAGAGAAGAAAAAAATTGGAAATAAAGGTGAAGAAGAGGAGGGAAAACAAATAAGAAAGAAAAGGAGAAGAAAATAATAAAGAAGAAGGAGAGAAAAGTAAAAAACAGGATCAGAGAAAAAAGGGACAAAAAAGGGAAGAGAAAAAGAGAAATACGAGGAAGGAGTATAGGTAGATGGTGGAGAGGGAAAAGGAATAGGAAAATAGGAGGAGGAAGAGGAGGAGAAGAAGAAGAAATAAAGGTAGAGGAGGAAGATTAAGAGGAAAAGGGAGAGGGTGAATTGAGCAGAAGAAGAAGAAGAAGAAGAAGAAGAAGAAGAGGAGAAGAACGGTGAAGAACGGTGAAGAAGAAGCGGAAGAAGCAGAAGAGGAGGGAGAGGGTGAAAAAGAAGATAAGAATAAGGAGAAGAGGAGGAGAGAGAATGTGAAAATGAAAAAGAAGGAGAAGAGGGAGAGGGTGAAGAAGAGGGAGATTGCGAAGAGGAGGGAGAAGGTGAGGAAAAATAAGAGGAAAAGGAAGCATTTATCTATATGTAGTGACATTAATAGCACCTATGTTGTTTCTAAAATGAGCTTAAAATATTAGTCCCTATTTGCAAAATGTAAGCCTCTTGCAAATATCACTGCGGTTCCCTAACCGTGTCCTGGAAGGGGCCTCGATAGAGTCCAGGGCCCCCGTTCGATACATCGAAGCGACTTGGTGCCTCTTGGACAATAGTCGGTAAAAAGTTGAGCTTGAGGCTTGCGGGGCTCCGCTCCCAGTTATTCGCTCACGGGATGCAGATGATCAGATAAAACATTTGAGAGACAGTTTCCTTGGACGGACGGCACCAGGACCGGCGGCGCGGTGTACCGTCTACGTGCACGACGCGCGGTGTTGGCGGGAAAATTCCTAGAAGCGCCTCTCACTCGCTCTTGCGCCTGACGTTTGTCTGCAATTTTATTTATTGGTAGCACTCCCCACACCCGTCATTGTTGATTCGGCGAAAATCCACGGCGCCTCTTTTTCTCTTTTTTTTGTCAGTCTACACCTGCAAACCTAGGAATAACCTCTAGACAACCTCTAAAATCACGGTGTTTCCATGAAAGTTCCCTCGTTCAGTGCAAATGCTCGATGAATCGTCATATACAAGCAAACTGAACTGCGCGATTGGGTGCCTGTTTAGCTTCTGAGATTTGCGATGCTCTTGCAACTGAGATGTTGCATGTGTGAGGGATTTGCAATTATACTACTGATTTTAATATAAAAGTCCGCGAAAAATACGATAGTGCCACTGATTTTCCCTGAAATTAACTCCCAAGCTCAAAAAAAGCTCTCAAAGTTGAAGGCGTAATGGAGAGGATATTCCACGCAATCCCAAGAGTCCACTTCTACATCAAGACAATTTCTCCATGCGAAGATGGGGAGGAAATACATTGACAGGGCTGCCACTTTATTTGGAGACTCTAAAACTGAAAACACGGCAACCCTGCTAATGTATTTGCTCCCTATCTTCGCATGGAGAGTTTGTCTTGGTATAGAGGTGGACTCTCAGGATAGCGTGGGATATCCCCTCTATTTTGGCTTCAACTTGAGAGCTTTTTTTGAGCTTGGGAGTTGATTTCAGAGAAAACCAGTGGCACCATCGTGTTTCTCGCGAACTTTCACATAAGAATCCATAGTCAAATCGCAAATTTCTCACACAAGCAACATCTCCATTGGACGTATTCTCACTAAAAGGAATGAGAGACGTTCGAGAAAAATGGGGTGTGCTCGTAAATGCTGCATGGAAAACAATGTAAAATTGGGTCTGATCCATTCAGCAAAATGAAAAAGTGGGGATTGACACACAAGAAAAAACTCCCGACCTGGAGGTTATACTTACGGGCTATATAGACATACGGTCCGGTTGACATAATATAGACCTCGGTCCGGGTTTCATCTTAGTAACAAGTTCTCCTATTTTTTTATTTTTTATTTTTTGCTTTTTTGCCTTGTGATAGGGCTTTTGCCTCAGTGCATCGGCACAAAAAACAAAGCAAGATGAGAATTACTCAACTCCGCCCGTTCAAATATTAACGACCAACACAGTGCGGTCGGCGTGAAACGCATACAAAGTTAGCGCCTACAAGACCGTGTAAATGCTTCACGCATTGCACCAAACGTCGTGTGGACTATGGTCGGCTCGGTCGGCTTCAAACGCTCATTAGCGCCTACAAGACTGCAGGAATACTTCACGCATTGCGCCGAACACAGTGCGTCCCGCGTGGAAGGCATATCAACACCCACAAGACTGTATGCGTACTTTGCGCTTAGCGCTTACACCAAGGTGCGCGCTTTATCGTTGCATTTTTGTACTTTATCGGTATCAGACCTTCCGTCCGCGGTGAGCACATTTCTGACCGATGTACACCGCGTGTGACGTACAGTAGTGTACATACGAATAAAATATTAAAAAGAAGGAGAAAATTTAGTGCTAACAATAGTTGTGTTTCTTCTCCTGCAAACAAGGAAACCTTGTATTCATACTCAAGCGCCAGCACAGCATTACTATTTACTATTCAATTTGAGGTGAGTGCGTAAAAATCTAACTTTCTGCTATTACAACTATCTATCGGCTATAACGACCGAAAAAGGCCGGTTCCATCAAAGTCGTTATATTCGATATCCACTGTATATCAATGTGGATCTTAAAGAAATCCGTAACATGGAATAAATACTCTCCTGTCTCCAATGGTTTTGTGCTTAAACGTTGCCAGAATTTTCACCTCCGGCTACCACTAGTAATTTTGCCGGTGACCGTTAATTTTACGGTTCTCGAACACTCATTGCTAACCCTGCCGATGGGTTTTGATGTATAACGTGGGAAACAATCAAAACCTCTAATCATTTACTCTAAGGGCGAATAATTTGCCAGTGAGTTTTGCTATTGAGGTTGATTGATATCACGCGGTTCAGTTTAAAAAAAAAAAAAAAAAAAAAAAAAAAAAAAAAAAAACCTACATAATCCATTACTATTTTTTTCGAGCTCCGGCAAAATTAGTCTCATTTCTTCGTGCACAATGGACCACTAGACAAGGTACGAATTTCAGCATTCTGATACATGTTTCTCAACCAAAATTTCACGTAGAACACGATACGCACAACGAAAATTACCAAAATCAACTCCTGACGAAGATATTTAATGATTCTTGATGAGTGAATTCAAACCACCCGCTCATGAAAACTCAATTCTCTACGTGATTCACATCGCGCGCTAAATGTTTATCATGACAGTCTCTGCGATGTAAAAATCTTCAACTTCAATCTTGACACTTTGGCTCAGCTATAGCAAATTACCAATAGTTTGAACAACACATGGTGGAAAATGAACATTGCTCGATTGAGAAGCTTGCTGGAACCGTTGTAGTGCGCGATTTGACTCACGTAGAGCTTTGAGTTTCTTGTGAGCGGGCGTTCAAATTCCTCGTAATCAGTGCGAAATAAAAACGTTAATATCTTCGTTAGAAGTTGATTTTGGTAATTTTCGTAGTGTGAATCGTGTTTTACGTGAAATTCTGGTTAAGAAACATGTATCAGTTTGCTTAAATTCGTACCTTGTCTAGTGGTCCATTCGATTGGGCCAAAATGCGTATTTTCTCACAAGAAAATTGGCCGAAAAAGGTAATTTGTGATTTAACATTCGGCGCGGGTTAATACACAATTACACATGCACGGAGGCATTCTGGACTTGCGGTATGAGTTGTATAGGCATTCCCAACCGAGATTTTCCGACACTTATTTTACCCAGAAATGCGTCGGGTTTCAAGACCCCCCCCCCTCCCTCCTCACTTAAAACCATCATTCACTTAAAAACCATAATTCACTTTACCATCCATTCCATTTAGCATCGAAGAATCTGCTGATACATAGAGGCGAAAAACACATGTTTCATGACTTGAAAGCGCACTTTATGGCTTCGGATGACTAATTAATTCATGGCGCACTGAATTCAAGAGCACGGAAAAACAGAAAAAATGACGATGAATGCGTTCTGAAAACGATGTCATCCTTATTGTTGGGTAAGAATACTCAGCGTTTGGATGGACATCAAAATGTTTGCTAAATTTTGAAAGGGGTATTCATGATAGTACGCTTCTGTGCACAACTATGGCCTTAATGAGATTGTTGAATGATGATTCGCGATAGAAAAACTTCCAATTTTTGGGAAGTTGTTCTATTCACAAAAGCGCATTATGTGGGCCCACTGTTATCATAGTAGAAGTACAAGCATAACTATAATTTACCCAAAAAATCTGAGTGCGCAGCAATCTGTCCAGCAAACACTGAAAAAAAATTCTCGGCGTTTTTACCACAGTCCGTCGGTACCTTTACCATCTCACTTTTTTACCAATTATTGGTAATTTTACCAAGACAGACTGGTAAGCTTACCTAAAAACCGATATTGTTACTGTTTTTTCCAGGTAAGAATACCACTTTTATTGGTAATCAATTCCCGGGAACTTTGCCATTCTATCTCGGTAATTCTACCACAGTCGATAAAAAATATTGGCGTTTTTACCAAGGTCCAGTAAAATTACCGAGAGAGTTCAATAATTTTACCGAGATTTCTCGGTAAAATTACCAATTCCAAAAATGGTAATTTTACCAAGAAAAAACTGGGATCAAACAGAACCCTGAATTCTTGGTAATTTTACCCTTTTCTTAGTAAATACATCGAGATTTTTTTTTCAGTGAACGAATCCTGGATTCAAAAAGCAGACCATGAGAAGCTTTCCCACGCCACGATCGAGAAACGGCCGAAATTTCGGCTGATTCTGATCGGGATTCTCGTGTGCTCCGCAATCCGCGGTTTGAAATAATCAAAAGGAGTGGATAAAACAAATTGCGGTTTTGCGGAATATGACCTTGCCAATTGGCCACTTCGCCTAGCTTCCAGACCAACGCTATGTCTAAGTATTTCACTTGGTTGCCGCATATTCAGCCTACAGAGCTCATCTTCGGCATGCGTGCTTGTTATTATGATAAACAAAAGAACTTAATCGGAACTTAACGAATGAAGAAACAACTGAAAATGGGACTTACACCGCAATATATACATATTTTTTTTCTCTTTTTTTGCGGCCTCGGCTTCATTTTGAGTTTTTCTGTCTCATTATTATGCCTGTCGCAAGAAGCTTTAAAAAGTTCTAACTCGAGCACGGCATCAGGGCTAAGATCTCTGATTAACTCGATCAAGGTGACTTGACAATTCAGCTCCAATTTCAGGTCCAAACTTTGAGATGAATCGTTGCGAAAAGATGAGGAAGAAGAAAATGACACGAGCAATTGATCACGTCCGCGGTGTATGCGAGGACGAGGGGTCTCGGTGAGCCACAAGTGGCATAATCGTGTGAACATTATCTCGCTCTCTGTCCGTGTGTCCGTGCGGATGTGGGCGGAAGGGTCGTGGACGGCATCCTCAACACTGGCATGCTAAGGAAGAACGCCGTAAGAACATTCGAAAGTTGCCAAATTTCCTTCGATAAAATGTTTATTTTTGCAGAAGGTTATGAATATTTTTCCTCGAAAGTTTCAGGAACTTCAGGTAAAATTGCGAACAAAATCATCTGAAAAATTGGAAGGAAGATATTCATAAGTTTACCAGGAAATTAGTGTTTTATCAAAGGAAATTTGGCAACGCCTGAAGGCTCATACGGCGTTCTTCCTTAGCACGGCAGAGCAGCTCACCCCTTGCTTTTTGAGCGAGTGAAGATCGCTTTGAGGTGCCATGCCGTTGGTCGCCTTCTAGATTTGAGACGTACAGAGGCACCAGAGTAGGCAGAATAATCTGAGGATTTCCAGAATACTCTGTAAAACGTCACCTCCCGGCCAAAGTATCACAAGCGCCATGTGACTTTTCTAAATTTAGAAACGTCACAAGGCGCTTGTGATTTTTATGAGAAATTTAGCAACGTCGAAATAAAGTTACATTTTTTCGATAAGAAATGTGTGTGCATGCCTGCAAGCTGATTATCGAAATTGATAGACAAAGCCATAGACATAGAGGATGAAGCGAAAATGGAACAATCATATTGGTGGAAGCGGGTGGCTGCGATGAACAAAAGAGATAATTTCGAGTAATAGACTAACTAAGGGCAACACTCCATGGACTTTGTAGTTAGACCACCATTTTTTATTTCTTCCTTGGTCTATAAGACCCACTCATTGCAACAAATAGGATCGCTCCATACTCTCTATGTCTTCTTCGTCTATAGCTTTGTCTATCAATTTCAACACTCCGCCCGCTGTTTCTTAATCGTAATAAGGCTCAATGGAAAAAAACACATTGGATCTAGAGTCCAGACTCTTAAAAACATCGACAAGAAAAAATACCGGAGCGAAAACATTTCTCTCCCCTGCATCGAGTATTTGCTAACGAGAGAAATGTTTTCTCTCCGAAGCAAAAAGTGTTCAGGAGAGGAATGTATCTTTTCCTAAGCACCGATTAGTTGATTTTTTGTCCGCGCACCTGTTTTGTCACTAGCGCCCACAAACCTACAACAGGGATACTTCACGCATTGCGCAATGCTTGAAGTATCCCCTTAGGTTTGTAGGCGCCAATGCGCGTTCCGCGCAATGCTTGAAGTATCCCTTTAGGTTTGTAGGCACCAATGCGCGTTTCGCGCAATGCTTGAGGTATCCCCTTAGGTTTGCAGGCGCTAATGCGTGTTTCGCGCTGGCAGCATCCCACCGCTATGTGTTAGGTACTAATTGATGGTGAAAGTGCAGAAGAGCGTATCTCGGAAAACACGATTTTCCAGGAGAGTAAAAAACTGCCTCGTTCCTCCTTATTGTCAGTAGAAGGATAATAATTCTTGAGGATAGGAAGAATAAGATGCTTTTTTAGACTCTGTCACCATTTTGAATAATTTCGCGAACTGTTAGGAAATACGGCAGAAATGCACATGCAACAATGCACTGGAAAAAAAACACATTGGATCTAGAGTCCAGACTCTTAAAAACATCGACAAGAAAAAATACTCTTGATTCAATCGGATTTTTGCTTAAATCAAAAACCAAGCCTCTTAATTTGAGCTGATTCCCTTTTTTTAAAGCAAAAATCTGATTGAATCAAGAGCAATTTTTCTTGTCAATGTTTTCAAGAGTCTGGACTTTAGATCCAATGTGTGTTTTTTTTTCCAGCAAAGTAATGAGATATGAGACCCGTCCAGGAGACTTAAACGCCAGAGTAGAAAAATACGAGCTTGCATTGTTTGCTAACTTTTCAGCACAAAAAAAGGCGTACACAAATTACTGTCTAAATCACTCAATTGAGTCTCTCCTCTGCTACCCCTTCTCAAAATCATGAAAAGTCTTACAAATTTTTTGTATTCAAATGAGAAAAATACAACAAGTAAATTAAGCGTAAATCACACTGGAAAAAAAACCACATTGGATCTAGAGTCCAGACTCTTGAAAACATTGACAAGAGAAAGTACTCTTGATTCAATCGGATTTTTGCTTAAATCAAAGGGAAATCCGCTCAAATGAAGAGGCTTGCTTCTTGATTTAAGCTTAAATCTGATTGAATCAAGAGTACTTTTTCTTGTCGATGTTTTTAAGAGTCTGGACTCTAGATCCAATGTGGTTTTTTTTCAATGTAAAAAGGCTTACAAATTTTTCGTATTCAAATGAGAGGAACACACCGAGTAAATTAAGCGTTGATCAGAAGTAACGCTTTCGTCAGAGTCACGCGTCGGGGGCCAATTAGAAACGAATTAAAGCCCTCAAAAATGGAGCATCGATACAATTTTAAGTGAGCACACGCGAGCGCCGCGTCGCGTCGGGGCGCAAATAAATAATCCGGATGATCCGTAATTGGGAGCGGGGGGGGGGGGGGGGGGGGGAGGAACGGGGTGAAGTCGTTCAATTGATCGTCCAGATCGGTATCCGTGCGGCATCCGACTCGGAGCGGGTCCACCACCGCAGCCGGAGCGTCCGTCGTTGACCACTTAAAATATAATTAGGATTAAGTTACTCACAGGGAGGTCGCCGCGCCGTTTCGGGCTCTAATAAAAAAACGCCGAACACTTAACAAGTTGGCGAGATAGGCACATTACGATGCACGCGCCGTTGCCTCGTTGAGGACTCTATCCTACATTACACGGAAAAATGAAATTTCTGATTTACCTACCAATTTTTTAGTTAAAAAAATTGTTCGATATGTTTCTATGTGCATTTAACAATGAAAAAATGCTATTTTAACAATTTTCTTATTAAAAAAAGTGACCGGTACGTTTCAGTGTAGATTTTACAATAAAAAAAAATGCTAATTTAACAATTTTGTAGTTAAAAAATTTATCCGGTACGTTTCAATGTAGATTTTACAATAAAAAAAATGCTAATTTAACAGCCCCCGTGGTTAAAATGATTACATTTTGCAATAAGGAACCACTATCTGGCTTTTCTATGAAAATCACCTTCCTGCATAGGGAAACCATTGGCATTTTTGTGTGTTTCTAAATTGAGCCAGAAATAGTGGTTTCTTATTGCAAAATGTGGTCAAATTAGCTATCCATACTGTAAAATGTTTTTTTGAAAAATATCTGACTTAGTTTTGTTCAATTTCATTGTTAAAGCAGCAATCCATGTTTTTTCGTGTACATTTAGGGTCATATTTGAAGGCCCGTATTCATCGTCGTTTTTTGAGCAGCGGGCTGATTGTTGAAATTGATAGAGAAAGCTATAGACAAAGAAGACAAAAGTTATATGGAGAGATCCTATTGGTGGAATTGCAACGGACAAAGGAGGCAGGTAATAGACTAACTAACGGCAACCCACAATAGCTCCTTTAGTTAATCCATTAAAACAATAGGATCGCTCCTTTATCCTATGTGTTCTTTGTCCATAGCTTTGTCTATCAATTTCGAGCATCAGCCCGCTCAGAATGCTTTAATTTTTAATTTGTCTACTGGTTCATCAGCAAATGACGGGGGTGACGTATTCCGAGTATTTTTTCTTTTCAATCTGACAGCATCGCATCATAATTCGGACTTTTGACGAGCGCGCCATTCCCATAGAAAGCGGAAAGAAGGTGCTCCAAAGGGAAGCTCCGCGCAGCGCGCAGGAAATGGGAGGGGGTTGTTAAGCAGTTGATCCTGATTAGAGCTTGTTTTCGAAATCAATCTGTAATTTGTCGCTTCGCCGCGGGTTTTTAATTCTCGGAACGGATTCGCGGCGCAGGCGCGGATATAAATCCACGTGTAAGCTTGCGCGTGTGTCCGTGCGCCCGCGTGTATATTTAATGTTCACAACACAGGATATATATCGCCGGACAGCATTAGTGGGCCACTTCGCCACCCAAGGCGCTGGGGTAGCGCGGATAGGTGGTCTGTTATCTGGTCGCCGCGACGAAATCTGGGGCCACCGCTCAGCTCGGCCCCCTCCCCCACCCACTGGTCGGGGGCCCATCGCGGTGGGCCCCCTTCGATGACAGGGTTCAGGATGCCCATTGCCCGGTGCCTGCTTACCGCTCAATTTGTAAACCATACGTTTCGTTTCGATATGAATGCTCCGGCAGATTCAAGCCAACGTTGAGTTGCCGGTTTTTGAGATGACTGCTCTGAAAAAAACAGGATTTAACACTGAAAAAAAATTCTCGGTGTATTTACTAAGAAAAGGGTAAAATTACCAAGAATTCAGGGTTCTACTTGATCCCAGTTTTTTCTTGGTAAAATTACCATTTATGGAATTGGTAATTTTACCGAGAAATCTCGGTAAAATTATTGAGCTTTCTCGGTAATTTTACTGGACCTCGGTAAAGACGCCAATATTTTTTATCGACTGCGGTAGAATTACTGAGATGAAATGGCAAAGTTACCGGGAATTGATTACCAATAAAAGTGGTATTCTTACCTGAAAAAAACAGTAAAAATACCGGTTTTTAGGTAAGCTTACCAGTCTGTCTTGGTAAAATTACCAATAATTGGCAAAAAAAGTGAGATGGTAAAGGTTCCAACGGACCTTGGTAAAGACGCCGAGAATTTTTTTTCAGTGTGCTCTGAAAAAACAGGATTAAATGGTTTCGACAAGTAGTGTTTCATTATGTTGGTATCTTAGATAACGAAGAAAACAGAGCTTTCTGGCTTTTTTTTTTTTTTTTCATTTGAATGTGGATTAATTGTATCAAACTGCGAGAGGCACGCACACCAGGGTACATATCCCCATCATCAATACGATTGGACGCATTTGAAGCAAAGGAATTATATTCATGGTGACATGAGCCATAATGAATAATGCATTCTTATGGATTTTAGGGATCATGTCAGAATGAATGTAGTTCCTTTTGATCGAAATACGACCAATTCATGATTTGCAATGGTATTGCGGGAGGGAATTTGGGTAAAGTTAAAAAGTAATTTCTCTGGCGTAAAATTCGTGAAAACCAAATAGTTTCCTAAAAAGTAAAATAAACTATAGACACACCACCCGCGCGCGTTCTGGACTCAGAGGCCGAAAGTTCCGGGCGTAGCACCCGGAGCGATCGAAGCTACGTCTCCAGCTCCCGGAACTTTCGGGCTCTGAGCCCGGAACTTGCTATATGTCTATATAGCCCGTAACCTTTGTTTTCAGTATGTCAAGAATCTGCATGCAATCATTTAATTATCGCTCTCTCACCGAAATTTTTAAAATTCTGTTTCGAAAGTTTGGGGGCGGCAACACCGACAGTAACTTTGAAGAAAACCGAAGAAGGAGATAACAATAAAAAAAAATAAATAAATAAAAACGGCGGGCGAGCGGCGCATAATACCTCGCGGTAAAAGCACAACGAGCGCCTTAACTCCTTGGCTCTTTATCCGCGGCCGCTCGCGCCGGCAGGTCGAGTCAAGTCGAGCAGAAAGAAATCCATTTTTATGACAAATCGCCAGGAGACGAACCGCATGGCGGCAACTTCGAAGTTCCCGAAGAGAGGATCCCTCACCGACGCCACGCACAGTGGACCGAGTCAATGGGAGAGACCAGACATGATTTTTTTTACTAAAACTGCAAATTTTGTTGTTAATCGTGCTCCCATTCCATTTCCGTCAAAAGTTCCAGCTTTCGGAACTTTTTTCCCCAATGGACCAGTAGACAAGGCTCAAATTTCTGCATTCTGATACACGTTTCATAATCAAAATTTCACGCAAAATACGATGCGCACATCGAAAATTACCGAAATCAACCCGTTATGAAGATATTTAATGATTCTTGATGCGTGAATTCAAACCACCCGCTCATGAAAACTCAATGCTCTACGTGACTCACATCGCGCGCTAAACGTTATCATGACAGTCTCTGCGATATAAAAATCTGGCAACCTTAATCTTGACGCTTTAGCTCAGCTATTGCAAGTTGTTCATAGTTTGAACAGTACATTGTGGGAAATGAACATCGCTTGATTGAGAAGCTTGCTGAAACCGTTGTAGTGCGCGATTTGACTCACGTAGAGCTTTGAGTTTCTTGTGAGCGGGCAGTTCAAACTCCTCGTAACCAATGTGAAATATAAACGTTAATATCTTTGTTAGGAGTTGATTTCGTTAATTAATTAATTAATTTTCGTTACGCAAATCGTGTTCTACGTGAAATTCTGGTCAAGAAACATGTATTAGAATGCTTAAATTCGTACTTTGTCTATTGGTCCATTTCTCCCACTCCACCCGACCGTCAAAAGCTCCTAGAGCCTTTCTAGATTTTTTCAAAAGTTCCAGGATTATTTTTGGATTCTTTCGCAAGCTCCAGGATTATTTTTGGATATTTTCAAAAGTTCCAGGATTATTTTTGGATTTTTTCGAAAGCTCCAGTATTATTTTCGGATTTTTTCAAAAGTTCCGGGATTCTTTTTAGATTTTTTCCAAAATTTCCAGAATTTCCCCCCGATTTTTCAAAAGTTCCGGAAAATGCAGAAGATCCGGAACGCCTCGGAAATTTCAAAAGTTCCGGGTAAAATTCAGGAAAACCTCAGAAGCTCCGGAATTCGGTAATAGTTACGGGGAACTGTTTGTGAATTTCGTCAAAGTTTAAATTAATATGGAGGTGACTCTAGAAGAAAATTCTACGAGAGGACCAGTCGAACCACTTTTAAAACCTCGACGTTATGTATAAACGATGTCATGAGCTTTTAAAGTTTCCACATTTTGTCCGACTCCTCTGATTGACTCGTTCCACCGTGCGACGTCGCGTCGCGGAGGCCCGCGGAAAGCCGCGGCTATCGGATTACCGGGTCTCACGGCGTCGCTGAAATAATTATCCGCGCATTATGACTTTTTCCTCTTATTTATCGCTCTCTTAGCCGGACTCCCGCCTCGGCCGCGCGCCGCAATTGACAGCCCGCGACTCCGTGTCGCGGGGCTGTAGGCGGGTGCCCTTCTCCATGTACGTGGAATCTCTGCGGCGCGTCCACATTCCCAACGTCGATTCTCGATTTATCGATCCGTTTTCCCTTTGTCTTCCTTGTCCAACGCTTTGTCTATCAATTTCAAGAATCATCCCCCAATCGATTAAAATGTATTCTTCCTCTTCTTTTTCTTCTTCTTCTTCTTCTTCTTCTTCTTCTACTTCCTCTTCTTTTTCTTCTTCTTCCTCTCCTTTTTCTTCTTCTTATTCCCCCTTTTCTTCCTCTTTTTTTGCTTCTTCTTTTTTTGCTTCTTCTTCTGCCTCTTCCACTTCCTCTTCTTCCTCCTCTTCCTCCTCCTCCTCCTCTCCCTCTCCTTCCTCTAATTCTTCTTTATTTTCTTCTCCATTTCTCATTCTGTTTTCCTCTTCCTCCTCTTCCTTCTCTTTTTCCTCGTATTCCTCTTTTCCTTTTTTTGTTTCTCCTCTTCCGTTTTTCTTCACGTCCTCTTTCTCCTCTCCTTCTCTTTCTTCTTTTCTGCTTCCTCCTTCCCTTCCAATTTGATGCCCCATGCAGAGATTGGTGCTTTTACTGCTGAGCCAAAAATAGTAGTTCTTAACTGCAAACAGTAATCCATCAAATCCATCTCAAAGCTTGGAAGCCATAAAGTCCTGCCCGCAGAAAGGACAAGTAGTTTTGTCCAAGATTTGAATTAGATAGATCAGTCCATTAAATCAAGAGAAATGACTTATAAGTTACTCAACCGACTCGACTCCGATAGCTCGCCGTACGTAACTCACCGTGTAACTTGCAAATCGACTCTCTACTTTTCTAAATTGGCGTTAAAGTCTCCAAGCCCATTAGCAATCCAACGATAATTTGAGGATAGATTGTGCTTTCCCATCACCATTAGAATCTCTCTATTTTCCTTTGGTCTTCTTTATCTACCTACTTGTCTATCAATCTCAATAATCAGGAAGCTGGAGGCATATTAACGGTGTTTGACTGAAGGGACTCCATGATGAGCATTGGAGGTTACAGGGAGGAAACCAAAAACAAATACGAGTTATGGACCACCAGACAAGGTACGAAGTTAAGCATTCTGAAACATGTTTCCTGACCAAAATTTCACGTAAAATACGATTTACGCTATGAAAATTATTGAAAGTAACTCCTATAACTAAGATATTTAATTTTTCTTGACGGGTGAACTCAATTAACCTCCCATTCATGAACACAATGGTCTACGTGAGTCACATCACATCGCAAACTAAACGTTACCGTGGCAGTCTCTGCAATACGATAATATACCGATCTCAATCTTGACGCTTTGGCTCAGCTGTAGCAAATTGTTTACACTTTGAACAATAAAGGGTGGGAAATGAAAAATGTTTTATTGAGAAGCCTGCCAAAACCGTTGCAGTGCAAGATTTGACTCGCATAGAGAATTGCATTTCTCGTAATCAGGCAACTCAAAATTCCCGTAACCAATGTAAAATTAAAACGTAAATATCTTAATTAGGAGTTGAATTCAGTAATCTTTAATGCAAGAATCGAGTTTCACGTGAAATTTTGGTGAAGAAACGTGTATCAGAATGCTTAAAATTCGTACCTTGTCTGGTGGTTTATTGTCACATTTACAATAGTCTTGTAGAGCTTGCCTTGTAAAAAATTTAAAAGTGCTTAATCGTGCAGACAAAGTATTAATTTTTGATGATTCTGCACGCTGGACTCCATGGCCCATCGATCTATTAGTCGATGTCGATTAAAATTCAAACTGCATATCCATAAATCATACTCATCGCATCTGTTTGCTACACTGGAAAAAAAAAAAAAAAATACATTGGATCTAGAGTCCAGACTCTTGAAAACATTCACAAGAAAAGATACTCTTGATTCGATTGGATTTCTGCTTGAATCAAAACGAAATCCGCATAGATTAAGAGGCTTGGTTCTTGATTTAAGCTAGATTCTGATTGAATCAAGAGTACTTTTTCTTGTCGATGTTTTTAAGAGTCTGGACTCTAAATTCAATGCGTTTTTTTTTTCCAGTGTATGCAGATGTATTGCAAGCAAAAATAGATCCCTCGAAGCTAATTGGACACATTTCTACCAAACGGAACTATGTGCATTAGGACATGAGCCCTGAGACCCATCAGAATACGTGCATGATATGGCTCATCTCATAATGCAAATAGTTCCGTTTGATAGAAATACGTCCAATTAATGTGAATCTCTGCATGTGAGGAGCTGCAGGTCGATTGTTGAATCGTTATCGAATGATTCTGATCGATAACTCCCTATCTTCACAATGCTATATATCGATCAAGGTCATTCGATAACGATTCAACAATCGACCCGCTGGAGACACAATACGTATAAGATATCGAATTCGATCCAAAGAAAAGCGATGTATCGCAGCGAGAGCCTAGATCGGTGCCGATTAGGAATTAAGTAGGTGCCGTCAAAGTGCGCTTTGCGCCGGCAGAAGAAGGTATAACAAGAGTGCGGTCAAAGAGTCGGCAGAACAGAAATACAAATTTGCATAATTTAAAATGATGGAAGCGCATCTCGCGGAATGAATTGGTCCTTTGATGCTCTCCTGGGCGGGATTACGCCAAAACGGAGTAACTCGTTTCACTTATTACGGAAACAGCATACGTGCTTTGATTCTTTTTAAGGAGATAGGGGTTTTTGCAGTTGGACCGGAGAAGATGGTTCCTCTAGTGGCTGCGGTCGGTGCTTTACGGCGGCGAGGAGTAAAACCGACAAAAAGTTTCTGGATGACATAAATAACGCGAACACCCGCTCTGCTGTGCTGAGGAAGAACGCCTTATGGTCATTTGAACGTTGCCAAATTTCACATGTTAATAGATTAATCTCAGCACAGAGCTATGGGAACTTGTAGCAGTGAGTCCCTCACTGAAAAAAAAAATTCTCGGCGTTTTTACCACGGTCCTTTGGTACCTTTACCATCTCACTTTTTTTATCAATTATTGGTAATTTCACCAAGACAAACTGGTAAGCTTACCTTAAAACCGGTATTTTTACTGTTTTTTTCAGGTAAGAATACCACTTTTATTGGTAATCAATTCCCGGTAACTTTGCCATTTTATCTCGGTAATTCTATCACAGTCGATAAAAAATATTGGCGTTTTTACAAAGGTCCAGTAAAATTACCGAGAAAGTTCAACAATTTTATCGAGATTTCTCGGTAAAATTACCAATTCTATAAATGGTAATTTTACCAAGAAAAAACTGGGATCAAATAGAACCCTGAATTCTTGGTAATTTTACCCTTTTCTTTGTAAATACACCGAGATTTTTTTTTCAGTGCTTTATACCCAGAGTTAAGACGTCTCGATTCTCAGCTGGCCTGGGCTGGCCATGGTGTCACAAAAGTGTGCACCCAAACGAACGATATTGAGGAATAAGGATAAGGAATCCTGCGATGACTGTCATCCAAAAACAACATCAACAAAACTGATCAAATAGAAATGAAATGAGATCAGTTTGTAAATAATTTTTCAATCTATTTTCATTTTGGACCGATGGAAATAACAATTTACTCTTAATAAACCACAATTACGTAATTTTTTCATTATTTTTGTTCACATTCGAGCCACCGCCATCTTCGTGCACTCTTTTGTGACTTCATGAGCGAGAACCAATCATTGTTAGATTTTTTTTTAGCCCACTGTCAGCCCGACCAAAATTGAGATGTCGCAACTCTGGGTATAAAGGGACTTTAGGAAATTGGACCGCGTTAAGCGGAAAGGAACCAAGTCTCATCAGCTATTGAAAATTTAATCGGGCAATTTAATTTCTTACATAAAAACGGGCGTGCGAATTTTTGTTTGCAAATTCCTTGACATTTTCAAAGGACTTTGCAGAAACGTTCTGTTGTAAAAAATTGAGTTGCCCGGTTAAATTTGATAGAAACTGATGTAGCTTGGTTTCTCTCTGCTAAACGCGGTCCAATTGTCCGTGATATTTTCAGATACTTTGGATCTATCTGCGAATAACATTCTTTGAAAAAATGGAGGAAGAATTTTAATGATTTTCTTGCAAAATGAAAGTTTAGCCAAAGGGAATTTGGCAACACCTCAAGGTATATAATACGTTCTTCCTTAGCACGTATCGTGCGGGTGTTCCTCGCTGTTTTGTATTTTCTAGGTCCTTCTTCTTCTTCTTCTTCTTCTTTACTGTATTTATTTTATGCCGCTGCTCTGTACAATTGTTATGCGAGCGTCCCGTTCCTTTAATTTTTATTTTATTTTTTTTGTTCATACGAGAGCTGCAAGGAGAGGAAATTACTTTGCAATTTGCGGGTACCATTAATTACCGGACGTTAAGGCCACAAACTAAAATGGTAATTTTAAAAAAAAACAGAGGGGGGAGGGAGAGGGACGGAGATGAAAGACGGAAAGGGAAAGGGGGAGGGATAGCGAGAGAGAGAGAAAACGACCTGTGTGTTAGACGACCGAAAGGACGGGATGAGAATGAATTAGCATTTTGACAAGTGTTACTGTGTCTTGTGTGCGATATTTCCGATAATCTGCGATCTCCTTTCGAGTTAAATGAGCATTTGAAGCCTCCATATCTTTCTTTTTCTTCTTCATTGTTTTTTTTTATTATTGTTATTTTTCCTCACCGAACAGTACACCGAGACGAGGTTCAGCGAAACTGCTTAGGGAGGGGGAGGGGGGGTATTTATTGTTCGTGAATATTTACTCCTTTTAATTAAGCAAACCCCGAGAATAAAAGTAGCGGCGGTGTTTAAAAAGAGTGGAAATTGTACTTACTACGTCGCTCTCAAAGAGAGAAGACAACTTGTAGGCGAGCATAAATTAAAATGATGGCATCAAGACTTCCGATCGTCTTATTTTGCCGGTGATGGATGTATCTGATTTTTTGCAGCAGTTGAAGCCCCCTTCTAAGTTCCAGCATATTTTTATTGTTTTTCTTCATCGTCTTTTATTTTCATTTTTCGTCACTGAATAGTGCTGCCGTGCTTAGGGAGAACGCCGTATGAACATTCGAGAGTTGCCAAATTTCACCGGATCAAACATGTATTTTTGAAGAAATTTAAGGGTATTTTCCCTTGAAATTGTCAAAAATGTTAGATTAAATGGCGAACAAAATTGTCTGAAAAATTTGACAAAAAAGATTTACAATTATTCGGGTAAAATTACTTTTTATCGAAGTAAATATGGCAACATCTGAAGGCTCATACGGCGTTTTTCCTTAGAACGGCAGAATACACGACGACAAGGTTCAGCGAGAGTTGATTTAGGAGGGAGGGGAAGGTATTTATTGTTCGCGAATATGTATTCCCTTTTAATTAAGTAAGCCACGAGAGAAAAGGTAGCGGCGATATTTAAAAAGAGAGCAGATTTTACTTAATGGGTAAAAGAAAAAAAAAACTTCGTCGGGCATAAATTAAAAATGATAGAATCAAGACCTTCGATCATTTATTTTTACTTTGCTGATGATGGATATCTCTTCTTTTTGGCACAGACATTCTTGTCTAAACTGTGACGGTGTCAGCAAAATTAAAATACCATTGTTCCGTTGAATAGGGGATTATCGAGAAAAGAGATTAAATACTGCAGCCTAGAAGCCATTGATCCTTTCTTCCTCAGCTAAAATAGCATAGAAGGTCCTTTTTACAGCCCGCCAATATAAGTCGCACAGTTTGACTTATAAATTACTCGTCTCACGGTGTGCTTATACTTAATTTGCCGCTTAATTTAGCGCCTTGATCCTACTCGGGAATTTTGGGGAGTCGAATAGTTGACCCCGCGCGTCCAGGCGGGCCCCCCTTCCACCCGTTCCCTAACCTTTTGTTTATTTATTAGTTAACACGGCTGATCAAGAGGGGCTTTAAACATTGTTGGCAAGTCGGGCGTATTAATTTGTTGTCCGTAGAATCATAGGCCCGCTTCGATCTCTCATTAAAATTATTACTTATGAAAGGGAAGGTTAACAAGTAACCTTACGGCTGAAACGGGTGGGCTGTTTTACGTAGAGCATCAAATTAAATTCTACACTTCAATTATAACACAGAGTGTTATTTTTTTCATAATTGTATTGAGGGTTTTATATCCGTTGAAGTATTCACAAAGTCATCTTTAAAGTGCGTGCATTACAAACAGAGTCCAGATTACAGGGGACGGTGAAAATTATAAATACATGGTCCCAGGTCTAGGTCCCACCATGAGAGAGAACGCCTTTTAACTTCCACCGCACTGCGCTGACCGAACTGTGTTTTTGCGCAATGCGTGAAGTATTCCTACAGTCTTGCAGGTGCTATGCGTTTCATGCCGACCGCGCGCGCTGCTGAACGCATTGTGTTTGACGCAATGCGTGAAGTATTCATACAGTCTTGTGGGCGCTATGCGTTTCCCGTCGACCGCTGCTGGCCGCACTGTGTTTGACGTAATGCAGGGAGTATTCATGCAGTCTTGTGGGCGCTATGCGTTTCCCGTCGACCGCTGCTGGCCGCACTGTGTTTGACGTAATGCAGGGAGTATTCATGCAGTCTTGTAGGCGCTAATACGTGTTTCATGCTAACCGCCGCGCCGAGGGCTTCTCCTTGTCATCTCAAGTCCTTGTCATCATTGCTCTCTGCGCTGCGCCGCGCCAGGACAAATTGCGTGTTTGGTTTCTCTCTCAACTAGACTAATGCAAGGCGCTGTCTCTTGTATCACCGAAAGACGAACAAATTAGAAATCACTATACTTTAACTCTCAGGAAATGAGAGATTTTTTCGCCTTTTCTCGTTTGCAATTTTTTTTCTGAATCAGATTTTTTCTTCATACCTACATTTGAAAAAATAAAACAACATTTGCCGCCCCCTAAATTTGCCGAGATGGGCCGCGACCCATGTGGCCATCCCCTAAGTAATCCGGCCCTGAAGTGTAGCGCGTTTAGCAGAAAGTAACCAAGCCACGCCATCTACTGCCAAATTTAACTAAATAAACTTTAATTCACGAAAACGAAACATTCTTTAATTTTTTAATTTTTTTTTAATTTTTTTTTTTGCAATCAAATTCACTGAAATTTGCAAAGAAAATCCGCACAGCCGTTTTCATGTAAAAAATTAAATTGCCTAGTTAAATTCGGCAAGAGCTAATGTGGCTTGGTGCCTTTCTATTCAACCTGATCCAAGTGCAACTAAAAATAGATTTCTCGTTTTATCCCACAGTGTTCCAACTTCACCTCCAAGTTTTAGGAGCCGTTTGGCCCATCAAGTTCAATTTTTAGGGGCCATTGAAGATTTTTTAGGGGCCAAATTTAATTTTTGTCTATATATCACGGCGCATTTAGTGAAAAGTTATACGCAAGATATACAGTTACAGGACTTGCAAGTTGCAACTCGCAGCCATTACTTGGGAAAGGGAAAGGCCAAAGGGATGATATTCCGATTTAAAACAAGGAGCTTTTAGTTTACTTAAAGTTTGTTCAATTAAATAATACTTTTTCTGACTTCCTATTATGAAAAGTAGTAGAACGATTCTATAGTATGTACGATAAGTAGTACGATTCTCGATCTGCTGAGCTGCTGCCGCGACGAAGTTCCGCGCGCAACTGCTTGCTATGCGCGTTCAGTCCAGGCTGACTGACAAAAATCTTGAAATCATCAAACCGTAATTTAGGATTGCGACAATTTTTTAGGGGCCACGTTTGGCGCAGGGTCTTCATTTTTTAGGGGCCATGGCCGATTTTTTAGGAGCCTTTGGCGACATGGCGCTCGTGGGGTTGGAACACTGCACATGAATAATAAAAAAAGAAAAATTGTTCTCATTGAGTATGACATTAAAGCGCCACCTCGTTCGGCAACAGTGGAATCAGCGGCGCTGATTTTACAAGCGTTAACCGTGTAATCAAAACCAGTCGCCGCGCCGGGCGCTTCTGATCAAACAAGACGCGACTGATGACCGCCGTCCGCCGTCCGCGCCGGGCAAAAGCGTTGAAGCTTGACCGGCGCGGGCGGGCGGGCGGGCCGACGGTGAGTTGCGGGTACCGATACCGGCACCGCCGATTGGATTCGAATCAATCTGGGTATCAAGCCGACCGTCCCGCCCGGATGAGCCTAATTACTAGGCGCCGCGTTAAATTACCCGGTTGCCTGATCAGAGGCTCCTCAACTAAAAACAAAAGAAATCACTAATTAACTGCACAGAGCAGTGCTCCCCATTCAAAGGTTCCGGAATTCGGAACTTTTTTGTTTCAGTTTCTCTCATTCCATGACTAGAGTCCCTTTATACCCAGAGTTAAGACAACTCGATTATCAGCTGACTGGCAGCCGGCCTTTGCTGGCCATGGAGGCCGAAACGAGTGCACCCAAACGAACGATATTGAGGGATAAGGATCAGGAATCCTGCGATGTCTGTCACACAAAAACAACAACATCAACAAATTGATCAATTAAAAGGAAAATTAGATTGGTTTGTGAATAATTTCTTAATCTATTTTCATTTTAGACCGATGGAAATAACAATTTACTCTTGATAAACCACAATTAGGTAATATTTTCATTATTCTTGTTCACATTCGAGGTACCGCCATCTTGGTGCACTCGTTTCGGCCTCCATGAGCGAGAACCAATCAGAATTGGATTTTTTTTTAGGCCACTTTCAGCCCAACCAAAAGTGAGTTGTCTTAACTCTGGGTATAAAGGGACTCTATCCATGACCGTCAAAACTCCGGGATTCTTTTTAGATTTTTTCAGAAGTTCCGAGGTAGTTCCGAAAAATGCAAAAGATCCGGAACTTCTCGGGAATTTCGAAAGTTCCGGGAAAAATGCAGGAAAATCTCAGACGTTCCGAAATTCGGAGCTACACTGGAAAAAAACACATTGGATCTAGAGTCCAGACTCTTAAAAACATCGACAAGAAAAAATACTCTTGATTCAATTAGATCTAAGCTTAAATCAAGAACCAATCCTCTTAATTTAAGCGGATTTTGTTTTGATTCAAGCAAAAATCCGATTGAATCAAGAGTATTTTTTCTTGTCAATGTTTTCAAGAGTCTGGACACTAGATCCAATGTGTTTTTTTCCAGTGTAGTTCTGGGAAAGAGGAGCACTGAAACAGAGAGGAATAGTTTGGTTATTACAGGACGTTAAACACAAAATGACCCTAGCCCTTGGTTGACAGTTTCAAGAGAAAATACCAGCTAGTTTTCGTGAAGAAATTTAATAAAAAAAACCAGTGGTGAATACCAATGTCGCAGCCGGAAGAATGCATTTTCCTAGTCCCTCCATAGTTTTCTGCGCTAAATAATTCATCGTAAATCCAAAATTTCGTAAACCATTGTATTGCCAAAATCAACACAAAATTTGTAATGGTTTGAATTTTGCATCTCGGTTGGATGATGAGGACGTTTCCGAAAGTTAGAGAGTTGACTTGCTAGGATCCGATTAGGATCCAAAGTGAAAAAACCAGTTAATTCAAGAAAATCTCTTAAAAAGTAAATGGTATGAAATAGCTGGTACCAAAATAAGTCTTGACCATACAGAGGCATTTTCTTCTCGGCCTGTTTGCTTGCTTGTCCTGTCTGTATAAAAACTGGGCATATGACACTCTAATCAGAACTAAATCTGCGCGCACTCAAACTACCCTCTGTGTCGAAAAACTGAAGAATACTTAAATGGTAATAAAATCGAGCTTGTTAAGAATTTTAAGCGACAAAATAAGTGCATCTTTAACTAAAGGGAATTTTTCAAATTAAAAACGGGAATACCTTGTGATCGACAGTAATGCAAACATGCGCTATTTTTAGAAGAATGTCCAGGCCTAATGAATTCATAATTTTCAAGAAATATCAGATCTGGGAAAGTCCAAAGACTTCTGATGACTGATGAACACAACTTTCTAACGGTTCTCTGAATAAATATATTCACCAGTCAGCATATGCAACGGCATTAGAATCATATTAAAGTGCACCTTATTTGAACCGGATCATTGAAAAATCAGTTCTGAATCAGCCTCTGAATTTTAAATGCGGAATTTCGTGGTTTTTCCGTTTTCATTCCGCCGCCGACTCACTGTCAACAGCTGTTCAGTGTGCAGCTTCAACTCAAACGTCCGCTGAAATGACGATTAACTTTTGGACATTCTCATTTTGAATTTTACGTTGGGGAATTTTCAAATGAGTAAGTCTGTGGAATACACGAGGGCTGGATATTTCATGCTTCAGCAATTGGTGTGATTCATCCATCGTTACAAAAATGGAGAATTTGCACGCAATTTTTTTATTGCTTCATCTGAAAGTGCCTAATGAGCTGAGTTCGCGATATTTTTCATAATTTTTTTCTGACACGGGAAATTGGAGAAAAATTGATTTAAAAGTGAGAAAATGTGCCGCCTTGTGACGTCATCTGGCGGCATTTCCCATTTAAACACATGTATTTTAGCAGAATCGGTTATTTTGTCATATCTCCTCTAATAATTGCTCGATTTATGAATCAAGGGTATCTTCGTGTTCAGTTCACTCAGAGGATTCCACTTAAACAGGAAATTCATCAAATTTCAGACCCTTGCAAATTCTCCAAAAAAAAAAAAAAAAGTCATATGAGCCATCAGACGTTGTCAAATTCTCTTCGACAAATCACGAATTTTCAGGAAAATTAGTGAATACTTCTCTTCCAATTTTTAAGATGGTTTCGTTCGTAATTTGATCTGTAAAGTCTAAAAATTCCAAGGAAAAATATTCATAACTTTCTTCAAAAATATATATTTCTTGGGAGATAATTCGGCAACATTCGAATGCTCATACGGCGTTTTCCCCCAGCAAGGCACAGTAATCCTCCTAACCACGTGTGAATCACTGACTGCGGTTGAGGTGAACGATCATAAAAAGTCAGGAAGCCATAAACATTTGACAAGGTCGAGACTTTTTCGAAATTCATCGGGTGCATTTGGTTGAATGTGTTACCATTCTTTTCATTTGCATCTGCCTATTTAACTGCAAATGTTTCTTTTGAAATATTTTTATGATTTAAAGTCGCAAATGTCAATGGATAATTACATACCTCTGCTGCATACAAGAACTACCTTGATATTTTGTCATTATCACGTTAAAATGTATGCCAAAAGGAAGAGAGCACACAACTACAAATGAAATCATATTTCTTTTTTAATCATCTACGCCGAATTCTCTGCGTAGTACGAAGCAAATTCCTTAAAATTTTCAAAAAAATCCGCAGAAACGTTCTCTCATAAAAAAATAAATTGCCCATGCTGTGAAATTTGACAATAGCTGATGTGGCTTGATTCCTTCTTGCTTAGCGCGGTCCGTTTCAAGTTAAATTTTCTTTCTGATCCAGGTAATATAAGAACGTCCAATTTGATCTTTTCAATGAAATTGGGTATGTGGCTCAATAATTAATAGTGCGTCAAATCGCTCAGTTTTTCCAAAGCGGAAACTGAACCACCGACACCAAATGAGCCACAATTGCTGTCAAAAACGTTGAAAGTTGTTATTATAAATCCTTGAAATGTGGCATTATTGTGGGTGCGGCGCCATCCGGTGAATGAATAAACTCCTCTCCGCTCCTCTGCAGGTGTATCTCATTGATTTGATTAAATTCGTCTTTGGAGCTGTTGCCACGCTCATCCATCGCACGCGCACTGATTATTTAAATCGGCTCCACACACAATGTGTGAATTAAATTATGATGTGTGAACACTGGAAAAAAAATCTCGGTGTATTTACTATGAAAAGGGTAAAATTACCAAGAATTCAGGATTTTATTTGATCCCAGTTTTTTCTTGGTAAAATTACCATTTATGGAATTTGTAATTTTACCGAGAAATCTCGGTAAAATTATTGAACTTACTCGGTAATTTTACTGGACCTTGGTGAAAACGCCAATATTTGTATCAACTGTGGTAGAATTATCGAGATAAAATGGCAAAGTTACCGGGAATTGATTACCAATACAAGTGGTATTCTTACCTGAAAAAAACAGTAAGAATACCGGTTTTTAGGTAAGCTTACCAGTCTGTCTTGGTAAAATTACCAATAATCGGTAAAAAAAAGTGAGACGGTAAAGGTACCAACGGACCTTGGTAAAAACGCCGAGAATTTTTTTTCAGTGAATTTAAAATACATTCACCCGCGTATCAAAGTTTTTAACAGTTGGAATTTGATGGTGATGTATGGCAATTAAGTATGTAGCTATTAGAAATTCAAAAATTGGGTGATGAAAAGTCAAAAACAGTTCTCCAAAATAGTTGCAATAAACGAAGGAAGTAAGCAATGTACTCGGAGACTTAAACGCCGATTTAGAAAAGTAGAGAGTTGAGTTGCATTTGCACGGTGAGAGTGTTGTTGGAGACGAGTCAGTACATAGTAGCTTCATCATTTGTCCTGTTTCATTCGAGTGCAGGCTGATTATCAAAATTGACGGACAAAGTAATAGATAAAGAAGGCAAAGAGAAAATGGAGCGATCCTATTGGTGGAAGCGGACGGTTGCAAGTTACACATATAAGTAATAGACAAACTAACGGTAACCCACTAGAGATGCTATAGTCAGTCAATCATTTTCCCCTTTAAAGAACCATCCGTTCCAACCAATGCACTTGATTTATTTTCTTCTTCTTACCTCTGTCCATTGCCTCATCTATCAATCTAAATAATCAGCCCGCAGATGATGTGTGGGAGGTTTGGTTTTATTGGTGATTGGGAGTCACAAAACGCCCTTATGTGCTAATTTAGTGACGAAAATATATACATTAATTCGAAAAAAAATTATACGAAGAACAGACGTAATGTCTCACGCAGGACTGATTTAAAACAGGACAACGACTAAGAATAATAAGCATGTGTTACATGTTACACTATTCTCAAGAGAGAGGAAAGGACCCTTAAAATACTACAACCTGGAGAGGTAATAGGATATAACAAGTGAAAAATTGCAACTTCCGGTTATTCATGTAAGCAGAGAAATTGCATCAATTCCAGGCGATCTGGCGACCGCAGCATCCACAAGTTACGTGGAAGTTGGCGGCACCAGTCCCAATTTCCTTCATCGCAGAAAAAGAGAGAGAGGAATAATTTTTCTCCCCCCACCCACCACCCTCCAGCTCCTTAACAGCGCGGCCTCTTTGATTTTTCTCCAAGTAAGATCGTCTTCGACGTCCAGTTAGAACGCTCAGTTGACCGATCAGATATTGTGAGAATCAGTCTGTATACCTTGAATTGGTTTACTTGATTCTAGGTAGTCGGTTTAACAATGAGTTGTTGTCTAATTATTTTTTACATCATATTGATATTGATGGACATTACCTGCTTAATAACGCACCGGATGTTTAAAATTACAGAACAATAGTAAAATACGGTTGACCAACCTTTTTTGCCACGATCGTGCTTTTCAGATCATACCAAACCAGCAACAATTTGTATTCGCTTTTTTTTCGTCATCACGAAGTCTTTTTTAATCTTACAACGAGCTGAATAAAACTCACAAATTTAGTGTTTTTTCTTACCTCTTCTTAAGCTATTTGCAATCAGCAAGCTATTAAATAGGTTAAGGTCAAAGTTGTCTCCAAGCATCCTCAGGGATTCTTGTTTTTTTTGTAACTTACAACATTTCTACTCCAGCGTTAAAGTCTCTCGATGTATGCAGACATTCAGGTGAGAGGCTTAAGCGATCGATATTTCCCCATTTGAAGCTATGATGAAGAATCGATTATTAAGGTGTTCGTTGCGAATACCCTGTTTATCGATCCTTTTTCATAGGTTTAAATGGCATAACAATCGATATATTGCAAAGCACGCCACGCCTTCGAAAGATCCCAGTGTCCCGCGCATTATGCTGAACAGCATCATAATTCTAAAAGGCCATTCATATCTTCCAGTCACAAATAAGGCACAAATTTGCGTATTCTGAGCAGTGTTGCAAAATTTACGCAGTGTCTCTACAAAGAGTGGCTGCATTGTATGTATTTATGCTAAAAGGAACTATTTTTAATGTTTAAAATTTTAATTTTTAATGTTATAAATAAAGAAGAACCATGCCGATCGCCGAAGTTTGAAAGCACGTATCTCCGTTTGCAACGCGGCAAACTTCCTGTTATACTTTATTTTTTCTTTGGAGAACTAGTCGACATAATTTCTTGAAAACGTCTCTGATTTTTCCTCTCTGTTACGGTAGAATAATTTGTTTTGATTTCAAGCGTCAAAGTTGTCTTGTTTCTTGTCGAAAAGATAAAATAAGAACGGAAATTTTGAAACATCGCAATGGAGGTACGTGGTTTAGCCATTTGGCCATCCATGCATGAAATACTTGTGTGCCTCATAGTTCTTCTTGATCCGTGTCATTTGCACATAGTTATTTTTAACACGAATTAGGTAACTGGACCACATTTTGCAATTAGAAACTGCGATTTCTGGCTCAGTTTAGAAATAACGTACTTGCCATTTGTTTCCCTATGCACATAGATGTTTTTACAGATGAAATCGTTATTCCGAATTGACAGATGTACACTGGAAAAAAAACCCACATTGGATCTAGAGTTCAGACTCTTGAAAACATCGACAAGAAAAAATACTCTTGATTCAATCAGATTTTTCCTTAAATCAAAAGGAAATCCGCCCAAATTAGGAAACTTGGTTCTTGATTTAAGCAAAAATCCGATTGAATCAAGAGTATTTTTTCTTGTCTATGTTTTTAAGAGTCTGAACTCTAGATCCAATGTGTTTTTTTCTAGTGTAGTCCAATTGTGGCTCATCACCTCCCGCGGATAATCGAATACCAATCGGATGAGATGAACACCATGGCGTCATTGCCTAAACATACTTGGAAAGGCCGCACAGCCGATTTTTTGCACCGATGACGAGTTATTTTTTTCCTTTCAGAGACGACCTTCGCACTACTTTCGGTGCCTATGACACACTCATGGACTCTCTCAGCCTGGTCTAAAATTGCCTCGACGTGAAGTGACGTCACGGATGGAACACGTCATCGTTGTGCAATCGTCACGCCGCGCCGGTGGGATAGCGATAGCATAACTGCTAGCACGGCGATGAGGTCCGCGACGGCTCAGAACAGGAACTGGGCCCGCAGCTTCCGGTGAAGCCCGCCGGAGGAGATCCAGATCTTGTTGTTGTTTCTTGTTTGCCCGTCTCTGGAAGCTCTGCGATTCTCGCAGCGTTGCCGGGTCGTGTCCATGGATTTTGTCATTGTAGTTCTTTGATGGGAAAACTAGAGTCCCTTTATACTGAGAGTCAAGACAATCCGGCTCATGGATGTCACAAACGGGAATAAAGATTACAGAAATTGAACGTTTTTCGTAATCTTTGATCGGCCCATTCTCAAATGCCTTTCTCCGTTCCTCCTCTCATTCCGTTTGTTCCTTGCCGAACCCGTAATTCCCTGGTCCATTCCAGATTATAATCTTTGCAATCGGTGAAAATGTAATCTTTATTCCCGTTTGTGACACTATGGAGGCCTAAAATACGGGAACCAATCAGAAATGGATTCAAATTGTCTTGACTCTCAGTATAAAGGGACTCTAGGGGAAACTAGCATAACTTTTTGACTCAGTTTAGCGGAGAGGAACCAAATTTTTGGACGACAATGGATCTGATTGCCGCGTAGAATGAATTAATGATTCTCACCATACTAAAGTATAAATACCATACTAGGATATATATATAGCATCACCGATGTATATATGCTACTTTCATTATTATATATTGCTGTCACCGCTATTAGTGGTGTACCATATGAACCATTGATTGGTTTATAAGCCGTACATTTTTCTCAGTGGTATAGTACGTTGGGTTCAAATATTTTAAAAACGTAAAGTTTTAGGATTACCTAGGTCAACTTTTCTGTTGTTCTCTCTTAATGCACCTACCAACCATAGCCTTACAAATAGGTCAATTAGAATTTTTACTTTGAATATTGGGGGAAAAAAATGTCACCGACTAACCCCAATACTTGACTAAAGTTAAAATGTAATTTGCATGACACGCTGCCCTGAAAATGCATATAATCTGATGGATTTTTCTTCGAATCTAAGTACAATCTATTGTATCGTGCTAGATCTACGATAGGTATGAACAGAGATTTATCCTCTTAATATCTTCCGCTGATGAAAAGCATGAACTGCACTCAGATATTGCTGGGTTGTTATTACATTCGGCTTGGAGACTTTAACGCCAATGTAGAAAAGTAGAGAGTCGAGTTGCAAGTTACCCGGTGAATTACGATGAGCTGTCGGAGTCTGAGATGAGACAGTGCGATAGCTTTAAAGTCATTTGTCCTATCTCCTTTGATTGCCGGCTGATTATTGTAATTGATAGATAAAATACGCTTTTTCTTCTCTTTCTAACACTGGAAAAAAAACACATTGGATCTATGTAGTCCAGACTCTTGAAAACATTGACAAGAAAAAGAACTCTTGATTCAATCGATTCAAGCTTAAATCAAAAGGAAATCCGCTCAAATTAAGAGGATTGGTTCTTGATTTCAGCTTAAATCTGATTGAATCAAGATTATTTTTTCTTGTCGATGTTTTTAAGAGTCTGGACTCAAGATCCAATGTGTTTTTTTTCTTTCCAGTGAACGAATACCTATTCTGTGAAAACCTCAAATGTTGGTCTTATCTAGAGTCCCTTTATACTGAGAGTCAAGACAATTTGAATCCATTTCTGATTGGTTCCCGTATTTTAGGCCTCCACAGTGTCACAAACGGGAATAAAGGTTACATTTTTACCAATTGCAAAGATTATAATCTGGAATGGACCAGGGAATTACGGGTTCGGCAAGGAACAAACGGAATGGAGGAACGGAGAAAGGCATTTGAGAATGGGCCGATCAAAGATTACGAAAAACGTTCAATTTCTGTAATCTTTATTCCCGTTTGTGACATCCATGAGCCGAATTGTCTTGACTCTCAGTATAAAGGGACTCTAGTCTTATCTCTTCTCAAAAAATAAAATAGGAGCAGAGATTTCGAAACACCGCGACCGAGCTGAGCATTTTTGCAGTTTCACCGTCGATATTCCGCTCCGATAACAGAGCATCAAAAGTACCCTACTTCGCTTTGCCTATCAATTTCAAGAATGGCTCGCAGAAAGCTGCGCCGAGCTTTGAATCCGGCTACAGCGCATGCGCGCGATGACTCACACGGACCCAATTATCCGGCCGGCCGCCGGCTCCTCTGAGTCAGGATCGTCGCGGTGTGAATGTGACCCCGTCCCCCTCGCCTCTCCCCCCGTCCCCCGCCGGCCCCGGCTCAAATCATGAATGAGTGTGTGGCCTTGAGAGAAAAGTTCCCGCCATGACGCACGCTCGGGTGGAGGGGGCCGGCCCCCGGGCCACCACCGCGTGAAATATTTCGACGCTCTGCGTGCCTGCGCTTGCTCCTTAACCCATCTCGCTTTTTTTATCCCCCCCCCCGCCCCCTAAACCGGCCGGTGTTTCGTTCTCGGACTTGCGTTGCGCTGGATTTACACCTGGTTGCCGTGTTGCGGGGGATTTGTTGAGTTAGTGTTGTGCGAAACTTTCGGTTGATGCACGCCGATGACGAAAATGGTATTTGTGGGATTCGTTCACTGGAAAAAAACACATTGGATCTAGAGTCTGGACTCTTGAAAACATTGTCAAGAAAAAGGACTCTTGATTCAATCAGATTTAAGCTTAAATCAAAAGGAAATCCGCTCAAATTAAGAGGTTTGGTTCTTGATTTAAGCTTAAGTCTGATTGAATCAAGAGTATTTTTTCTTGTCGATTTTAAGAGTCTGGACTCTAGATTCAATGTGTTTTTTTTTCCAGTGTTTGATAAAAGGGAAAATTTAGTCGACTCACTTTCGAAGTCTTCATGAAGTCGCGAAACTGAATACGAGCTTCACCAAGAGGCTCGAGCAAACCTAAGCTTGATAAAGGGTCTATTTGAATATTTTGTCAATTTTTCATTCATAACTTTTTTTCAATTTTTATCTTCAAATCCAACCCAAATTAATTTTCAAGTCTGCCTCTGGGCAACTACCTACTTTTTTTTCAAAATTAATTATTCTTATAATAACGAATTATCTTCTCAGTCTAAGGCAAATCTCAGTTTGGCCAACATTATTATATTCAAACTTAAGTTTGACCAAGTCCTTTTGTTGTACTTTTGATACGATGTACCTATCTCCATTGCAGTGCCTCAAAATTTTAACTTCTAGTTTATTTTTCCGAAGAGGAACAAGTCAACTTTAGAGCTTGAAATTTGTATAGATCATTTCACTGAAGAGGATAAATCGAGACAATTTTTCAGAGAATACGTTGTTCAGTTTTCCAAGGTTAAAATTAAAAGTCAGTTTCCAAAGAAAAAATAAAGTATGACCGGACGGCTGCAACGTTGCAAACGGAGATAAGTGGTCTCGTGCTTCAACCATGGATATGCCTTTTCCAACTTTCACTATGGGTATTCTCATTAAGCATTTCCCATTCCCTCCATTCAATTTTCTTGAGAAATTTAGCAACGTCGGAGCGATGAGGAATTTTTGGAATGCAAACCTTATACAACGTCCACCCTCTCCTGGGATGGTAACTGAGCTTGATGTTTTCGTTGGCCCATTACTGCACTCGGTTGCTGGCTGCTCTACCTCTTGGAAGTGTTTTATATCTGGAGTCATTGATTTTACGGCGCTGGTTTTTATGTTTTCCCCGCTGTCAAAAGTTCCGCCTCAGCGGGAGGCGCTCCGCCGCGATTACCGAAACAATCCCAAAAATGTTACACGTCACAATTCAACAACACCAAATATTTCTATGACCTCGTGAGAGCAGGCTTTTCATCGGAATGTTTTTAGAAGCATGCTAATTATCATCTTTGCAAAATATCTATACTGGAAAAAAAACACATTGGATCTATAGTCCAGACTCTTAAAAACATCGACAAGAAAAAATTCTCTTGATTCAATCGGATTTTTGCTTGAATCAAGAACCAAGCCTCTTAAGTTGAGCGGATTGCCTTTTCATTTAAACTTAAATCTGATTGAATCAAGAGTATTTTTTCTTGTCAATGTTTTCAAGAGTCTGGACCAAGATCCATCCATATAGGTCAGTCATTCCCGAAACCCAAATGAGAATCTTCTGCGCATGACGTCAGCATTACTGCCGCGAAAACCAGAAATGTCGGAAACAATGCTTTTCTTATGGGAGAGAACAAATTTTTCTTAATGAATCATTTAAATTTCTTACTTTTAAATTCTTTGAAGCTTTCTGAGTGTCGAAAGGAACGTTTAGAAATTAGCGTCAAGGGTTTCAATTCAGCTGAATTTGCGTTTTTATATTTTAAATGATTTTTGAAGTCAGCGATGTAACAAGCCATCTAGTGGTATAGATTCGCGTGTAAAAATGGCTGATGCAGAGTAAACTGTAAAAATGAAAGAACACAAATTCGGCAAAATCGAAACCCTGAATGCTAATGTCTAAACGTTCTTTTCGACACACAGAAAGTTTCAAAGGATTTAAAAGTAAGAAATTTAAATGATTCATTAAGAAAAATTTGCTCTCTCCCATAAGAAAAGCATTGTTTCCGACTTTTCTGGTTTTCGCGGCAGTAATGCTGACGTCACGAGCCAATGGAAAGGGGCTTACCCCGAGCGGGGAAATCTGCGCAATGACTGACCTATATGGATGGATCTTGGTCTGGACTCCAGATCCAATGTGTTTTTTTTTCCAGTGTATGCCTGAATTCGGCAATCGTCATGGTCAAATGGTCTTGCTGATTTAACGAATGAATTGTTAAAAAAAAGTGGCCGACATGTTTCAATGTAGATTTTACAATGAAAAATGCTATTTAACCACGTGGTTAAAGTAGCGTTCATTGTAAAGTATACAATTTAACATGCCTCACACTTTTTCTTAACGATTCAACTGTTAAATCAGCAAGATCATTTTTTCCTGTGCTGATCTTTGATTTAAAGATATTCGATTAAGTCTCTTAATTTAAGCGGATTCCTTATTGATTCAAGCAAAAATCCGATTAAATCGAAAGTATTTTTTCTTGTCAATTTTTATTTTTATATCTAATTTTTTTTTTTTTTTTTTCAGTGCATGGTCGGATTTACCTACTTACCGCCCATGGGCAGGCTGCATTTTGCCGCCCTCTCCTTATTCATTTTGAAACATCAATAAAAACCATCAAGTAAGTGTTGGACACATTTTTTGCGTAAGCCCTGTCAACACTACTAGCAAAAGTTCAGTTCCGTAAACCTACCTCTGTGGGGACAAAGCCTTTCATTTGTAAGAAATGAACTCAGGGTCGGACTGACGCACCTCTGAGGGCGCACACCCTTAGCCGGGGAAGGGGGCGCAATGTGATATTTTGTTCAGGAGTATGCGGGAACACCCCCCCCCCCTCTCTCTCTCTCTCTCGGAAAGGCCGAAATTTTTTAAAAATCAAACTCTTCTAAGTAGAATATTGACGATATTTTCAGGTTCAAAATCGATTAATCTTACAAAGGAAAATTCTGAAATTGGACATAATAATAAATGTATCGGAATAATTGTGAGATGAAAAAAGTAAAATCGATCAATCAAAATTCGAGGCATCCAAGCACCATTATCTCTGGAAGAAACAAGCCAGAGCTCGAGAGATCCAAAATTATGCTTTTGAAAACTGAAAGTTGGAAAATGAGGGTCACAAGAAAACAAGAAATACTTCAGACCCTGTATATTGTACAAATAACTAATACAATACATTTTAATTTTAAATTTTTAAATGTTAAAACAAAGTGGGAACAATGAATATCAGGACCGAATTAAGGGGGTGGCCACATGGGCCGTGGCCCATGGCGGCAAATTTTGCAATTTTTTTAAATGTAGGTATAAAAATGGTGTATTTTTTTGGGAAAATACACTAAAAATGGGATTCAGAGAAAAAAATTATCAATGAGAAAAGGGGACAGAATCTCCCATTTCTGAGAGTATAGTAATTTCTAATTTTGTTGTTTTTCGGTGATACAAGAGACAGCATCTTCAATTAGTCGAATTAAGAGAGGGACTAAACACGCAATTTGGCCTGGTGCTCAGCGCAGAGAGGAATGATGACGAGGACTTGAGATGAAAAGAAGAAGCCCTCGGCGCGGCGGTCGGCATGTAATACATATTAACGCCTACAAGATTGCATGAATACTTCACGCATTGCGTCAGACACAGTGCGGTCAGCACTCAGCAGCGGTCGGCGTGAAACGCATAGCACCTACAAGACTGTAGGAATACTTCCCGCATTGCGCCAAAGACAGTGCGGTCAGCGCGGAGCGGCGCGGCGGCGGAAGTTAAAATTATTAAACCACATTTATGTTTGTTCTTTCTTAATTTTTTCGTTCAATGCTTATAAATGGAAAGCCTTGTCCACAAAGATATAGGTTTACGGGACTCAACTTTCGCGCAAAGTTCCGTGAACTTTCGCTAGTAGTGTTGACAGGGCTTCCGCAAAAAATGTGTCTAACACGAGTAAACGCGTTTTATGCACCCCGCTACCTCCGGCACGTCCACTTGACGGTTTTATTGATGTTTCAAAACGAATGAGAAGGGGGCGGCAAAATACAAGCGGCCCATGGGCGGCAAGTAGGTAAATCCGGCCCTGATGAATATACATACTACGTAGCTGAAGAAAAGAAAAATGAGACAAGGGGACAGCATACAGAATACACTTTCCTCTATAACTCCTATTAAAGCTTCTCCCGTTTGCTTATAATTTTTAGGCATTTTTTTCTTTACTTATTTTATTTTCTCCATGCTTTTTATTTATTTTTCTTTTCTTTTTTCTCCTCTTCTTTTTTCTCTCCCTTTTTTTCTTTTTTTTCTTTATTTCTTCATTTTCTTCATTATCATTCTAGCAGCCGGAAGAGGGGCGCGCCTTCGGTGCGCTGAGGGGGGTGCATCTGCCAATGGCAGATTGGCCTTATGGTCAGTCCGACCCTGAATGAACTAAATAATTAAGAAAGAACAAACATAAATGTGGCTTGCGCCACCGTGCCATACCGTGTCGCGCTGACCACACTGTATTTGGCGCAATGCGTGAAGTATTCATGTAGTCTTGTAGGCACTGTGCGTTTCACGCCGCGCCGCGCCGACCGCTGTTGACCGTACTGTGTTTGACGCAATGCGTGAAGTATTCATGCAGTCTCGTAGGCGCTAATATGTGTTACATACCGACCGCCGCGTCGAGGGCTTCTCCTTTTCATCTCAAGTCCACGTCATCATTTCTCTTTGCGCCGCGCCGCTCCAGGCCAAATTACGGGTTTGGTTTCTCTCTAAACTCGACTAATTAAAGGTGCGCAGTCTTTTGTATCACCGAAATGCGACAAAATTAGAAATTGATGAACTCTCAGGAAATGAGAGATTTCGTCACCTTTTCTTGTTTCAAATTTTTTTCGGAATCCGAATTTTTTGTACCTGCGTTTAAAAAAATTGCAAAATTTGTCGCCCCCTAATTTTGCCGCCATGGGCCGCGGCCCATGTGGCCACCCCCTTAATCCGGCCCTGTTTCAGTGCAGAGTCAGGCAAAAATATATGCCTTTAGCTGAAGAGAAAAAAATCAGATTGCCATACCACAACTTGAGGGCCGTCCATAAATTACATGGGACATTTTTTTCTTTTTAGATATCCCACTCTCCCCACAAAGTGCCCATAAGACACTTCACAATCTCCAAAATAATTATTAGAGAATTACACTGAGTATACTGTCACAATCTACTCGACTTTGAAAATTTGTAATTAAGCAGATGGATACTTTTAAGATTGCGATTTTGCTGGTTTGAGCGATGAAATATCACCTGGAGGAATAATGCATTGCTATATTCCTTTATATATCACCAATTTCTACTGAAAATTTTGCAAGCACAAATTCCAATCTGCAGTTAGTAAATGAGAAGATGGCTTGAAACAGATTTTTGAGAAAAGTAATTTTTTTTTAAATGACAATACTTAAGAGGAAAATATAAAGCAAAACAAGATCAATACTACTTTTTGGGTAAACAATTTATTTTAAACAATTTCAAAAACAAAATCTGGACAGTATGTGCACGCATGTGACTATATTTACACTTGGGAAAGGAAATGATAAATTAAAACAAATAGATACCTCTGAGCAAGGTATAAAAAAGAAAAAAACTTAACAAAGTAAAAAACAATATACAGGAGAGAAAATTTACAGAAAAAGATTCAACTAATTTTCGTCTGTGTCGTTTAACTCGTTGAATTAAGGATTTAAAAATAATGTAAGAAGGAATGTTAAGTCTCTCTAACTTTATCTTTCGCCAGATTAAGTTTTTTGCTTTACAATTGGACGTATTTCTGTCAAACGTAACTATGTGCATTAAGACATAAGCCCTGAGACCCGCAAGAATATATGCATAACAGGGCTCACTTTATAATGCACATAGTTCCGTTTGATAGAAATGCGTCCAATTAAGTAAAGCCTAATTTTGCATTGCTTCAATTAAATTTTGAACTGTGATGAAAATGTGATTTTTGTTTAGGCATGTGGAAGTAAAACATCTTTAGAGGTTGCATAGAAGGTGGAATCAAATTAATGAGATGAATGATTTTAAAAAATCCCTTCAATGAATCAAACATCATACGTTTTGAAAATAAACTTTTTCCACATGAAGATTTGTTTTTAATTACATTTTCCCCAAAACAAAGTTCATTTCTTCCTACCTTCTTATTCATGCTCATCGCAAAGTAGAAAAACACATACATTAAAATTGTTTTTATACATATGACAGATATTAAATAATTGGACTGGAGAAAACAGATATATTTTGTACATCACACATTAGTAATACCTGTCCTTTCAATTTGTTCGATTAAAACTTGTAAATTCGTATCGAATAGTTCACATCTGATGGGCATATCTAGAGAGTAGAAGGGATTCTTCAAAGCATAATCTGCGTACAATTCATACATCTTCTTGAGCAAAGAGTCAAGTCCTGCTTGCGATGGTTCTGCAACGACCATGAATTTCACTCCTGAGAAATTTAAAATTAGAACTGATTACAAATTGGTTGAATATAGGAGGATACAAGAGGATATTTGGACGTATTTATGCTAAAAGGAACTATGTCACACGCAACCCCCATACACATAGTTTCTTTTAGCATAAATGCGTCCATTTGCCACGTAGGAGGATAGAATTTTGGAACATTTCCCCATATGAAGCCATGGTAAAGAATCGATTATTAAAGTGTTGGTTACCGATAGACAGGTGTTCGCAACTATCACCTTAATAATCGATTCTTTACCATAGCTTCAAATGGCAGATACATCGATTTCTCGCAAAGGAGATTGAACGCACCCATCTCGGCGACTCGCGAGTCTAGAGCCGAGATTGAGACTGTAGATCTCGAGGAGACTAGACGGCGCGATGCTTGAAGTATTCATTAGTTTCGCAGGCGCATCCCTCGATAGTTTTTCGCGAAAAGTTGCAAGTCTCGGAAATTTTCTTCCGGAAAATGAGGTCCATTTTCATAGATCCGGTCACAATTGGACCGCGTTTAGCAGAAAGGATCCAAGGCACATCAGCTATTGCCAAATTTAACTGGATGATTTAAATTTTTACTAGAGAATGTTTGTGCGGATTCCTTTGAAAATGTTAAGGCATTTGCTTCGTACTATGCAGAAAATTTACTGGAATGAGCATAAAAAGTCGCACAATCGTTTTCTTGTAAAAAATGAAACTGCCCGATTGAATTTGGCAATAGCTAATGTGGCTTGGTTCCTTTCTGCTTAACGCAGTTCAATTATGAAGCAACTAAACTTTCTCGCATATCCATGACAATGAAAAAAGCTCGGTCTCTTTTCCGCTGACTCCGAGATTTTAACACAGAGTTGAAAAGATGATGAGGCGAACGCGTGATGTAATTGTTTCAACTTCCAAGTAAGTTATTCGCGAAATGAAGAGGAATCTCTTTTCGGCTGACTCCAGGACTTCAACGCAGGAGTAGAAAAGTTGAATAGAGTAAAACGCGTGATACATCCAAATAAGTGAAATTGCGTACCCACAAAATGAAGGAAAACCTCTTTTCGGCTGACTCAGAGACTTAAACGCATGGGTAATACTTTGGATGGGGCAAAACGATTGATACAAATATTTTGGCCGCCAAGGAGACAAATTGCACATCCACAAATGAAGGAGAGCATCGTGCTCTGTATCATCCCAACTATTCAGTTCGTCAAACGCAACTTTCAGTTCGGATGACTGAACTAATGTGCTTAAAAGAACTGATGAAAAAAGTTCGATAGCTTGAACCGAATGTTCAGTTACACGAATCAAAATATCGGTTTTATTCTTAAGTAAAGTAAAGAGTGAACGCTTAACGCGCTGATTTTTACATGACAAGGATGTTGAATTTTTGTAAAAAATATTGCGAACGAACTGATTTTTACTAAACCAGTGTAAACGCACTGATTTTTACAAAACTGGTACGAAAGGGTTTTTCTTTAGACATTACTGTTAAAGTGTTGAACTGTTAAAAAAATTACTGCGTGAGCGTTAAATTTTTGAGAAATTTACCGCGAAGGCGTTGAATTTTCAGAAAGTTACCGCAAACGAGCTATTTTTCGTTGCAAATTACTGCAAACGAAAATTCTCCCCCTAATGTGTCATTATTTCAGTGTCGTCTTCATCTTCAAGGTAATTTCCTGACTATTTCCGCTTTTCCCTAACTCCACAATTTTCTAATTCCCTATGAATTAAACGCACATTGGTGCGAGCAACCAAAATCAGAACGCCTTTAATTTTTTCCATGCAATACGCACATCCACGGAGCACGAATAGTTTCATCCAGGTCAGGTGCTATGAAGAACTTGGCCTTCTTTCGCGCATCCATCGGTTGAAAAACCGGGGGAAACGGAGAACGATTCAATGATGAGATTACCAAACCACATATCTCGATTTGCGACGTTACAAATCTGCTGTCACATTCCACTGTCCAAAGAAGGTCCAATAATCATTATTGCCCAAAATATCGTTTTTTTCTCGTTGTTCTAGATGATATTTCAGCATTTTTTTTTACGCAAAAAGTCGAGCAGTGTTTTAAAGAAAAAATAAGAAGCGAGTGAGAATTTTCAAACCGAAAAATTCTCCTTGTTAGAGGTCCGTAATTTGGTATTTTTGCCACCGCGGTGGTTTTCAAGCACCTGCGCGGCGTGCAGCGTGACCCGCGGTCAAGCGGATGGCGTGCAGCGTGACCCGCGGTCAAGCGGATGGCGTGCAGCGTGACCCGCGGTCAAGCGGATTGCCCGCACAATGGTGCGAGCGAGAAAAACCAAAACGCCTTCAAATTTTGTCATGCAACACGCGCATCCATGGAGTGCGAGTAGTCGCATCCAGGCGCCGTGATGAACCTCACCGCCTTACGCGGTGTCATCGGCTGCAAAACTAAGGGAGGCGCAGGAAGAATCGATGGTGAAGGTGAAATTACTAAACCACATATCTTGATTTGCAACATTACAAATTTCCTGGCAAATTTCACTATCTGAAGAAGGACGAATGATCGTTTTTGTTCTACATGTCGTTTATTTCTCATCGTTTTTGACAATGTTTCATAAAATTTTTGCAGAAAAATCGAGCAGTATTTAAAAAAAAAAAATGAAAAAACTGAAAATGAAAAATTTGACCGTATTAGAGATTTTAATTTGGTATTTTCACCCTTCAGCAATGATTTTTTAAACTTTTCACTGATTTTTTTGGTTTTATCACGAAATTTTACCAATGGAAAAGTGTACTACAACCCTGCAAAAATTCCTTGCAACTGACTCATTAGACTGAAAATTTCGTGGTACAAAAATTATTAGTTTGCCGAGTTTGCCGAAACTGTCCCTTAAGCAGTGCATATTATTTCTTATGAAAAGATTTGTTACAGTAAGCAAAAAACGAACTGACCACGATACTTTGAGGAACCAACCAGGATTCCTGTCTTAAAAGATGCTCATTTCCTGTGATATTAACAGATATCTTGGTGCCTGTTCTTGGCCACAAAAAAGCCTTTTTGAGCCATTTGGGTGTATTTTTGCTAGACGGAACTAAGTGCCAGTTTCAGTTCCTTTTGATGATTTTAGAATCTTGGATAGTGCGTTATGTCAGACGGAATTAAGTGCCATCAAAAAGCATTGAGAGCGTATAGGAGGTGTTTGCGTCTTGAGGATTATTTACCTCATGGCGTAGGTTGGTACAGCATGGCCAGCAAAATCCAGAATTCAAAGTATGAAAAACATATCATAATGTCCGATTTTTTTGCTTAAATAAACACATGATATAATTTCAAACACTTAGTATAGAATGAATTTTTTTGATAGTGAACACCATTCCCACGAACATAGATGATAAAAGTCATCCGTACTGACCAACATCATCAAAAAAATCCAAGATGCCTAAGATTCAAACACCTCCTTATTTTTCTCCATGACCAGAACCCGCCAATCCAGCCCCCCCCCCCCCCCCNTTCAACCCTAGTGGCGCTTAGTTCCTTTCGGCAGAATTACTTCCATTTTGTGTCCACCTGATAGGAAAGATTGTGGGTATTCTGAAAAGTATCTTTTTTTTAAAGTTGTCATGGTTATTCATAAACTGATTCAATCAGATTGATTACCTGTTAGAGTTTGATAACAGTGTAACTTGAAGGTGTCTGCTTCCAGCATCTCGATTCCAGAACTTTTTGGTTCCGGACTAAGCTGAGCAGCCATCGCAAACAGAGGATAGAACATACTAGCGAGAAAGATCTTCTCATTTGTTGTCATTTTCGGTCGTGCAAACTTCAGGTTGATAGGATAATTCTCTGAATTAGCGAGGACCTCGAATACATCACGGCCATCATCTAGTTGCTTCCCTGTCACTGGCACACCATTGATGGCGACCAAACAGTGTCCAACTGAAAGAGGAGAGGAAATTACTTACATCACTTGAAAAAATTAAAATGACAGCATACCAGCAACAATGCCCTTTACTACTTAATAATCTAATTTCTTTCATAAATCAAGGGTGCTTTTGATAGATATTTTTGACACATCTGGTGAATCACTCTCGCAAGAAATAGTAAGCTTTTGAAGATTTTTTGGACTGAATGGTAGGCAGACGCAATGATCAAAATTGATTGATAATTAGGGTTAGAGCTCGCGCATCATATGTTGAGACAAACGTCAAAGTATTGTTTACGTCACCATTCACCAGTGGTGTCACCTGACTACATGTACCTGGCCTGTTGAGTGGGGCGAATTCAGAGCTAATCAGAGATTGACGTTTGTCTCAACATACGATGCGCAAGCTCAATTCCTACTTAGAATTCCTGGCCATTGGAGAATACGTGTGAGAGTGTGTGAGTAATATCTCCCAAAAACAAAGGGAAGCCGCCGGGCTACGTTTGGCGGGTTGCATACGTTTCCCGGTTATCTCCCATACATTTAGTACAGTGACATGCATTTAATACTTTTTTCCTTAATTTAAAATGTGATTCTGCCGAACAAATTTGTTTCTTTCGATAAAACTTGCCAAAATATTCAACTGAAAATTCCACGCCTAGAATAAATTCACTTTCTCATGTAAAAAAATCAACTTTTATAAGTCCTCCCCTATACGATCCCGTGTGTTTTCGGGAGTTACGAACATTTAACCTCAAACCCATGGCCAGGTATTGGGAGATGGTATTGGCAAGCTCTAGTAAGTATCATGAGGTTACACAAATTGAGAATGGAGTCCAAGAGATAATACTCACCCACGATGCCATCTCTTTGACCAAAAGTGACGACTACCCTCTGTTTTTCATACGCCAAAGTGAAATTTAATGGATAACTGAAGGCTTGCTCAACTTCTATTTTAGGCGAGTTGTGGTCATGATTGAAGATTAAACCGCCGGACTTTGAGACTATATACACACTATAAATGACCATATTTAACGTAAATCCGGTAGTGAGACAGTTATTACTTGAGAAAAGAAAATAATAAGCACAAATTTAAACTTATAAAGGTGAAATCAACACTGCGCAAGGAAGTCAACTGTGGGTACACGTATGTTGGTATGATAAAATGACTAAGTAAGCACAAGTTTATTATATTGGAACCAATAAAAAATTTTGAATTTCACTACGGTGTAACAGACTTTGGTATCACATGAAAAAATGAAGAAAACCTAGATGCAAAAGGGCAAAATCACTGAAAGCTCTGAAACTTCAAATTAGGTTCAGAACTTTCTAACCTAAAATCAAAACATCAACAACTTTTGGTTCACTATCATTCCTATGCGGAACTATATTAGAAGAAATTCCTTTTTCAGATTCCGCCATTCCGCTGTTCACATTATTTTGATTCCTAATCAGTGTGTAATCAGCTCTGCTGAAAGGAATTCATTTTCTGCCTCCACACCTTACTTCCTTATCGTAGGAAACGTAATTTTGCGCAATGTACGTTTTGGTTTACTTTAAGCAGTGATCTTTGTCCCAAAAATTCTCTTTTTAGTGCACAGCAGTTTTGTTTGTTTCCAGTTTGTCTCCCAACTTATCTGCGAAATGAAGACTCCAACTCCATCGTGATTGCCTCAGCATGCAACCTTGCACTCGAAATTGTATGTATTAATCCTTTCTGAAGAGGACTTTCAATCCTTGTGCCTAACTTCACATCCTAAATCTTCAAAATGTCAATGCCCAGTACAGAAGTTAGTCAATCCTACGCTACAAGGGAATTCTACATCGGTTTGGCACTTGCTGTCAGCTCAAGCATCTTCATCGGTGAGTCTCCCAATCTAAAAATGCTAAAATTTTTGGCCATCAGGCTACTAGCCTTCAAAACGAGCCTTTCGCTTCTGCTACCAGGGCAGTGTATTGAACAGCCATGTAAGGCCTCCATACTGAGAGGTCATTGCCATTTTAAGAGTGTTATGTAACAAGCCACAAGTTGAAATCCCGCAGGGTTGAAGAGGGGAACGGAATGACAATTAAATATTTTATCTCAATACTGAGCCTCAATTTGTGTCTGCTAATTTGACATCCATGCTCCAATCATTGTCAGCATCACGCTCTAGCCGTCTACCTTTCATACGGTAATGTCGAAGCATTTGGTAACTGAAGGGCATCAATTTCTACATTTTTAGTGCCCAAGCTTTGCAGTTAGCAAATATATACAGCTAAAAGCCTCCTGTTAAGTGTGGTTTCCAGTAGCCGGACATTGCACTTGTGCTGCCATGTAGCAATGAATGAAGCCATTGGATTTCATTGAAACGTCCTTTGTGGAATGAGGCTTGCGATTCATTATCATTCAACCTAAACTCTGCATGGTTTTAATTGGATGTATTCCTGTCAAACGGACCTGTGTGCATGAAAACATTAGCCCTGAGACCCATTAGAATACAAGCATAACAGGGTTTATGTTGTAATGCACTTAGCTCCGTTTGGCAGAAATACGTCCAATTGGAAGTCCTGCTGTCTATTTAAAACTTGGTCGAAATTTGTTAGACCTTGTACCCCTTCTCTTACTGGAAGAGGTTAACACAATATATTGGTAATTTGTTTTGCTACTGAGGGCTTTAAACCATATCTTTTCTCAGTTACGTTCCATGATTGATAATTTTTCATGTCTGATTGAACAAATTTAGCCAGAATTAGTCTCGCTACGTCTGATGTCTGATCTCATCTTTCTTTATTATTTTTTTATCGCAAATTTATGTAACATTCTGACTTGACATTAAGTGAGATTACTCCCTCTATTTTGGGAGAAATTCACTGGAAGTATTATGGCATTATGTTGACTAGTTTCATGTTATAAGAATAGAACAAGAGAGAACATTTTGCAAAGCAATTTGCAGCTAAGCTGATTCTGGTAATGTTATTAAATTTTCTAATGCCAGCAATGATCAGCCTTTAACATTCATGAAATATTTACTCATATAAGTATTATATTTTAGATTTTATATTAATTTTTTTGTCTTGTCGTGTGAATTGCAGGTTCCAGTTTTATTATAAAAAAGAAAGCACTTATAAAGCTGGGTAAATCTGGACATATAAGAGCATCTGCTGGAGGATTCGGATACTTAAGAGAATGGCTGTGGTGGGCTGGAATATTGACCAGTAAGTTGAATTCCTTTTCTTCTCTTATTTCAAAGACCACTCAAAGGACTCTGCAGCACTTGTTTGAACCATAGGCTCAGGGTTCGCCGTTTTTGAGAATCAACGGCTTTTCTGATCTATCCAAAATTCTTTCGAAGAATTTTCCTCATATGAGGACTTATATGTAACAATAGCGGATGTCAAGTTTACACGTCGTGAGGAAATCGGAAGGGTATTTTTCAGTTACAATTTTTCAGAATGTCATCTGCTAATTTAAGGAAATTGATGAGTAACTTCTCTGGAATTTCATGGTAAAAGCAGTGTAAATTCTTACAGAACATACAGTAAAAGTCTCAGTAAAATATATTAATTTGCAGAAAAAAGGTTGTCATAAAAACTCTCTAAATACTGTTTTTCTAGACGCAATGCTCCTTTTTTCAAGTCCAGATTACTTGTCTCTTGTAAAAGCATTTTTCAAAAATGTTTTTTTCGGAAACAGCGTTCTACCTCAGAATCTTCTTTGTAAACAGAAGAAAAAATACGACTGTAGAACAATCAATGTGATACCCGTATCATTTTGTATATCTATAACACAATAGCATTTGAATTTCCTCATCAACATATTATTTACAAGTTTATTTCAATATGATTTTCAATATTTCAATTTATTTTCAGTGGGTGTCGGGGAAGTGGCAAATTTTGTTGCCTATGCATTCGCTCCAGCTTCTCTTGTAACTCCTCTGGGAGCGTTAAGTGTTTTAGTCACCACCGTATTGGCAGCCAAATTTTTGAATGAACGATTAAATCTTCTTGGCAAGGTTGGTTTATAATCTTACTACTTTTTATTCGTTTTCTTATTTTACACTCAATTTTTGAAGCCTGACTCTTTTTTTTTACTGTTTAATTTCATCATTTAAATAAGTACCTTCTTGTCAAAAATTTGTTAAAGTACCTCTCGACCCTATAGACTTCAAATCTGATTCTTTTGAATGTTTCTCATAAATTGATATTACTAGAATATTCCTACCTTGCCTCATAGACTGGGCTGAAACGACTTCTTTGAGGATTACTCCCTTTTTTGTTCAACTGTCTTGCAAAAAATACTACGAAAAGAACTTTAAATGAAGCATGAAAGTTTGGTTTATATCAAAAGGCAGAATCAACAGCGTTGCCACAGTCAAGGAATACCAGGAAAACTGGGAAATGTCAGGGAAAGTCGGTAAATGCCAGGGAAAATGACAAAAGTGTCAGGAAAAAATTGTTGAGTTGCCTCCATTTGCTTTCTAGAATGGGTTTTGACATTTTAAACAACACATTTTTTTCTGAATACTACTTCAATTAATGTCTCTTTAACCATCCAGTGTATCCTCAATTGTCAGGGAATATTACCAAAATGTGTCAAGGAAATCGGGCAAATGTCAAAGAATTTAATGTTCAAAATTCTGTGGTGATCCTGATCAAGAGACAGAATTGAAGAAATTTCAAGAAATCATGGAAAAAAGTTCATGGAGCATGAAAACTTTAATATATCAGAGTTGGAAATGAATAAACTAATCTTTGTAAATATCTGTTTTCAGCTGGGTTGCTTCTTATGTATTCTCGGTTCAACGATGATCATTATTCATTCTCCTCGAAGTGAAGAAGTTGAAGATCTTTCTGTTCTGTTGGAAAAAATCCAAGAACCAGGTAACCTCAATGAACGATGATACATATGAGACAAATATGATGCTTACTTCTTAACTTTAAGCTGTGAGAAATCAGTTCATTTTAAAGCGTTCGTTTAATCGGGAGAAATTACCTTTTTTTTCAAGGTATACATAATAAAATGACTCATTCAAGGCTTTTTGTTCGAATTTCAAATTGTAGGAAACAGTTGAAAAGAAAATGATAAAAAACAATAACAGAAACCCTCACATGCAAGCCTGGTCAAAATGTCTTAAAAAATGTATATTCACTTGTGTAAACCTCAAAAATTGACTCATCAACTGACTCGACTTCTGACATGCTCGTTAATGAATAAGTGTTTGTTTTTTTAGACAATTGAAATTGGATTATATGTAGTTATTTAAAGCTGTACTGAAACAGCCTGTTTTATTTTACTCAATAATTGAAGTCTCTTTAATACATCGGTTTCAGTACAACTTTAGGCGAACTTCAGGCAGGCAATGAGGATAATAATCTTTCATTTTCAATACAGCTGAAAGTCCCAGTTGAAGTGGAATCTGATTTTGTTAAAATCACCAGCCTAAAGGTTTATTTCTGATTGTCCATGCCACAAAAAGTGGTGGATTGTGGGCATAGCTAGTCACCAACTTGGTGTATTGTTTCAGGGTTGATATGCAGGTACGCTAGCCTAAGCCAAATTAATTCTAAAGAATTGCCTGCCCCTCTCCTGTCATTTTTCATAGCATGGACTATAATATTCTCTGTTTGTTACCAAACTAGATTTCTCAAGGATTCACAAAGAAAACATGATTCAGAGTTTGAAACAAAAGATCTTCTCTTTAATCAGTGTATTTTATTTTTCAGCATTTGTAGTTTACGTATCGATAGTTGTGATGGTTTCTCTGATTATTGCCTGCTACGTGGGGCCACGATATGGTCATCGGCATGTTGCTGTCTACATCACCTTATGCTCTGCTGTTGGATCTTTAACAGTCATGGCTTGTAAAGGCCTCGGGTTAGCTATTAAAGAAACTCTATCCGGTAAGAGCCTTTATATCTTCCAATTCTGCTCCTACTATATGCACTCTCATCCTCTGTTCTTTCTCCTCTTTTATCAACGAAGGAAGTAAATTAATACCTGTTCCCCTCATCACTCTTGCTTTGCTACATCAACTCGACTGTTGGCTTTTGATTTGTTGGGCATTGATTAGTTTTTTCTCCCCTCAGAAACGATTTTTGAACTTCTCAACGAAATTCTTGGTTTTTTCACAAAATTTGACGCACAAAAATGTATACTACAACCCAGCAAAAATTCCTCGCCAATGTCCCATTTTTGTAGTTCTAAAGATGTTTTATCATGGAGCATGAACTTTTTAACAAGGATGATAGATGCAATAGAAGTGAAAGCTCTGCCATTCTTTGAGCCCTTTGCTTGGCAAGTATGTACTCTCTATTTTTTGGCGGCAAAGCCCAATTTTTATATGCCTTTCATGAAGAGATTTGTGGAGTTAGAATATTATTATCAACTGGAATAGGAAAAAATCGTATAGTTTTTTGTTTCTATTGGTTTTATCATATTTATAGTTTGGAATTTATACAGAAAATTCTACTAACAAGAAAGAAAAATTGAGGAAATTTTCAAAAAATTGTGTTGACTAGATTCCTGAAGGAAAAATGAAGTATGACAGGAACTCTGCAAAATTGCCAACAAAGTTACAAGATTTTGTTGTCTAGTCAAAAGAATGGAGGGCGATCACATTCATACTCCACCCTAATTTTTTTGTTGTCATTTGTGTGCAATTTAAAATTCTTTATCTGAATCTATCTTGAAATTAAGTAATTGATTTTTGTCTTTTTCCTCCAGGTTATAGAAACGAAACGGGAAACTGGTTAACGTGGCTTTTCCTTGTTGCAGTAATAGTCTGCATAATGATTCAAATGGATTACTTAAACAAAGCCCTAGACATTTTTAATACGGGTATCGTCACTCCGGTTTACTATGTCATGTTCACCACTCTAGTCATAATAGCCTCCGCTCTTCTCTTCAAAGAGTGGCAAAATTTAGGTTCTGATGTAAGTATTCCATTTTTGGAGTTTCAGTTACGGTCCGAATACAAGAAGTGGAACCTAAGGGGCAGAGTCAGGTGATTGGCTGGATTAATGTTTAAGGGTTTTTAAATGTGCCCATATACCTGCGTTTCAACACTTAAACAATACCTAAAGCTAGTTGTAAACTCCACCCGCTCCTTGTTGCTAGCTTTTTTTTATTGTAGTTAAATTTGTGTTGTTCCTTTGAGACTGAGGAATGCACTTTTTTTTTTTTATAAAAACCGAGGTATTGTAGCACATCAAATATTTAAAAAAGTACTCACTTTCTAGTCAGTTGCAAGTTAATTGACGTCCAAGTGAGTACTTTTTTAAAGTTTTGATCATTTCTTGTGCTGCCTACAAAAGCGGAATAGTTTTTTGTTTTAATTTTGTTGATTGTAGCACATGGTTTAATGAATTGCTGGCATTTCATAAATGATCAACTGGAGTCTCCAAGTGTCAAACATGGTTTACACGTCCACCTTGAAGAATGAGTGCAAAAATGATGTCATGACTTTATGTTAAAAAATAATTCTGTGATACTGTTTTTCCAGGCAGATAAACTACCTGCATGCTCATGATATTTCCTAAAAATTTCCCCAACAGTCCAACATGGGGAAAAAAACTGAGTTATGTGACAGAAAGTTAAGACTTAAGTTAAGTTTAAGTGGTAAATTTTTTGTTCAGGCGACAGAACCTTCAGAACCCTTGGATCTTTTTAGGAAGAATCATCATACGCTTCAATTTTGCGAATCGAAGTTTCATTTTCAAAAAACTGACAAGCTTTTGTCCAAGTGAAGTATATCTTTTGAGGACGAAAGTTTTTTTTTTTCCGGTCTACCTAAGAGGTTGTTTTGTACAACTGAAGATTCAGTTTCTCCAACAGTCACTGAACTCATTTCATTCCCTGGACCAAAGTTTTTTCTGTGTGAAGGTACCATGTATGATCATAGTAGAATATACCTGTGCTTACTGCCGAGAAAAGCCTCACTATGACTTTTTCGGGCAATTTAGCAGGTTTTGCTTTCTTTAGTGGCCGTGTGGCTTGGTAGTGCATGAACAACTCGGCGAAAGTTAGCTCAAATTTTATTTTTATTGGCTGCATAAACCCTGAAAATGTTTGAATTCAGTCCCAGTGCTTTAACTACTGTCACTGTCATGAAGTCCCTCCTTGAATCATCACTTGCCATCCACAGCTCATTTCATTCCAGAAGTAGATCACGAATTTTCCTCATTTTCCGTAACAGGAGTCTGGTATTGCCTCTTGTAGAGACTGTGGTCAATTAGCTTGGAGGACAAGATTATTATACTCCAGTGTAAAAATAACGAAGAACTTTGTTTTTTGTCCAGGATATAATCGGCAACCTGTGTGGATTCCTCGTAATTATCGTGGCCATAGTTTTACTGAATACATTCAAAGATATGGATGTGGATGTGAGTAGTTTGGGGGAGTCGTGGCCAAACAAACGTGATCCACGAGGATCCTTCAAAGCAATGATCCGCATCTGGCCAGAGAAGGAGGCAGGATTTGACTCAAAAGCCGTGTCCACCTACGGCACTCCTACAGCGTGACGCCATGTAAATGGGGACTCTAAAAATCTTTGACCAGCGGTAAGTGGAACCTTTTAATTAAATTGTAAGTTATGTGAAAAAAACTGGCAAGAATTATTCTAGCCATACCGTACAAAATCTGCATTTACACTTCTATGCATCTCTACAAAAGATGGAATCGAACAAAATGGGACCGTAAGTGAGAATTTAAAAATACTGAGAAAACCAAACCACAGCTTGTAAGATATATTCTGCATCATTTGGTGTTATAAGCGCTCAATATTCTAAAAATTGATGCATGAGAGTACATATAAGTTAAAGTTTGAGAATGAAAAATTTCAGAAGTGTAGAAAGCGTCTTAAAATGTCTAAGGTAATTTCATCGCAATCAGTCTCCTGTAGCATTGACTAGAAAGATTGCCTCTTGTGATTTCTTTTTGTGTCTCATTTTTTGACGGTTAACTAAACAACATAATGCCTTGAAACTTTCGGTAAATTTTCTCTGCATTATGGAAAATATACTCATGAAAAGTCATGTTTGAATATTGCTTCGATTTTTGTTAAAAATATAAAATGAAAGAAGAAATTAAACAACTTAGACTCATTCCGTTAAAATCTGTCCAACAGAAAAAAATGTGGATCAAATGAAAGAAAAGAAACAGAATTGTTGGTATTACCTATACAACTATCAATTAATTTAAAAGTTTTCTCACTGATTTCTTTTTCTACATCGATCTACCTCAGTCAGTATTTGGTAAAATAATAAAGACAACGGCAAAGAGGAAATAAAAAAATTAAAATTTATTCACTCGGTTTATTTTTCATTTTTTCTTTTCTGTTTGTTCCAGCTACATTTGCCGAGTAATAGAGCCTCTGTTTTAGTAAGCATAAATTTGTTATTATTGTATCGCATTCAGTGCTTCTAAGTTACTCACAATTACTGCACTTAAATACTCTGCATGAAGGATTGCTCAACTGACATTTCTGTCCTTTGGGTTTTCATTCTGATTTTTTTTTTTTTTTGCTCTAATTTTTCTGACCAGATACCCAATAGAGTCATCTCATTGATTCAAATCCATAAAAGCTACAGGAACTTTGATAGCTGTATTCACACAAATATATTGATCCAGGCTGGCGTTTTCTTACGTACCACAATTTTTCTTGGTTTTGCAATGTTTGTTATGCTATTCTCCTATCTTTGACCACTGCAAATGAGCCACTAGACTGGGTCTGAACGAGAAGAAAGTTGCTTATTCCCTCCGCAAAATCTTTTTTTTAAAAAACGATTCACACAACAGGAAGTTTGAAAGGCAAGATTTGTGACCGGATCAGTGAGAAGGGACCTTATCTTTTGAGAGAAAGTTTTTCAGAACTTTTTCTATTGAATCAAGGTAGAACATTTGGAATTTTTGGCGCAGACTGCACCCTGAAAGCTCAGAAACTGAAGAAACGAGTCCTGAAGTTCCGAGACAAAAATTCTTATGTCGAGGGGAACATGATAAAAGTTTATGCGAAAAATTTTCTCTTGGAAGATTGTCTCATTTCATAAATCTTACTAAGAAGAAAAATACTCACTAGTATGAACAAATTTTCTCTTAACCGTTGCGATTTAGCTTTAGCTGCCAATCATCCAGGACACCACTTGAAAGTTGCATCACAAATGGACTACATTTTGCAAATTGGAACTAAAATTCCTGCTTATGTTAGAATCAGCATATGTGCCATAAGTTTCCTAATGCAGATAGGTGCTTTTATGTGCAAGCCTGAAGTTGTAGTTCCCAATTAAAAAATGTGATCCAAATGATGACCAATTAGGGCGGAAACGCATCGGATAAGAATCAATTTGTTCAGTCCAGTGAGTATTTTAATATTTCAAGGGATATGAATGCTAGTCTTGTTTTGCACTGGTCTGGTCCAGTCTAGTCTGGTCACAAAACTTTAATCTATACTGTAGGCATTCAAAATAGTCCTTTGTATGAGGAAAATGAATTAAGTGCAGTGATTGTTCTGGTTGAAATTTTTTGTCTGTGATATTAGAGATAACTTTTTTATAGCTCTTTTCATTGTTGTGTGTCTTTGATTTCCATCGTTTCTAGCTCATAATTTTGTAGTATGTAAGTCTTTGCCTTTTTCAAATGTTAATCATTTCTATAATTCTAATGTTATTCAAATGAGCACTTGCTAGTCGCAACGGGTCTGATTTGTTCAGTTTCTTTTGTCTTGATTCTTTAAAACCACAGAAATATTTATGTTTCTCTAACTTTAAAAACTGTAGAAAACAATCATGCATTTGCAAGTCAATCTTGTACCTAAATCAGTGTTCTGCCTTTTCTGGGGGCCATGTGTCAAATGCGCCTCAGAATCGGTCATTGGCGCTGGAAAATCGGGGAGCTGCGCCTTTATAAAGTTGACGCACCCTGTCAATTTTTTAAAATTCACAATCGCAAAACAGCGGTAGTGATCTCAACGCTCTGTTTGCGGCACAGCAGCGTAGCGTGAGAATAGGACTGAGACATAAAGCAGAAAAGCATGGCATATACAAAAAGTTGATTTGGCTCCCATAAGTTGTAGATGACTTCTAAAAATTGGGCTTCCTGGCCAGGGTGGCTTCTGAAATTTTAGGAAGAAGGCTGAACACCGACCAAAATTAACTTTTTTTCGTTAATGAGATGACAATTTTCTGTACTGTTTGTCTTTAACTCCTGAATTTTTAGTGTCTTCAGCTTTGAGGTTGCAATTTTTTTTTTGTGAAAATAAATGGATATCGTTCTAGTTGCTGACATTTATTTGATAATGAATTTCACTATGCTTTTGTCCATTACTAGTTTTCATGAAAATCTCTCACAGACTTTCTCATCCAACATTTCTAAACCCTTAAGAATTAACTTAAAAAATCTATGTTGTTCAAACAGGAACTAAGGTCCACTTTTTGTTTATCTTTAGCCGGTTTTCCCCCTCTCGTTAAGAGAAATTTAATATGCCGCAACTCAAAAAAAAATGTTACATCAGCAATTTATATTTTCAATTTAAAAATTCAACCTCATTTTAAGAGCATGTAAGGCCTGGTTATAGCTTTAAGGAAAAGACAATTCTTGTAGCAGAATTTGTATCATTGTGTTCTTACTTTTGTAAGAGGTAGTTTTTAAACACGGATCATCTCGCTTCTTGTTACAAGCAATTGTGCCATCTCCTTTAATCATCGTTCAACTAATTTTACTTTTCTTTTGCATTATTATTACATGCAATGTCTTACTACTTTGTTACAACAAATTATAACTTAATTTAATCACTTTATCAGAATCACCTTTTATTTCTTGATTTAAAGAAATTTTTCTTTGCAAAAATATTCCGCAAAATTTCGAACTTTTGTATTCAAACCAAAAGTTTTTTTGATCATTTTACTGGTTTTTTGTCTCTGTAGTATTTTGAACTTTTCTAAAAGGAACCGTCAGCTAAATTTGTTAAATAGTCAACCTCCATGAAACTTACGCGTGAAATAGCCTTTCCTCAAGCTTTTTCTTTCTATATTTTCTTTTTTGTTCCCATTCATTCGCAAAAATTTATCAGAGCATATCAATAATTGAAGCATGAAATCTTTTATTTTTCTTGCCCCCTCTTATTTTTGTTTCAATAAAACGGCAAATGCCTCTGGGCTGAAAATGAGTGAACCAGTGCGGCAGTATTAGTATCATAAGAATACATTAAATTAGTAACATAAGTAGATTGTATTCAGCAAAAAGAAACCAGCGCGATTATAGTGTTGCATAAATGTTGTTTCTTCATAATCACCTAAAAAAATTTCCCAGAACAGCAATTTTTTCTTGTTTCCCACTGAACAATTGTCAATTTTAAAGGAAAATAATTGTGTAAACTTTAATACTATACATATATTGAGTATTTTCAAAAGAAAAGAAGAATTTGCACAATTTTGAAAACAGTGTTATTGCGCTGGTTCCTTTTTGCTAAATGCGATCCAAGTTACTGTCTGGCATAGGCTGTGGATGTTAATTGATTGAATACAATTTGACTTGACTATAGCATATAGAACAGGTTGAAATATCTCAAGTTTCCGAAAGTGGAATTTTTCCAAATGTAATGCATTCCAACTGACAAAAGTTTCCGTTAACTGATGTAGTATTCAAGAGTATAATGTATTGTGATAATTTTATGTATGTATCAAATTGTGCTCGTGCCTTGATATTAGTTTTTACTTTTTTTAGTTCGTTCAAGCGAAGTCACATTTTTGTAACCCCCATCACTTGCGTCAGAATATACCTGTTTTTAAGGTGTATCATTTGGCGTCTCTGTAACACTTGTTAAACTTCACCCTCAGCTCTCCCATTGTAACTGAAAGCTTTACAACTCAAAAGTTAGTTAGCGTATTAGTTGTACTTTTGTAATTCAAATATAGCAGCTGTTCGGTCATTGAAAGTGAACTAATGTAGTTTTTAACTTGGAAAGTTATTGTCAGCGTAGATTTTTGTGAGTAAATTAAAAGTAAATCAAAATTCCATCAGCCAACAAGTTAATATTGTGCCGGTTATCTTTGTTTCTGGAAAAAAATCTCTATCAAAAGGGGATTAGATTTGCAAAAAGGGACCTCATATTCTGGGAGAAAAGTTTCCTCAACTTTCTGCAAATGCATACAGGAAAAAATGTGGAAATTTGGTTCACAAGTTTGACCCTGCAAGCTCATAAATTGAAGGAAATATGAGACCTGAAGTTCCGAGACAAAAATTCCTAAGTTGTTAAAAAACGTGGTTTAAGTTTTTGCAAAAAGTTTAAGAAAACCTAATGGATATAAGGTCTTTAATAGATCCAGGCAAGCTTTTACTCAATGAAGTTTTAATGTGTAAAATATTTTGAAACGACGAAACTGTGCCAAATTTGTCATAGCTAAGTGGAAAGAAATAATTTTTGGGGTATCTTTCAGGTTTATACGAGCAGTTATGGTGAGGTTAATTCTCTTCAATGATCGGGTTTCCTTGATACATACTTTATAGTAATCCTTGAGCTGTAGTAAGTAGGAAGATTTAAGATTTTTCTAAAATTCAAAATGCATTTAAATGGGTACTTAAACTGATCTTATGAAATCGCAACAGAGCCATGTTTTCAACAAAAACCAAAAAACCGAACTGAAAAAATTTTGGTGAGAGTTGTATGAGTTTGACTGAACTAATGAAATGCTAAAGCGTACAGAATTGAATCAAAATAATTCTAAATATTCTTAAGTAAATTCCACCCGCAGCTTTCACTATGTTTAGACCTGAGTGGTTTATATTCTGGATATCTAAGATACCAAAATTCTTTATCATTTCTTCAATCCTTAAAATTTTACGAATTGACTGAGGGCTGGAAATTTCAGTTTTCAAATTTCTGCAGTAATAAAATATAGCTTTTCTCATCTCTTCAAATTATGATACTCCTATTCAGAATCAGCATATTTTTCAATCTTCAAAATATGCAAGCGCAAGAGATGTTCATACAATGGTCTCAGTGAGCACTTCATGTGTTTCAACTTCAAAGCTGTTTGAAAGTAATAATGTAAATCACCCTCAGCTTTTTTAAAATCGTTATTCTCTGTGATTGCTTGCAAATAATTATAGTTCAATGTAATTTTTCATTTTCTGAAGTGTCAACTAAGTCGTAAGTTTCAAGCTAATAACTACTCTTAAGTCTCTAATTTGTATAAAAAAAAATGTTTTTTCTGAAATAAATATTACTCTATTTTAATTTTACCAACTGATTAGTATTTTAAATTTGATTTTCCTTCAGACCACTTCTTCTGAGCTTTCGACGGGTGCTATCTTACAGTACCGAAGTAGATTATGAACAACATTTTAACACATTTCTGAAAAGCAGTCCTCAAAATCATAAAATGAAATTGAAAAGCGTGAAAGTGAAATTTTCAAGGGCATCATGACATGACATTTTTTTCTTAGAGAACATATTGAAATAATCATAGAAAATATACTTTGACTTTGAGTTTAAAATTTATGGTCAAAATATGGGTGTAAATAGTACAAAAGTTTATATGAGTCCCAAATGACCATATTTTTCTGATCCAAATGAAGACCTTTTCTGATCCAAATGAAGACCTTTTCTAATGAAGCTTTGCTCTCCCTATTTACCTGAGAGCACCTTCAAGCAAGGGGCTTTCGGGGGAGGATTTTTTAAACCTAAAATTTTATAAAGGAGAAAAACATGAATTTTCTGGTCAACCGACATATGAACTCAGCCAGCCGAAATATTTTTTTCTTCTATTGACACTGATGAAGCGGAAGTGAAGTAAAATACAAAGAATTTAGTGATGCACCATAAATATGCCCTCCACACCATCAAAAGAAAAATCCGTCTTAGGAAACCTCTTTTGACTATTTTCTGAAGTAAAATTCAACTCTTGGTGAAATTTACTCGAAAAAGTCTTAAAAAATTCGAATATTTTCAATGTTAGAAAACTAAGTACATGTTGGGGGCTTGGAGAACAAGGCGCATACGTGCAATTTTGACTTGTCCTAATGCATATCCTGTAAAGAATTTGCTCCCAAATTCCAATTTTTAAGCATCAAAAAGTCAGTTTGAACTTTCCCCCGCCATGTAATTTCGAAACTTCAAACACGTGTCTCTCAAAATAGCAAAAACTTCATTTGGACTGCATTTTGCAATTTGAGCCATAAATTCTGGCCCGGTTTAAAAACAACGTATGCGCCATTAGTTTTCCTATGCACATAAGTGTTTTTTTCAGATGAGCCAGAATTTATAGTTCCATATTGCAAAATACAGTCCATTTATGTACCATGTACTCCAAGCCCCTCATTTGATATTATAAGAGTTTCTAACATTCCTCTCATAAATTTTACTCAAAAAATCCCCGCAATAAATGCTCCTAAAACTAACATTACATTAGATTTTTTAAAGATGTGTCTTCGCACAACTGACTAGTTTTTTCGAAGTTTTTTACTAATCGTTGCTATGAGTTCATGACGCGAACTGCAAAATATAGCGCCGATTTGAAAAGCCCGCCCAAATTTCCCATCAAAGTTGAATGATGCTAAAAACTGTTCGGAACCGTTGAGACGTGTGTTTCCAAAAATTCTTGCAAGTTGCAGATTAGATTGTACTGATTGCAGAGTTTTCGGCTCGTTATTTTATTAAATCTGTCAGTTATGTTTGATTCATTTGTTCGTCGGTGTTTATTATAGCTTTATTAGTTTCCCCTTTACATATTTTCAATCCTCCAGTGCGGTAACCAAGCGAAAATGGGAAATGTACATGCCTCTAGTCAACCTCCACCGCCGGAACCTCCACATGGTTTTCCGCCCATGCCTTCATTCGCCGAAGACATAAAAGCATCTCAGGTTCCCAATAGATTCACAAAATTAGACAATCCAGGCACGCTGGAAGATCTCCACAAAAAATGCAAAGGTAAGAACTAGTTCTTCCAATCTTATCATGTGTCAAACCTAATCTAACCAACAAATGCCCTATCAACTGTTAACATTGCGCTGCCTGGCTACTGATAATTTTATGTAATCCTTAGATCATCTCCACCTTTAACCATTTCTGATGATTCCGTGGGAATATCGAATTTCCTGTCGAAATGATTTCCATCAAGCCGCAGATTAATGCAAGGATTATCCTTTCCACCCGAACCCAACCGGTTTGGATGTCGAACTGAATTGACGCACGAGTGATGCAGCTTTTGGATGGATGCAATCTCTTAGTGTTTGTACCATACTATTATGATGAAAATTTTGATTCCTTGAGAACAATCCTAGTTGACCAGAGATCTGTCACATCTCTCGATAGGATTATCTTCTTCGTCTGAACCCCATTGGTTTGGATGTCGAAATGACTTGATGCGTGAGAGACGCAACTAATGGATGGATGATGGTCATTTAGTGGTTGTATTGTTATTATTGTAATTAAACTCTTGATGCTAAGAAAATGATCCTCGTCGATCAGAGGTCTGTCATCTCTCATGACCCCTTACTTACCTTTAGTTTGTCTTGAGGTGTCTAGACGTGGGGCAGCAACACAACTGACCCTATTGATTCGGAGGTATCATGTAGTATCATCAATTTGGAATTGAAACATGACTTCCATATTTGAGTATTGCTTACGTGCGTTCATGATAGACAATGGGCCTCAATGGAAATTACCCATTGAGGGCATTGCGAATTTGATGATCGTTCTTGAACCTCTGCCGTCAAACGCTTTTTACCCGGTGAAGTGTCATGGCGGTGCAATGCTCACCGCAATAGCTCAGAACCTCTTGCGGCTGGTGAATGGATTGAGCATTGAGGATGTAAACAAAGTCACGCGAAAGTACTTAGGCCTCAGTTTTACAGTGGGTAACTATGCGGGTAATTTACCGAAATAATCTCCGTTGTCTATCACGAATGCATCTTTTATCGCCTGACCAGTACTTTTTACTTCATACCTCTCCCACCTTGCCTAAGTACATATCTTGCAGATGGTCTAATATGATCTTTGCTGACCTGTTAGTTTTTATAAGCGGGTTTTAATTTGTTCGTTATGTTTCCAGATGTCTTCCCTGTGCCATTTGAAGGAGCTAAATTCATAGTGAACAAAGGACTGAGTAATCACTTTCAGGTGTCCCACACTATCAACATGAGTGCTATAACTCCATCTGGTTACCGATTCGGTGCAACCTATGTCGGCTCAAAACAAGTATCTCCTTCTGAAGCATTTCCAGTTTTGCTCGGTGATATTGATCCCAGTGGAAATCTAAATGCTAATATTTTACATCTTGTCGGTGAAAGACTCAGGCTTAAATTTAGTACTCAGGTGATTATCAGCTTTTTTTAATGGTTATTTCTGTTAATGTGGAATAGAGACCAAGCCTAGTAAGTTTAAGCACTTCTAGAGTAAGACAGGAGATCAATATCTTCAGTTTAGAGTTGAGAGTAAATAAAATAATGAAAATGTCAGATCTTCTGCTACACTCTAAAAGTGTGTGAACTTATTTGGTGTAGACTTTATATGTCGAAGATCAAGGTAGCAAATACTTTCAGAACCGACAGCTTGTGGAAGAACAATTTAATGATCTAGAAAAAGAAACAAGCTTGTGTGCTGAAATTAATAAGTTAATGCGTGTTTTTAACATTTGTGCTGTATTAGAGGTGTCGTCAGCTAAGTTGGCGGTTGTTTACTTTCGGTTTGCAAGCGCTGACGACGAATTTGGGCCTCTGAACGAAGAGGCGTTTGCTACTATCCACATGGAAAACATCAGTCTCATGATTGAAAAAAACTACTTATCAGTTATGATTTGCGACTTTTTTGCATTTTTTTGTGGTTGTAATTTCTATGTGGCTAAAAATTATAGTGTTACAAGGTTTGAAAGTATTCAAAAACTTATCTAAGCTTGTGTTCTTGCTTCTGAGAGAGCCAGATGTTTTCATGTGGATAGTAGTGACGCAAAAACGCCTGCAAACCGAAAGTAAACAACCGTCAACTTAGCTGACAACACCTCTAATGAAGAATAATTTGACCAGAGATAGCCAAGAAAAAAGGTTCTCAAAGAAAGGAATTTAAGTATCAGAAAATCCAAAACACATCAGGGAATTTGAAACATTTTTGAATCAAGAAAAAGTCAAAAAAAGTCATTGAAAAGAAAATTACGGAAACTCTGTACTCAAGTTTCTTTTAGCTACTTTTCTTTTCAACGACACTGAGAAAAATTCTTGTATAACTATTTTTTAGTTCTAAAGAGTGAGGTTTTTTTTTTTTTTTTTGAGGTCCTAACAAATTTAAAAACATTGGCAGGATTGACTTGCATGTACCTATTAATTTTCGGAGCATTTAGTATGGCTTACAGTAAAATTTACATGCACAAGTTGCATAATTGAAGAGAGACATCCCATCAAATCTGAATTAATGTAGTCTAAGAAAAGACTGTTGGGCGTCCTCCAAGGCTTATACATACTAACAGTGCTTACAAAAACTCTCACGTCAAATGACTCACTAAAGCACCCTTTAACTGAAAAGCTGCTTTACATTCACATATTTTTTACCTATTCCCTGCCATGTTAACACAAGTGTCAATCTTAAAATTTCAGATTCAAGATAGTAAGATGGGGATAGCCCAACTAACAGGAGACTATCGTGGAGATGACTACACTGCCTCATTGACGATCGGGAATCCTGACATAATCAATGGTTCAGCCGTTTTAGTTGCCCACTATTTACAATCTGTGACCAGTAATGTTGCTCTTGGTGCTGAACTTGCCTATCAATGCAGTCCGCAGATCCCTGGTGGACATATTGCCCTTGTGTCAGGGGCAGCTAAGTACACAGGTATGCTATAACTTTTTTCATAAACTAAAAGGGGTGTAAAAAGTTCCTTAAGGTGATTCGTCAAGCTCAAGTGACGTGGTTGAACTGGCATGCAATACATCGCATTGATTAGGTCAAAAATCTTAGCAGATTTTGAATTTTTAGAAAAAAGAAGGACAGTAGCCCCTGCGCATGAGCCTGAAGAATCATTCTAAACCCAAAAATTTGCAAAATTCAGAGAAATGAAAGCAGAACAGTGTTCGGAAAAAAACCTCGCATTCGATTCAGCTACCAATTTCTGTATCCAATGCGAGGTTTTTTTCCACACACTATTCTGCTTTTATTTCTCTGAATTTTGCCGACTTTTGGGTTTAGAATGACTTTTTGGTTTGTGCGCAGGAGCTTTTTTTTTTTTGCTAAAAATCAAAATCTGCTGAGATTTTTGACCCAATTAATTCAATATATCGCATGCCAGTTTGACCACGTCACTTGAGGTTGACGAATCACCTTAAGTAAAGTCTTCCTTGATACAATGTTTTTACCTCACGCTCATATTTCAAATTTGCCTTGTGGCTAAAAGTTTAACTTTACAGTGAAATACCCAATTCTATGACAAAGTGTGTAATTTTGAGCAAAGAAAGGTCAAAAAAGGTTATCATCTTTATAAATTGCCTCAAGACCCAAGATTTGTCTCAAATTTGCTGCGATCCTAGGATTGCAAGATTGGGCTGTTTCTGCAGAAATGTATGTCTGTGTCAACTTACATCAATTGGACGTATTTCTATCAAATGGAACTAAGCGCCATAGGGAGAGGAAGAGAGAGGGGGGCTTGGATTAGCAGGTGTTGCGGAACAAGATTTTTCTTGTTCCATCCTATACTTGCAATGCTTTTCCATGGCGCTTGATCCGTTTGACAGAACACGCTATCTGGGATTCTAAAATCCTCGAAAAGAACTCAATTTGGCGCTTAGTTCCGTTTGACGGAAATACGTCCAATTGTAGCTTTCTGATCATTTGAATAACCTAGGAAGAAAACGGCAATCTGGGAAAGTCAGAGAATTGTGAAAGTAGCACATTTGCTTGGCAACCTCAGTAATTGGCGCCATGTGAGAAAGTTAGAACAACTTCTTCTAAGTGCTTTTTTTCAAAATTTGAATCACTCTAAGTGAAAATTTCATTCTAAGTTTTGCAAGAAGTCAGCAAAGAAATAATACTAAGCGAAAGTCTTGTTAACCCATTGACTTAAAATGACGGCTCCCAGCCGTCATCGCAGCGCTGGGCCAGCTCTGAAATGACGGCTCAGAGCCGTCCGCTGATTGTTTGCGTTATTTTGGCAATTCTCCGGTAGATTGCGTTCTCATCAATGTTTATATGAGTAGTGGGGCCACCCTATGACTTATTGTGTACGGTAATTTCTTGTTTTGTTACGGTATTTTCATATTACTGTGCGTATGCACATGAAATAACCTCAAAATTTTCTGATTTTCGCTGATTTTGCGATTTTGACAGCTATAAACCACATTAAAAATCATTGTGTTCAAAGTTTTCACCATTTTTCTCAAACGTTGTATTGTGAATGCTTATTTTGTCAATTTTCACCCTTTGAGAAATAATTTCTGGATTATTTTGAAGTGTTCAAAGTTGCTGATTTTCGCCAAATTAAATCGTAATTCCTGGCTCTCCAGGGTCAAATTAATTCATAAGTCAATGGGTTAAAAGGTCAGAAAAAGTCAGGGAAAAGCAAAAGCAGGTAAGTAAATTTAGGGAATGGAAAAGGAAGAAATCATGAAAACCCTGCTGATTGTTAGGTATAAAAGAAAAGTTGCCAGTGTAGCATCTATCGTTTCTGTTCAGAAGTGTAGTTGTTCCTTGTAAGTTTAAAGAAACTGCACTCTTAAATTTTGATTGCCATTTAGTGTGTGGCCTCAGCTTAGCAGAATCTTTGGTTTTGATGAAATTTGATTAATATCATCATAATTAATAAGTATCGCAAAGTAAGAACTCAAAATTTTGCCTTGTTTTTTTTTTTTTTTCCTTCCTTTTCTTCACACTTGAAATATCCAACTCGGATCACCTGACCGGTAATCAAACCCGGGACTTCCCGATTATTGAGCATTTTATGTTTGATAAAGTAATATCTCAGGAATTTATAACATTGAATTTTTTTTAACAGGTAGTGATTATGTAGCAAGTGGAACTATTGGCCAAAGCGGTGTCCATCTTTGTTACTATCAGCGTGCTAGTGATCAGTTGCAATTGGGCGTGGAATTAGACACAAATTTTAGAATGATGGACTCCACTGCTTCATTCGGCTATCAAGTCGATATTCCTAAAGCTGATCTTAGCTTCAAAGGTAATGCTTATCATTTTACTCGAATTTCTTACAAAGGCAGAGGTGGCAAATTTTATTTGTCATTTATTTATAGAGACAAATAGAGACCGAGCACGCCCTATTCCGCCTATGTATTTTCAGTGAGGCACATCTAATTCTCGCAGATTCCAAAAAACAACGGTCATCATTTTTCTGATTTCGCCTAATGTTGACTGGTGCTAGTCGCATCCGGTGGGCTGTTGGCAATATGGCGATTTGTTTACATTCTTCCTAATCAATTGCAAAGCGGAAAATTTTCCAATTTTTCCTTTGAAACTCTTCCAAATTGTCATAAAATGACTTTTTACCAAGTAGATAATTAATTCACCCCTTCTACTCAACATTTGTGATACAATGGTGGTTTCACTTCATGCAGTGAGAAACAGATTCCTCGAGACTTAGCCTGGTCCTCAGATTGTTCAACTTCCTTATGGATGGTTATTTTACTTATCAAAATGTTCTTTGACTGTAAATGGTGTATAATTTTTTCAAGATAATTTTCTGTAAATAATTCTGTTTCCAAAATCCCATCTCGAAGCCTGATGTAATGCATTGAACGCGGAGCGTTACAACTGCGAAGTGTCGATATGTGTCTTTGAGGAGCCGTGTAAATGAAACGGTTGGATAAGCGTGTAAGCTGTACAAATTCTTTTGTGTGTGAAAAATAACTGAATGTTCAGAATTCTAAACATCTGACCGTATCTTAAGTACCCGAAGGAAATGTTGGTCAGGTGAGAGTTTATGAATCCTTGGCAGCAGTTAATGAAATTCTCTTACAGACTTAACAACTTTGCGCATTAAAGTTTGGTAAGTGAGAAATGTAAACCAACAACAAGTAGTGCGCGGTTCGAATCTTCGCCTGTTCTCGTCAAGAGGTAGATTCGAAGCATTATGAAAAAGTTAAAAACTGTAAATGAGCTGTCACATTTCTCTCTTGAAAGATGCCTGTTCAAACTAAACTTAGTTTCTTTATTTCTGAATAATGAAAGAACCTTTAAGGTTGAAAATATCACGAATTTTGATCTATAAATTGTAAGAGAGCACCCTGGTGAGATCCTCTTTCCTTTATTCGAGTTACACATTTTTCCAATTTTACAGGAAGTAGTATTAGTTGCATCCAGTATCACAATTTATATGTATTCAATGTGTTTTCTTATCGAAATGAGCGAAGAAAAAACATTTACTTTTATTTTCACCGAATTAATGAGAGTTTTACTGCCAACTAAGCTAGCAAATGTTAACGGTGAAGCTACTTTATTTGTTTCACGACTCCCAATTTTAGGAATTCTAAGGCAAAGTTGATAGCGTATACATCATTCCTCATTTAATGCAAGGTTGGAATACTTTATGATGGTGGTGGAAGAGACAATTCTGGTAAAATTGAGAGAAAAATCAGGAAGAAAAGTTCATAAACAAATCTCACGAACTCCATCAGATGACGGGCATTTCACCCTCCAAGGATTTTTTGCGTTATGGAGTTATGGACTAATACAAGCATAATATGATGGATCTGAGCGGTCTCTTACTTACCTAACTTTGATGAGCGAAGTTGTTAAATACGTAGAAGAATTGCATTAACTGCTGCCAAGGATTCACAAACTCTGACCTGACCAACATTTCCTTTAGGTACTTGAGATACGGTCAGATGTTTAGAATTCTGGACATTCAGTTATTTTCCATACACAAAAGAATTCGTACAGCTTGCAAGCTTATCCAAACATTTCATTCACACGCCTCCTCAACAACAAATATCGATGCTTCGCAGCCATAAAACTCCGCTTTCAACGCAGTACATCAGGCTTAGAGATAGGATGTTGGAGACATCAAACATTTGATCCACGATTAATACTTATCATAATGAGCAGCTTATGACATAGACAGTAAATTTTTTTCATCAAATTTCATTACAGTGTATCTGTAAGACTGGCAGTGCAGCTGTGATCAGATTCTTGACAGATCTCCGATAGCTAAGATATCTCTATCCTGCGGCATGATATGGAGGTTAATAGATTGAGAATTTGATCACAAGGTATTAATACTGTCTAGAAAAAATTATACACCATTTAAAGTCAAAAAAAAGTTCGAAAACTAAAATTATCCATTAAGAAGTTAAACAATCTGAGGACCAGGCTCAGAGTCTCGAGGAATCTGCTTCTCACTACATAAAGTGAAACCACCGAAAGTATCACAATTGTTGAGTAAAAGGGGTGAATTAATTTATTACCTAGTAATAAGTCATTTTATGACAATTTGGAAGAGTTTCAAAGGAAAAATTGGAACATGTTCCGCTTTGCAATTGATTAGGAAAAATGTAAACAAGCCGCCATAATGCCAACAGCCGACCAGCATCAGTCAACATTAGGCGAAATCAAAAAATACATGACTGTTGTTCCGTTGGATCCCCGAGAATTAGATGTGCCTCACTGAAAATCCAACGTGCTCGGTCTCTATTTGTCTCTGTTTATTTATTTAAATTAGAAATGAAATTTCTTGCTTATCAGTGATGAAGTCATTCTTACCAGAAGCCGTTACCAGAAAAACAATCTTGCTGGAGATAGGGTATGTCCTTTGCAATGCAAATAACATTTTTCTGTGTTTTGCTTCCTTCGAGTGGTATAGTGCAAGCTTTTAGTGAGTTTTTTTTATCAGTAACAAGAAGAATTTTTCTTATTGTCTCTCCGGATACTCTTCTAAGTAATCCATTGAAGTCGGTTTTAGTCATCAGAAAATTCCTGAAATCATAGTGTAAAAAATGGGATCGTTGCGGTTTCAAAATACCGGCCTCATTTAGTAGATATATGTAATTTGACATGTTCACTGTCAAGTTGGGCCATTCGATCAGCATTGATGGGTTTGGAGTTGGTGAAAGATCTTGGAGATATACTATCTATCTTTTTAAGAAAAAATTAGCACAAAGGAAAATCACTCTTTTAAAACAATTACTTTTCAATTTATGAGTTGAATTTGAGAATTTTTAATGTTTAATGTGCCCATCGTATTGTATGTAAAATTTTAGTAAGGAAACAGATTGTGGTATTTAATTTTGTACCATCTCAAGTGGTGCACAGGGGACTTATACCAACATTTATATTTGAAGTCAGACTTAAGCACTGTACATATTTAGAATAGAAACAATGTAATCGGAATTTAAATTAAGAATGAAATGCTCAAACAATACTAAAGTGTTTGAAGAACATGAGGGTGTAAAAAAGAATGTTTATTGTTGTGGAGTGATGACCGGATGATGAATCTGATATGTATCTGATGCAACAAAGTTTCTGTTCTACATTGCCTTCCAACGATGTTCGTTTCAATATTCCTTTTCTCTTTTTTCTTTCAGGAACTTTGGACACCAATTGGAATGTCGGAGCTGTTTTAGAGAAACGACTTTCCCCTTTACCTTTCACGTTTGCGTTGAGCGGTATGATGAATCATACAAAGAATCAAATTAGGATAGGCTGTGGGTTTATCATCGGGTGAACATTCCTGGTGTTGTTTAATATTACAAGGAAATGTTAGTTTTAGCACTTCTATTAGTTGAGAACTTACTTTTTATTTTGTTGCATTTTTGATTTTGTCGATTTTTACCGGCAGCATCCTCTAATTTTTCTACTTGCAACCCGGTTCCCACCTACTCACAATGGACTTGACTGCATTTTGCAATAGAGAACTATAATTTCCGACTCGCCTATAAAAGCATGTATCTGTATAGGAGAATAATTAGCCGTATATTGTTTCCGAACTGAGCTGGAGATGGTAGTTCCCTATTTCAAATGTAGTCTAACTCAGGTTTTGACACTGCTAACTTTTTTCACTGTAATTTGCCTGCTGTTTTCTGCTCATGATCACCTGAAATTGGAATTCATTGCACTTTACTTTAGTTCTTGATTATCTTTATTCTTTTAGGGTTTTTGTTGTACCTAACTGTACTAAAATTCAATTGAAAAAGTTCAATATTAATGGTGAAACTGTAGGAACGCGTATTGGTTTACAGTATCTCAGACTTCCTGTCAGGCTTTATTTTTTTTTTTTATGGAAATATATTCAACATCATCACTTGAAAAGTTCTCTGATTTCTATTGTGTATATGAAAAACATTTTGTGAAAATTTTTAGCATTAGCGTTAGCATGTTTTCCTCTGTTGAAATAAAATGGAAGCAGAGATTTTGAACAGATACAAACAAAATATGTGTAACTACAGTTTCATCGTCAACGAATACTGGATCAAAAGCTCAGCTCTAATGCCCAGAGTTATCGAAATTTTAAGAAACAAAATGCCAGCTAATTTACACTAATGTCTAGCCCAAAATGATACGTTTTACTAAGGCCTCTCATCTGTTAAAAACGTTAATTTCTCTAGTGTAAATGGTCCTATTCCTCTTTGCATTGTGGTCCTTGTGCTTTTAACATCCTCATATGTACCTAAATCTTGCATGATTTTTACATAAATTTTGAAATTTGCCAAGCACCAAAGATCATGAAGACGAAATTGGTGAAGTATAGGTAAAAATTTCTTTTGACGTTTTGTATCCATCATTCAATTTTTAGAACCCTGAAAATTGTATCTAAGTTGCATTTTTTCAGTAAATTGTTTTAGCTGTTAAAAGTGAATGTTTGATGGCTATGAAAGGCTGTTTGTTTTCCCTCCCAAAATGGTACATATTCGAAGGAAGCGTACTTGGTGATTTTGTTCGTAACTTCTGTCATTTGCTGTATATTGAAGGGTAAATTATCAAACATGACGATAAATGTAGTGAAAAAAGTTTCGCATTAAGACCTCAATCGAAGTTCACATTTGTCAATAAAATTTTGTCAACCATACCAGCTGATTGATTTTTAGTCGATCTCATCTCCACACCATTGTGGGTGTTATGGAAACAGGGGAAAAAGTTAACACAAGCTGGAAAATTTGAGAGATAAAGAGTAATTTCTTTGTAACTTTGTAATCCTTGCTGTCTGCGTGCACTATCACTGTTCGTAGAACTTCTTTTAATCCGAAAAACTGAAAACAATGAAACCTGCTTTGGGAGATGAATTTAAAATTTCAGATCGTCAGTTTTAACATATTTTTTAATTGATTATTTTCATATTTTCTAAATATTTCTTTTTTTCTTATTTTTTATTTTCTATTTGATTTTCATTTTTTTGTAATATCGAGTTAGCCGACGGGCGCAAAAACTTGTCTCTTTCACGTATTATACTTTTCTCATGGATCTGAATTTAAATGATCAGGTACGTATTAAAGGATGGGGCATCAAGTTTGACTTTTGGTCTTATAGGAACTCAGGTAGTATTTTTCTCTGAATGATCATCGTTTTTATCATTAACTTCAATCAGCAAGTTAAATTACGTACTTATAAAGTAGTTGTGATCAGGTGTAGTATGAAAAGATGGGTTCCATCTAAATGTACTGATATTTTCAATACAGTTATGAAACATGAGGAAAGACTTATCATTGGTCTGACTTTTGAATAGAGAAAGTAGAAGCGAGATTAGTTTTATAATAACAGCACGAAGTTCAATCTCAAATTGAAGTTAATCTTCTCATACACCTGTAACCTACAACTTTCCCAATTTTTGAAGAATCAGGCCTTTCTAATTATCTTTTTATCTAATTCCTATTTAGTCTTGATGTTTCTTGTATGAAAAATAATGGGTCAATTTAGTTCAAGTAGGAATTTACTGCCCTTTTCTAAAGATACAAATCTCAGGGTACTTATAGCTTCTAGCTTCTTGCATCAAATATCCTGTTTATCAAGTTCCTTTCTTGCTTTTTGTTAGAGCCATCTCTCATCACTGACTCACTATCAATTTTGGATGAGATAAACTATTTGTAACTCCGTACAAAATTTTCAATCAAATTAACTTAATCGTGGTATTTCCTGTAAAATATGTTGTATACATTGTATCCTAGCATCACTGAGTCACATGGAATAACTTCTCTCAAAGAGATAAGTTTTTGTTTCTGATTAATTGCTTTGCTGTTTGAGTATCTGAGATTAATCGAACGGGAAGCAAACTAACATTAACTGAGCTGTTTCTTTAACGGTTTGTGTAAACTTGTTGTTTGTCTCCCTGTTTCATTTTCTTCACTTGATAACTGTCGTGTATCCAACCATCAAAATCGAGTCTATGGTGACATTTTGTGTACTTTCTTGCAGCTTTAGATATCTCAGAACTTACAGTGACAATGATGTTTGCTTGCCGATCAGTAAGGATTAGCAACACGAAAATTGTACATTTGCGCTAGGCCTGCAACCAATTTTTGGTCATGTGCCTAATTTGTGGAAAAACTGAAAGTCTTAGATTAGAAACTTGATTTTTTTAAAGTCAAGTTGAGATCAAGATTTTTCTTTTTTGTAACAATTGTCTTAATTTTAATAAACATTTTTTATTGTTTTTTTCTGACTTTAATTTTTTTATATTCAATTTCTTAGTATAAACTGTGACGAGTGCTTTTTATACTTTCTCAGATAGTTTTGTAGATTGTCCCAGTGGGATTATGTTCGGGGCTGCTGATTAGCTTTTTTTTAATTGAAACTTTTTTCTTGAAAACACAGGCTTGTTTTCAAGATCACCCTCACCTAATCGCTCAGTATTCATTGTCTCCAGCACAAAAGAATGTATCTTGTCTGGGCTGTTTCAGTATTTCTCAAAATATTTTATTTTTTCATTGGAAAACCGCCGCATGAATTAGTCTGAAAATTTTAGAGTTTCTTTTCTCATGGGTAAAAAAAATTTCAGAAAAATTCTTGCGGCAGTTCTCTAATAAACTATTAAAATGCAAGTAAAAAATACCAAAACAGCGCAGCCAAGATTCGTCCCCAGGGTGTATCGTGCAGTGCATTTGAAAGTAAGGCAAGCTGCTTCCAAGTTGAAAAGTGTCATAGACTCATTTTGAATTATTATTTTAAACATCAAAATTACTTACCTGCCTCTTCTCCTGGCCTTCATTGCCTCTTTTCAGGGTTGCTATAATTGATACTCTGATTCAACTTAAAATTACTTAAAAATTACATGATCAGGCGGAATTGAGCAAGACTTAATCAGTCGCATGTTCATCATTATTTCATCCTCTAATAACATGTCATTGAGGAAACAAGTTCTTGAAATATGAGGAAGTTTTTCCAACCCTGAAGAATCAGGGAATCTTGTTGTGGAACCTTGACATTTTTTTGTCTGCCAAATTATTGCATTTTTTTTTCTTTTTTCTTTTGTTGGATTGCATTTTGCCAAAAAGATCCAAGAGCATTCCAATGTTGCTAGGATAGGGCAACTTAGGTACATTCTTTGCATCAAATTTAATTCATAAAGGTAATTTCAGTTTTAAAATCATAGTTTGTCATGAGTGAAGATGAAACTTGTTTAGATGATTAATTTATGTTTGGAAGGTAAAGGAAGTTGCACAATCTTAGCGACATCGGAATGCTCTTGATGGTTCCTTCTTGCAAAATGCAATCAAATTTCTAGATTCTCTAATTCCCTATGCTTAAAATTCCTTGTGAAAAGAACATGTAAGAGAAATCACACAAAAATTATTATACCTAAGTAGGTATAGGTACTGAAAGAAAAAAATGGAGAAGTCAAATAACTTTATGGCAAAAATCTCTGATAAATCAGGAATTAGGTACATATTAAAATCAATTTTTCTCGATTTTGGACGAGACATTTCTTTCGATATAAGTTTCTAGACGTATGTAGTTTGAAGCACATAGAGTCAATGAGACTCGCCGCGGAGCTTCCTGCACCGTGGAATATCTAGGTATTTTTACCATTTTTAATTATTTAATGACACTCATACTCTGCCGTGATGAGGAAGAAAGCCGTATGAACATTCAAGAGTTGCCAAAGTTCCCTCGATAAAACATTTATTTTTCACAAACCTTATGCACATTTTCCCTTGAAGCTTTCAGACATATTAGATTAAATTGCGTACAAAATTGTCTGAAAATTTTGGGAAAAAATGTTAATAATTTTTCTCAGCACGAATTCGGTTTTTATCGAAAGAAATTTGGCAACGTCTGAAGGCTCATACGGCGTTCTTCCTTAGCATAGCAGTATGATTCGCCGGTCGCGCGAACCAGCGGACTCGTGCGGAAGTTTTTTAGACCGGAAAATCGGATTCCATGCTTCCATTCTTTTGAAATCAGACATGATTGATTATAACAGAGGTGACAAAGAAAAAACAACCCTTCTACTATAAAATAGAGATTGGCGCTTACGTGATTTGGAAAATAAATGGTTAAATTATAATAATTACATTGCGATCAGATTAGCCTTCAATAGACAGGGTAGGCACAACTTCCTACTGAGAACAATTTATAGTTGAATGTGGAGCGCCGACTTTGCACCGGTGAGGGCGCGTGAACCCGTGAAACAACAAAACAAACGCGTGTGTGTTTGCATGGAGATTAGCTGCATTGTTCGCAAATTTTCCGTGTTTTTTACATTTTCTCGCCACAATTTTGCGTCTTGAAGGAAATTTTACGATATGACAGTGATAGTTCTTAATGTTCATCGAAATGTCAGCGCTCGGCATTCTTTATTAAACGGTAATAATAAGTTATGTTTTTCATCACTTTCTTACCTACCAGTTTCCTTCTTCCGTATCGTCGTTCTTTTATACGCGTGCGTGAATAATGGTGTTTATTCCTGTATCTACATAATGTGAATTTAAAATCGTGAATCTTCTGGGGAAAAAACCCATGGTATTTCGTTTAGCATCCGCTGTAACAACCGATCAAAGGATAATCGCAGAAGATCACAGGAAGCTTTCATGGCATTCAAGGTTTGTTTCATGCCTTATCAATTCATACGTACCTGGTTCCTGAAAAAGTTACTCAATTATCTTTAGAGGAAGGGAGATGAAAATTTTGTATTTCACTCGTACAGTTTGTAATAACTGAAGGTACCCAGAAAAGGAGAGGTACCTTTTGAGGGAAAAGTGAGGGTAGGGAGGAGCTTAGGTATAATGTTGAAAAATGACTTTCCTTTTCCTTTTTTAAGTTTGCACCAAGCTCAATTTGTGCAGAAGGGTCAAGAAAATAATACTCGGTGGTTTTCATTGATCATTTATTAATTAATTTCATCATACCTATTTCATGAGCAAAATGTTTAAATAATGGAAACAGGACACAGCATTTTTCATTCTCATGGTAGTCCTAGTAGAAGAAAAAAAACAACAAACAAAAATATACCACTGCTTGAGAAATGTTTAAGATCCCCCCTGTCATTTCTCCTACAATTTTAAATAAATTAAAACGCAAGATATCCCAGATTTAAGCTCATATTCAGATTCCTAGTGAAAAATCAATGCAATTTCATGTATTATACGTTAGCAGAGCATGCAATAAAGGATTCTAACATATCAGTCCAATAGACGCTATTAGTGCAACGTCACAGAAAAGCGATATCTATCGATTTTTCCGCATTGGTAGCATTGAAAGAGGTTATGCCAATGATATTGTTTGGATCCAATTCGATATAATGGAGAATCCCTATGATGACGTCGCCACTAATCTATACTAATAAAGCAGACTTCACGTTGATTGACTCGCTCACTGACTGACTCACTCACTCACGTATCAGCGGATCTCGTGAACGGGAGGCCGTGTGACCCTGAGATTCCGCACTGGGATCCCTGCTCTCTACCCCGAGGCGCCGGATAAGGGAGGATTTCGCGATCCGCCCGCCGGTTCGCGGGATATCGCGGTCCGCGTGGGTCGATTTTCCCGTAAGGACAACGGGTGCGAGAGAGAGTGCGAGCGAGATGGAGCGATTCTATACTAATAAAGCAGACTTCACGTTGATTGACTCACTCACTGACTGACTCACTCACTCACGTATCAGCGGATCTCGTGAACGGGAGGCCGTGTGACCCTGAGATTCCGCACTGGGATCCCTCTCTACCCCGAGGCGCCGGATAAGGGAGGATTTCGCGATCCGCCCGCCGGTTCGCGGGATATCGCGGTCCGCGTGTGTCGATTTTCCCGTAAGGACAACGGGTGCGAGAGAGAGTGCGAGCGAGATGGAGCAAGTTCCGCGGCTCGCGCTGGAAGACAGCTGATAAATTTTACGTGTGTTCTTCTGGTACGCGCAACGGGTGCGAGGAAGATGGATGGAGTTAAGCATCCAACGAGTGCGAGGAAGATGGAACGAGTTCGGCGTCGCGCTGTTGGAAACGCCGCGCCATGATTGTTGCGAGCTCCGACTCGTGCATCCGTTGCCGGGCTACTCACTCAGGGATGTGAAAATCTGGAAAATCTGTCTATGCATCGGCATAGAATAAAGAGACTGACGTAGTCTCTTCATTCTATGACATTGGCTCGCGATTTTCGCGATTGGTTCGCGCATTGGTT
>NW_017547297.1:2637561-2669552 GCF_001854935.1 Bemisia tabaci | reverse complement strand
AGACCCCCCCCCTTCTATCGTTTAAATCAGGCTCGGACTAGCCATAAGGCTTATCTGCCATTGGCAGATACGCCCCCTTGGCGCGCCGAAAACGCGCCCCTCTGACACATAGCAAAATAAGAAGAGAAAAAAAATTACGATCGAGAATATCTGCGAAAAATTTATTAAACAAACGGAAGAAGAGAGAGCTGGGAGTAAAGAAAGGTGCTTTTACGCATGATACAGTGGACTCTCGATAATTCGAAAACCTCGTTAATTCGAAGGAAAGTCCGTTTCCCTAGGAAATCTCTCGATAGTTCGAAGAAAATCAATGTATTTTTCTCCCCTCGTTATTTCGAAATTTTTAAGCTGGCTCGACCCTCTATAATTCGAAATTGCGACGAAAATTCTCTCTGTAATTCGAAGTGTGGGAAGTAAATATGGTCCTCCCTCTATAATTCGAAATAAGGCGGTACATTCCCTCTACAATTCGAAGTCAACTGTTTATGTACCTGGGTGCCTGAAAGAGCTGATAGGATTGTCAAAATGTAAACTTGTAATTAATTATCTTAAAATTAAATATAAATAATTAATACTTAATAATAACTTAGTGTAATTTTCACCTCCGCAAAGAAATAAACTGATATATTTGGTTCCTTTTGACGTGAATTCGTCCATTTGCCTCTCTACATTCGAACCTCTCTAATTCGAAATCCCTCCGCATGAATCTCTTTAATTCGAACTCTCTTTATTTCGAAACCTCGCTAATTCGAAGAAAAAACAGATTGCCTTCAATTTCGAATTGTCGATAGTCCACTGTAGTGACGAACAGAGGTCCAATAAAGCGTTTAATAAACCTACTTTCTGAATCGGAGCTTAGCTTCCTTTAGTTTTCCAAAGGGTTTCCGGAAATTTTCTGAAGGGTTTCCGGAAATTTTCTGAAATGATTTAAAAGTAATAATCACTAAAAGTTTCGACGCGTTACTCTTGTTTTTCAATTTTCTTCAATCGAAAACGAATCAAATACGATTAAATTTTTCGAATCGTTATAGTTGAAATACATATTTAATTTTAATACAGGTAAACAGGGCAAAAAGTGAAAATAATGACGCGTATTCTTAGGTTTGCGGCGATTTCAGCGTTGCGACAGCCAGGGAAGGGAACGCGGCTGCGTGATCTTCGCAGTTTGACGCGCCTTCAATCCGGCTGGCTGCAACACGCCTACATCCGTGGTCGAATAGTCGTATCATTGCGCCTGCCGTGGATGCACCGAAATACCGACGGTTGCGCGCGAATAGAAGCGTATTTATTTCCGATTGTAACGTTGCACACATCTACTGATGTTTTATTTTTCATCGAAGTTTTTTTTTAACAAAGATTCCTGTAGTTTTCTGAAGGTTTTCCAAAAATTTTCTGAATTGATTTAAAAATAAAAATCACTGAAAGTTTCGACGCGTTACTCTCGTTTTTTCATTTCCTTCTATCAAAAAACAAATCAAATACGATTATATTTTTTGAATCGCTATATTTGAAATACATATTTCAATTTAAATATAGGTAAACAGGGCAAAAAGTGAAAATAACGACGCGTATTCTTAGGTTTGCGGCGATTTCAGCGTTGCGACAGCCAGGGAAGGGAACGCGGCTGCGTGATCTTCGCAGTTTGACGCGCCTTCAATCCGGCTGACTGCAACATGCCTACATCCGTGGTCGAATAGTCGTATCATTGCGCCTGCCGTGGATGAACCGAAATACCGACGGTTGCGCGCGAATAGGAGCGTATTTATTTCCGATTGTAACGTTGCACACATCTACTGATGTTTTATTTTTCATCGAAGTTTTTTTTTAACAAAGATTCCTGTAGTTGTCTGAAGGTTTTCCAAAAATTTTCTGAATTGATTTAAAAATAAAAATCACTGAAAGTTTCGACGCGTTACTCTCGTTTTTTCATTTCCTTCTATCAAAAAACAAATCAAATACAATTATATTTTTTGAATCGCTATATTTGAAATACATATTTCAATTTAAATATAGGTGAACAGGGCAAAAAGTGAAAATAACGACGCGTATTCTTAGGTTTGCGGCGATTTCAGCGTTGCGACAGCCAGGGAAGGGAACGCGGCTGCGTGATCTTCGCAGTTTGACGCGCCTTCAATCCGGCTGGCTGCAACATGCATACATCCGTGGTCGAATAGTCGTATCATTGCGCCTGCCGTGGATGAACCGAAATACCGACGGTTGCGCGCGAATAGAAGCGTATTTATTTCCGATTGTAACGTTGCGCACATCTACTGATGTTTTATTTTTAATCGAAGTTTTTTTACAAAGATTCCTATAGTTTTCTGAAGGTTTTCCGAAAATTTTATGAATTGATTAAAAAAAAAAAAAATCTCTGAAAGTTTCGACGCGGTACTCTCATTTATTCATTTCCTTCTATCAAAAAACAAATCAAATACGATTATATTTTTTGAATCGCTATAGTTGAAATACTTATTTAATTTAAATATATGTAAACAGGGCAAAAAGTGAAAATAACGACGCGTATTCTTAGGTTTGCGGCGATTTCAGCGTTGCGACAGCCAGGGAAGGGAACGCGGCTGCGTGATCTTCGCAGTTTGACGCGCCTTCAATCCGGCTGGCTGCAACACGCCTACATCCGTGGTCGAATAGTCGTATCATTGCGCCTGCCGTGGATAAACCGAAATACCGACGGTTGCGCGCGAATAGAAGCGTATTTATTTCCGATTGTAACGTTGCGCCCATCTACTGATGTTTTATTTTTAATCGATGTGTTTTCCGAAACTTCCTGTAGTTTTCTGAAGGTTTTCCGGAAATTTTCTGAATTGATTGAAAAATAAAAATCACTGAAATTTTGACGCATTACTCTCGTTTTTCAATTTTCTTCAATTAAAACACGAATCAAATACGATTATATTTTTCGAATCGTTATGGTTGAAATACATACTTCAATTTAAATATAGTAAAACAGGGCAAAAAGTGAAAATAATGACGCGTATTCTTAGGTTTGCGGCGATTTCAGCGTTGCGACAGCCAGGGAAGGGAACGCGGTTGCGTGATCTTCGCAGTTTGACGCGCCTTCAATCCGGCTGGCTGCAACATGCCTACATCCGTGGTCGAATAGTCGTATCATTGCGCCTGCCGTGGATGAACCGAAATACCGACGGTTGCGCGCGAATAGAAGCGTATTTATTTCCGATTGTAACGTTGCGCACATCTACTGATGTTTTATTTTTAATCGATGTGTTTTACAAACCTTCTTGTAGTTTTCTGAAGGTTTTCCGAAAATTTCCTGAAATGATTTAAAAATAAAAATCACTAAAAGTTTCGTCACGTTACTCTCGTTTTTTCATTTTCTTCAATCAAAAAAGAATCAAATACCTATCGTTAAATTTTTCGATTGTTTATAGTTGAAATTCATATTTCAATTAAATTGTAGTAAAACAGGACAAAAAGTGTGAATGAATGGAATTAGCAACGGCTGCACGCGAAAAGAAGCGTATTAATATCCGATTGTAACTTCGCACACATCTACTGATGTGTTATTTTTAATCGACGCTTTTTACATAGCTTCCTTTGGTTTTCTGAAGGTGTTCCGGAAATTTCTAAAATGATTTAAAAAAAAACATCATAGAAAGTTTCGACGCGGTACTCTCGTTTTTCCATTTTCTTAATTCAATCAAAAGAGGAATCAAATACGATTAAATATTTTGAATCGTTATAGTTGAAATACATATTTCAATTTAAATATAGGTAAACAGGGCAAAAAGTGAAAATAACGACGCGTTTTCTTAGGTTTGCGGCGATTTCAGCGTTGCGACAGCCAGGGAAGGGAACGCGGCGGCGGCGTGATCTTCGTAGTTTGACGCGCCTTCAATCCGGCTGGCTGCAACATGCCTACATCCGTGGTCGAATAGTCGTATCATTGCGCCTGCCGTGGATGAACCGAAATACCGACGGTTGCGCGCGAATAGAAGCATATTTATTTACGATTGTAACGTTGCGCACATCTACTGATGTTTTATTTTTAATCGATGTGTTTTCCGAAACTTCCTGTAGTTTTCTGAAGGGTTTTTTGGAAATTTTCTGAACTGATTTAAAAAAAAAATATCACTGAAAGTTTCGACGCGACACTCTCTTTTTTTTTCTTTAATCAAAGAACGAATCAAATGCCTCACATGAAATTTTTCGAATGTTTATAGTTGAAATACATATTTCAATTAAATTGTAGTTAAACAGGACAAAAAATGAAAATAATATTGCGTATTCTTAGGTTTGCGGCGATTTCAGCGTTGCGACAGCCAGGGAAAGGAACACGGCTTTGTGATCTTCGCAGTTTGACGTGCCTTCAATTCGGCTGGCTGCAACATGCCTACATTCGTGGTCAAATAGTTGTATCAATAAGCCTGCCGTGAATGAATTGAAACAGCAACGGGTGCACGCGAAAAGAAGCGTATTTATCTCAGGTTGTAACGTTGCGCACATCTACTGATGTTTTATTTTTAATAGAAGTTTTTTTACAAAGATTCCTTTAGTTTTCGTAAGGTTTTCCGAAAATTTTCTTAATTGATTTAAAAATAAAAATCACAGAAAGTTTCGACGCGTTACTCTCGTTTTTCAATTTTCTTAAATCGAAAACGAATCAAATACGATTATATTTTTTGAATCGCTATAGTTGAAATACATATTTCAATTTAAATGTAGTTAAAGAGGGCAAAAAGTGAAAATAATGACGCGTATCCTAGGTTTGCGGCGATTTCAGCGTTGCGACAGCCAGGGAAGGGATCGCGGCTGCGTGATCATCGCAATTTGACGCGCCTTCAATCCGGCTGGCTGCAACATGCCTACATCCGTGATCGAATAGTCGTATCATTGCGCCTGCCGTAAATGAACTGAAACAGCATTGGGTGCACGCGAAAAGGAGCGTATTCATTCATCTCCGAGTGTAACGTTGCACACATCTACTGATGTTTTATTTTTAATCGATGTGTTTTACGAAGCCTCCTAGTTTCTGAAGGTTTTTCGGAAATTTTCTGAATTGATTTGAAAATAAACATCATAGATACTTTCGACGCGTTACTCCCGTTGTTTGCTATTTTGGGAGATTTTTAGATAATTATGAAGGAGCAAGATTTTTACATCACTGCAATCGCGCTGGTTCTTTTTTGCTAAATTTGATCCAGTTTAAATTTGAAAGGTAAAACAGTTACACCCAGTGTTGGAAACTCGCACCTTTGAGTTTTGTGAGCCGTGTGGCGCATGAAGCCCGATTTTTAGGCGCCATTGAAGATTTTTAAGGGGCCAAATTGACTTTTTGCCGATTAATTACGGCGCATTTAGTGAAAAGTTAGACGCAAGATATATTCGTAACAGAACTAGTAAGTAGCTTTAACTTGGGGAAGACAAAAACACTAAGAAGGAAAGCGTGAAAATTTAGAAAAAGCTAGCTTTCACTTGTTGTGCTGAGAATTCTGGGTTTTTTCGATTCAAATAGATTAGTTTTTCTTTCCTTACGTGACTTCCTGTGGAAATCCAGATTTTTAGGGGGCAATTTTTAGGGGCCACGTTGGCGCAGAGCTTTCATTTTTTGGGCGCATTCGGCGCGTTGGCGCCTGTGAGTTTCGAACACTGGTTACACCATATTAGCAACATTGGAACACTCTTGGTTCCTTTTTGCAGAATGCAATCCAAATATCCATTACTTTTTCTCATTTGACGTCATGATCAACATTGGAAGAAAATAATTTTATTGGACGGTATAGATTCGATCGACATGAATCGATCGAAAAATGAGAACGTGAATCAATCGACATGAATCAATCGACACCGATTCGATTGAAAAAATTCGATTGATTCACGGGCATGTCGATCGACTCATGCACGGGCTTGTCGATCGACTCACGGGTTTGTCGATCGATTCGCGGGTTTATCGATCTACTGAATGCTTTTGTGGATCCATTCACGGCTTTTGTCAATCGATTCACGGCTTTTGTCGATCCATTCACGGGCTTGTCGATCAATTCACGCGTTTGTCGATCGATTCACGGGTTTGTCGATCCATTCACGGGTATGTCGATCCATTCACGGGTTTGTCGATCAACTCACGGGTTTGTCGATCGATTCACGGGTTTGTCGATCGATTCACGGCTGTCGATCGAATCGGTGTCGATCGATTCACGTCGATCGAATCGGTGTCGATCGATTCACGTCGATCGATTCATGTTTTCATTTTTCGATCCATTCATGTCGATCAAATCCATACCCTCCATTTTATTTTCATGAGTGTGTGTATTCTAATGGAGTCGTTTCCCACTCAATATTCCATCGTTTCCCGGGTGGTGGCGACCGAAGATAATTCCACCCTTGGCGAGAGAGACTGAGTGCTCCTCACCGCAGCCGCGCGAGGCGAGCAATAAATCGAAAGTTTGTCGCCTCCGAACTTTCCGTCAAATCCCGCGCCCGGTAAAAAGCTCCTTTTTAGCCGGGCGTCGAAGGTGAGCCCCGCTAAAGCCGCGATTTTAAGCGACTGACAACTTCGGCCCGAGTTTAATTAGCACCCGCCGCCAGGGTTGCCGAACCGCCCCGCCAACCCCACATTCAGGGCTGTTGCAAGACCCAGGAATTGCCTTGAAAATAGGTGGGTTTTAGCCGAAAACATGAGTCCGAGCTTTAAAGAGCTCGAAATAGCTTTTTTGATTGGAAAAAGCAGGCCTAAAGTTGTAGTCGTAGACAGGGTGTCTACCGGTCCCCAAAAGTTCCCAATGTCCCCTATTTTGGAAAAGTGGATTGAGTTTTGCAAAAAGGAACCAAGAGCATTCCAGCGTTGCTAGAATGGACCACTAGACAAGGTACGAATTTAAGCATTCTTATACATGTTACCTGACCAGAATTTCACGTAAAACACGATTCTTACGACGAAAATTACGGAAACCAACTCCTAACGAAGATATTAACGTTTTTATTTCACATTGGTTACGAGGAATTTGAACTGCCCGCTTACAAGAAACTCAAAGCTCTACGTGAGTCAAATCGCGCACTACAACGATTTCAGTAAGCTTCTCAATCGAGCAATGTTCATTTCCCACCCTGTGTTGTTCAAACTATAAGCAATTTGCTACAGCTGAGCCAAAGCGTCAAGATTGAGGTTGCCAGATTTTTATATCGCAGAGACTGTCATGATAAACGTTTGGCGCACGATGTGAATCACGCAGAGCATTGAGTTTTCATGAGCGGGTGGTTTGAATTCACGCATCAAGAATCATTGAATATCTTCGTAAGGAGTTGATTGCGGTAATTTTCGTTGTAAGCATCGTGTTTTACGTGAAATTTTGGTTAAGAAACATGTATCAGAATGCTAAAATTCGTACCTTGTCTAGTGGTCCATTGTGCAATTGACATTCTTTGCAATACAATTTCTGAAATCACGCAAAAAATTGAATTTACCGAGGTAATTTTCGTCATGAATTTATAGTTTATTGACAGTAAAGATGAATATTGTTTAAATGATACGTTTATATTTGCAAGGTGAACCAAGTTGTACAATCTTAGCGACATTGGAATGCTCTTGGTTCCTTTTTGCAAAATGCAATCCAAGTGCCCCTAATACACTGGGGGAAAAAATCACATTGGATCTTGAGTCCAGACTCTTAAAAACATCGACAAGAAAAAATACTCTTGATTCAATCGGATTTAAGCTCAAATCAAGACCCTCTCAAAGGCCTCTCAAAGAGGCCTCTTAATTTGAGCGGATTTCCTTTTGATTTAAGCTTAAATCTCATTGAATCAAGAGTATTTTTTCTTGTCAATGTTTTCAAGAGTCTGGACTCTAGATACAATGGGTTTTTTCCCCAGTGTATCCCCGAAAGTTCCCAATTTTCTTGTTCAGGTCCCCGAAAAATTACAAAAATCGTCCTAAACACCGGCATTTTCAAATTTTCCCGCCAGCCGCGGCGGCGCGGTATAACCAGGAATAAAAAAACTGTTGCGTTGCTTGGTTTTTCGTATGTTTTCATCGGTTCAACGTGACTTGTAAAATTAGTCGTATAAAATACGCCTTTTAACGTTCTAACTAGCTCCCTATCTCTTACTATTTCGGGGGAAAAGTCCCCGATTTTCTTGGAATAACACCCCTTAAAGTCTCCGAAAGGCCCCAATTTTGGTTTTCTATAACTGGTAGACACCCTGGTAGAGAGTGTGGGGATGTTACATTTGAGAGGGGTATGGAGACTGTTGAGTTAATATGCTGTAAAATCTGAGATCGAGAAAACTGATGGCGTGGTTATAAATACTCAAAATTTCGACATCAAATCTGCGTTGGAAGAGGAATCGTTCCACCCAACCCTTGCGCACCAGAGTGCTACGCAATGTTCAACATGGCTGACGCTCCCAAGCGCAAATCCTGAAAAAGCACCATGGTACCATGGTCTTTATCAACGCAAGGAAATTGTAACTTTAAACACGCCCGTTGATAAAATCCCGTCTCGTCACGTGTGTTTTGGCGGGGCGTCGGTCATGTTGAATATTGCGTAGCATCCTTGTGCGCAAGAGTTGGATGGTACGACTCCTCTTACGAAATTTTCACCTGTGCCGAAGTATCGTTTTTCAAGTGGGAAGCTTAAAAAAAAAACCGCATATTTCTTACGCAGATTGTGAGGTTGGGAGTGTATTTCAGACTTTCCCAATGTACTTATCGGGATTTTTGAGCCATCCTCCAGAAGGAACAATTTTTCTCTCCGCTCTAGCTGAAGTTTGCAACAGGCCTATTGTTTCATACCGGGTTAGGCTCAATTGTTGCGAAGGTTACTGACAATCGATCGGAGAAGCGCTGTGGATATTGAGTAATCCTTCGAATCTACATCTATGAAATTTGAGCTACTTGGAAGTTGATATAATTGTATCACACCAGGTAAATCGAGGTTTTTGTGAAGTTGATAAACACTCGATTGGAGGAGCATCGGGGGTACTAAGTGCTCCTTCGAATCGGTACCTATGCAATTTGAGCTACTAGGAAGTTGATATAATTGTATCACACCAGGTAGATCGAGGTTGTTGTGAAGTTGATGAGCACTCGATTGGAGGAGCATCGGGGGTACTAAGTGCTCCTTCGAATCTGTACCTATGCAATTTGAGCTACTTGGAAGTTGATATAATTGCATCACACCTGGTGGATCGTGGTTGTTATAAGGTTGACGATCCACAACACTCGTTTGTGGGTGGGACAAAATTCGGATTTCTGGCGTCAAAGAAGGACACATCGGATCGCAGGGTCCTCTTAAGGGTCGAATGGGACGACTCTTCTTACAAAATATTCACCTGTGCCGTAGTGTCGTTTTTGAAGCAGGAAGCTTAAAAAAAACGCATAGTATTTCTTACGCAGATTGTGAGGTTGAGAGTGTATTTCAGACTTTCCCAATGTACTCATCGGGATTTTTGAGCCATTTTCTTTGAGAAATATAACTTTATTTTTGCCCTAGTTGAAGTTAGCAGCAGGCTCATTTTTTTGTGACGTCATGTTTCCTTTTGGCGCGGCGTCTCCTCGTCAAAACAGTGGTGGATTTTTGGCAAATCTGGAAGTCTTCATTTCAAATAAAATTTCGTTAAGCAGAAAGGAACCAAGCCACATCCACCATTGCCAAATTTAATCGGGCTTTGTGCGGATTTTTGTGCTTTCAGTGAATTTTCTGCGTAGTACGAGGCGAAATCCTCACAATTTTCAAAGGAATCCGCAGAAACTTCCTTTTGTAAAAAATGATATCGCTCCATTAAATTTGGCAGTAGCTGATGTGGCTTGGTTCCTTTCTGCTGAACGCGGTCCATTCGATCGAATGAAAATAGGAGAAATGCTGACATTATCATTTTTTAAGTACACTGGAAAAAAAAACACATTGGATCGAAGGTCCAGACTCTTAAAAACATCGACAAGAAAAAGTACTCTCGATTCAATCGGATTTTTGCTTAAATCAAGAACCAAGCCTCTTAATTTGAGCGGATTTACTTTTGATTGTAGCTTAAATCTGATTGAATCAAGAGTACTTTTTCTTGTCAATGTTTTCAAGAGTTTGGACTCTAAATCCAATGTGTTTTTTTCCACACTCGAAAAAAAAACACATTGGATCTAGAGTCCAGACTCTTGAAAACATCAACAAGAGAAAATACTCTTGATTCAATCAGATTTAAGCTTAAATCAAGAACCAAGCCTCTTAATTTGAGCGGGTTTCCTTTTGATTTAAGCAAACATCTGATTGAATCAAGAGTATTTTTTCTTGTCAATGTTTTCAGGAGTCTGGACTCTAGATCCAATGTGGTTTTTTTCCAGTGTACTCTCCGGAGTTGAATTTTGAGAAAATTGTGCAACAGCGCCTGATACGTTTTTCGAGCACGAAGCGGCAACATGGGGGTGAGGGGGGGGAGGCGGGAAAGCGACGCGCGGAGCATTTTAATCGCTCGTCGCTCTCCCGGAACCGTGACTTTTCCGCGGGAGAAGGATCCGAAGTGGGATGTGAAAATGGTGGAAATGGGAAATCACCAATCAACAATAACCGTGGGGATATAGGTGCGCCACTTTCGCCGAGCTCCGTAAGCTCCCGCTCGAGCGGATGTAAATATCAAAGTTTTCCCTTCGTCATTGGAAGAGCGCTGACGTATTACTTCATATCCGTCGCAAACCGATCCGTGCTAAAATGAATTTTAATTTTTTTTCCTAAAGAAATTTTCTTTAAGGAGAGCGTAACTACTACGAGAATATGTCCTGATTACGTTATGCACACTGGAAAAAAAGACACATTGGATCTAGAGTCCAGACTCTTGAAAACATTGACAATAAAAAAAGGACTCTTGATTCAAGCAGATTTAAGCTTAAATCAAAAGGAAATCTTCTAAGGAAAGGCTAAGTTCTTGATTTAAGCTTAAAATCTGATTGAATCAAGAATCTTTTTTCTTGTCGATGTTTTTAAGAGTTTGGACTCTAGATCCAATTTGTTTTTTTTTCTAGTGCATTGTTGCATGTGTATTTCTGCCGTATTTCCTAACAGTCCGAGAAATTATTCAAAATGGCGACAGAGTCTAAAAAAGCATTTTATTCTTGCTATCCTCAAGAATTATTATCCATCTACTGACAATAAGGAGGAACGAGACAGTTTTTTACTCTCCTGGAAAATCGTGTTTTCCGAGATACGCTCTTCTGCACTATCACCATCGATTAGTACCTAACACCTAGCGGTGGCGTGCTGCCAGCGCGAATCGCGCATCAGCGCCTACAAACCTAAGGGGATACCTCAAGCATTGCGCAATGAGTGAAGTATCCCTGTTGTAGGTTCGTGAGCGCCAGTGACAAAGCAGGTGCGCGGACAAAAAATCAACTAATCGGTGCTTAGGAAAAGATACATTTCTCTCCTGAGCACTTTTTGCTTGGGGAACCACTATCTTTGGCTCTCCCATAAAAGTACATATCTGCGAAGGGAAACCAATGGCATATGTATGTTGTTTCTGGAATGGGCCAGAAATAGTGGTTCCTTATTGCAAAATATAATCCAAATTTACGGCTGTCTCGTCTAACACTAGCCTAACATGAAAATTAATAATACCCTTTTTATATAGTTGAAGTGAAATGGGTCGATTCATAATCAGCTAAACAATTTGCAAGAGTCTTTTGGATGATTAGGGGCAATTTGACAAATGGATTACATTTTGCAAAACGGGACCACTAGCATTGCAATGTTGCTAAGATTGTGCAACTTCTTTTGTCTTGGAGGAAAAACCCGATTATCCATTAATAGTTTCTATTTTACTCGCTAAAAACTGTAAATTTAAGACAAAAAATACCATCTAAATTCCATAGTTTTTCACGATTTCCGCAATTTTATTGCAAAAGATGAAGTTGCACAATCTTAGCATCATTGCAATGCTAGTGGTTCCTTTTTGCAAAATGCAATCCAAATAACGGAGGCTTCTTTCAGTAAAATTTTCCGGTCTGACGCTTCTGAGCCCATTTTCTGGAAACTTCATTTTTGCACTTATTGCTCTCTTCGGTATCACGGCAGCAATGATGAAAACTTTCTGTTAGGTTTGTTTGGATAGGGGTCGTTGAAAGGTTCACAGGGCGTTACTGGATGGGAGAGAGTCTCGACGGATCGAAAGTACAGGGCGACAAGAATTGATGATCGGAGACGCATAAGTTTGAGACTAGAATCTCTGATGACGAAAGGAGAGGCTCCGAGGTTTCGCCATCATTTATTTTTTGTTTTTTCATCCTCTTATTCCATCTGCAAGCCTGCGGTATCCTCTATCTGACTTCCATTTCTTTTATCTTTGAATGCCTTCTGTTTCGTCTGTTAGCATGTTAGATGCTCTCTGGGTTCTGCTCGATTTCTCGAACTTGCGGATTAGACCCACGACACTGAAAAAAAAAATCTTGGTGTATTTACTAAGAAAAGGGTAAAATTACCAAGAATTCATGGTTCTATTTGATCCCAGTTTTTTCTCGGTAAAATTACCATTTATGGAATTGGTAATTTTACCGAGAAATCTCGGTAAAATTATTGAACTTTCTCGGTAATTTTACCGGACCTTAGTAAAAACGCCAATATTTTTTATCGACTGTGGTAGGATTACCGAGACAAAATGGCAAAGTTACCGGGAATTGATTACCAATAAAAGTGGTATTCTTACCTGAAAAAATAGTAAAAATACCGGTTTTACGTAAGCTTACCAGTCTGTCTTGGGAAAATTACTTACCAGTAATTGGTAAAAAAAAGTGAGATGGTAAAGGTACCAACGGACCGTGGTAAAAACGCCGAGAATTTTTTTTCAGTGTACAAAGCGAAACGCCCGCATTTCTTTGTGATACCGCACGCGTTGCGAATCAGTCAGTTCAGTTCTCCAGCCGATCAAAATTCACCATAGATCATTCGATTTCGTTGTCTTTTACGTTTATGGGACTGCAGCCTGATTGCTGAAACTTTAACTGGCTATGTCGGCAAGATAAGGCAGGACATAGCCCTATCTGCGCCGTGTAATATATCGATTTTCGATTCTTGTCGTGCCGACATAAATTTCAACAATCTTACCGTCGGTCGGCAATAGTCGATAACCATTCATTGTCAATAAAAACAGTCAAAAAGATTCAGATGTCAAGATGAAAAATGTAAAAGACGATTCTGAGCAATCTTGAAACTTTCAATCGCGAAGATTTTGACCGCAGAAAATGCTGCTTTTGAAAAATAAAAAGTGATAAAGGACTCAAAAAACGAGTTTTTTATACACAATTAGGTACGAAAGACGCCATGTTGGACTTCGTCATTCAGCGTAATTTTAAAAGTGTACCCTCCGTTACACACTGAAAAAAAAGTAGTTAGCGTTGAGAACTAATTTGGTAAGTTCTCGCCAAGTAGAATCAAAATTAGGCTTCAGAACTAATTTATTGTACTGAAGCACCAATCAATTCGCTTCATACGCTGACTTGACTTTACTAGAGCGCGAACCAGAATTGGAAAACAGCACTAGCTGTAAAATTAGCGCTGTGGTAAAACAAATTCACCTTCGGGTCAAACTAATTCGCCCTCAACACTAACTGCCACATTGTCCGTTACATTTATTTAGGTACGAAAAAGTGGCGTCGGTACAACAGCCTCAATCGCGTCAGCTCGTGAAAATCAATTAAAATGTGAAATTTCGGGCTCGTTTGACAATGTAAATACTCCCGGTATGATTTATAGTGTCCTCTCTTTCTTGAAAACGTTCGAAAGCAACATAGATAAACCTGTTAAGGTTAGAAATCGTCTGTTCGATTCAAAACGTAAACAAGCATGATATTCGTTGGAGTCGTCAATCTTCTGTATTAAATTGCGATTAAAGCGTTCCGCGTTCAGTTTATATTTTACGAAAATCTGTGAACTTACTGCTTACTTCTATAGTTCGTGTTCTCCCGTAATTTCAAAAGAATATCTCAAGTGTTCGGACGAGATATGTTTATTCAGTGTGAACATTCGCTACCGTTTCATGTGTGAGTGTGTGTCTCTCTAAAGGATAATTCTGTCTACTTGCACATACCTATGGGATATTCCTTTCCTCTGTCGTTCATTTGGAATCGGTCAGTTGATTTTTACCTCTCATCTTTTAAGAAATCTTCTTTTCCTGAAAGTATTGTCCAGTTATCATTCGCTAAGCCGTTTTCTCCTCTCTCAGTTTTGAGGTTAGGTTGACCCAACCCTACCGAATGCGAATTAGAGTAGCGGAATTAGTTTCCAGCACTAATAGTGGTTAGTGTACAGAAACCAAAAATCATGTGTGTCCAAATCACACAATTTGAGTTAGTGTATAGAAACCATTTTTAGTCATCTGACGCTAACTAATTTTTTTCAGTGCACTGCAGCAAAAGAATCGGATGTCAGGTTATTATGTTTCTTGACACTATAAACCATCAAAACAAGATTCTGCGTCAACTGACCCATTTATTCTGAAAGTTATGAGCACACTTTCATTGTGGATACTCGCATTTACACGCATACTCGTTTTTACTACATTTTCATGGCTTCACCTGAAGGGGCCCGGGTCCTTCTCAGCAAGAGTATATACTGCCACGCGTTAAGGTAAGAACGCCTTATGATCATTTTAACGCTGTCAAATTTCATCTAACAAGATACCAGGTTTCTGAAACATTCATGAATTTTTTATTTCGAAATTTTCGAAGGATTTTACTCGCAATTTATACTAGTGCATCTGAAAATTTCAAGGAAATCCATTAATAACTTTTCTGAATGAAATACTTGTTTTACTTTGGGAATTTGACAAAATTTCAATGCTCAAACTGCGTTCTCTTAGCAAGACAAAAATGAAGAACAGGCGTAGCGTGAATGATCGATTATCGATATTTCTCCGTTTGAAGCTATGGTAGAGAATCGATTATTAAGGTGTTCGTTGCGAACACCCTGTTTATCGATATTTTTTCATGGGTTTAAATGGCAGATCAATCGATAAATCGCAAAGCACGCTACGCTACCGATGGAGAACCGGATCGCTAAGGGATGGACGGAAAAGGGCGGCTCCGATGGACGACGCTGGGGATGGAAAATGAATGAGCAAGCTGACGACATCTCAGAAACGTGCGTGGAATTGAGACGCCTGTCTGTCGCCTCCTCCGAGCACTTCGCGTCCGCCGCTCGCGCTGTCTACGTTATCGAAATTCGAGCCCCGAGAAAATGAAGTGAAATGGATGTTCCAGCTTCCTGGAAAAGAATAAAATCAATGGACACTACATTTTCGGCGTAGAATTTTAACATCAGGGCCCTGCCTTGCTCAGGAAAAACACATTACCCAATGAAGAATAGGATCTCAGATAGAACTGACTCTAACGTTCCCAGATAAATCATAATATTTTTACAATATTAGGCGAATATTGTCAGTATTGTCGTAATATTTACACAATACTGACAATATTTTGATAATATTTTACGAGGAAGCCAATGGAACCATTTTTAAAGCCTCAAAGTTTCGTATAAAAAGAGTTATGAGCTTTTAAAGTTACCAAATCTTGTCCGACCTCTCCCACTGACTCGATCCACCGTGCGACAGGGTGGCAAAATTTCATTAAAAATAAAATCTTGAAATTTCACGTTGAATATTTCATGAAATTTCAGAAATTCATGAACGATATTGAAAAATACCGGTTCCTTTTCATGTTTCACAAAATTTAACAATGGACCACTAGACAAGGTACGAATTTAAGCGATCTGATACATGTTTCTTAACCAGAATTTCACGTGGAAAACGATTCACACAACGAAAATTACGGAAACCAACTCCTAACGAAGATATTAACGTTTTTATTTCACATTGGTTACGAGGAAGTTGAACTGCCCGCTCACAAGAAACTCAAAACTCTACGTGAGTCAAATCGCCCACTACAACGGTTTCAGCAAGCTTCTCAATCGAGCAATGTTCATTTCCCATCATGTGTTGTTCAAACTATTAGCAATTTGCTATAACTGAGCCAAAGCGTCAAGATTAAGGTTGCCAGATTTTTATATCGCAGAGACTGTCATGATAACGTTTAGCGCGCGATGTGAATCACGTAGAGCATTGTGTTTTCATGAGCGGGTGGTTTGAATTCATGCATTAAGAATCATTAAATATCTTCGTAAGGAGTTAATTTCGGTAATTTTCGTTGTGTGCATCGTGTTTTACGTAAAATTTTGGTTAAGAAACATGTATCAGAATGCTGAAATTCGTACCTTATCTAGTGGTCCATTGTGAATTTCTTCTATTTTTGTGTGTTTGAGTGCGGGTTGCACACTGTAGTCCCTGAAAAATATGAAATATTTCACGGCCACGTAAAATTTCATGAAATATTTCACTATGAAATTTTCAATCTTTCATTTCTTTCTTACACTGGAGAAAAAAACACATTGGATCTAGAGTCCGGACTCTTGAAAACATCGACAAGAAAAAATACTCTTGATACAATCGGATTTTTGCTTGAATCGAAACGAAATCCGCTCAAATTTAGAGGCTTGGTTCTTGATTTAAGCAACAATCCGATTGAATCAAGAGTATTTTTTCTTGTCGATGTTTTTAAGAGTCTCGACTCTAGATCAAATGTGTTTTTTTTCTTTCCAGTGTACGTTTCATGGCATCGTGGCAACGCCCCAGAGCTTACTTTCAAAATCCGAGCCGAAGCGGCCATTGTTACCGCGGTTCCGCGCGCGATGATCGAAGACAAAACTCGCGCCTGGAAACTCCGCCAACCGCAGTACACCCGCCGCGCCGCGTCGCGCCTCGCCGCAACCCGCAACGCGTCCGACGAGTTGATGACAATGTTGAAACAATAAAACGTGACACGATATGATTGATCTCCCACTTGCCAACTGTTTCTCCTCCCCTCCTTCTCTCCTCGGGTCCTCTCTCTCCCACCTCGTTCTCTCCCGCTTATTTATTTTCGTTGAAATTTGAATAGGGCGCGGGGCCTGTCACCCGGCCCGTAATGGCTGCGCCCGGGTCGCCGCGCTGAAAAGAGGAAATATGTCGGAGGAATTTGCATATTTCCGGGCAAATATTAATTTTACCCTAATGCCGCTTGTTTAGGGTTTCCATTCATTCCGTTTAATTTCATTAAAATGTATCTTTCAGCGCCGATTTTGCCACCAGCTCCGGGTGCCGGGTTCGCACTGGCAAGTAATAAACTGTGCTTTTGTCTCCTGCTGTTGAACAGCGGGACAATGGGAAGATGAAGGATGGGAAAAAATACGCGAATCGTTGTAATACAAATTGCGGTTGTTCGTTTTTTGCCACTCGGTGTTCTGATTGGGGTATCTTATTGTTGGACGAAAAAGGAAAACAAAATCTGGGAAGTGTGCTTGGGTATTCAATTACGCAAATAACATCACGAGCCTTTTACCGATTTTAATATCGTTCAACGGCGGTTTCTCAGCAGCCTTTACATTTCTAGGTCTAATGTAGTTTGAATTGAACTCTTCCTCAATCACTATAAAAAATAATGCCTAAATTATAATCTCGGGTTTTTTATATAGATCTGAATGGTTTTCTGGCATAGACATTTGAACCTTTGCAACAGGCAACAGGATTACATTTTGCAAAAAGGAACCAAGAGCACTCCAATGTTGGTAGGATTGTACAACTTACGTGATTCTAATAAAATCACTGAAATCTGGCAGCAAATTTAATTTACGAAGGTAATTTTTGTCTAGAATTTATAGTTTATTGGGAGTAAAGATATTTGTTCAGGTGGCCTGTCTATATTTGCAAGGAAAAAAAATGTGCACAATCTTAGCGACATTCGAATGATCTTGGTTCCTTTATGCAAAATGCAATCCAAATATATGTAGGTACAACTATGACAAATATCGAGGGCTTAATTAACTGCCGTGCTATAAGGAAAAACGCCGTATGAACCTTCAGACATTGCCAAATTTTCTTTGATAAAAAGCGAATTTCCTGGTAAATGTATGAATATTTTCCTCCAAATTTTTCAGATAATTTTGTTCGCAATTTCACCCATAGATTCTGAAAATATTCTTAAAGGAAACTTAAAGGAAAATATTCATAAATTTCCTCAAAAATAAACATTTTATCGCAGGAAATTTGGCAACTCTCGAATGTTCATACGGCGTTCTTCCCTAGCACGACAGTACTTACGTCCTCACCGCGTGTCTCTCATTTTGCAGAGTTCGTTTCTCCTTCAATAACCGTGATGACGATTGGAATGGCTTCGGAGCACGATTGGTTGCTTCTGAAAGCTTTTCGCTTGAAATAGTAGTCACAGTCATAGATCTATGCATCAAATATGTCTTCTCATTTTCTCAAATCAATGCAAGAATCGAAAATTCTAGAAAATACGTCTCTTTTAAAAGTCATTTGATGCAGGAACATAGCATGAGCAAAATTAAATTTCCTCGCTAATTCAATACAAACTGAGCGGAAATGAAATAGCCGATGTTTCAATTCATTTCCTATAAGTTAATTAGTTGCTCGGATATTTCCTTACGAGAGAAATGTTTTGTCTCCCTAGCAAAAAGTGCTCAGGAGAGGAATGTATCTTTTCCTAAGCACCTATTAGTTGATTTTTTGTCCGCGCACCTGTTTTGTCACTAGCGCCCACAAACCTACAGCAGGGATACTTCACGCATTGCGCAATGCTTGACGTATCCCCTTAGGTTTGTAGACGCCAATGCGCGTTCCGCGCAATGCTTGAGGTATCCCCTTAGGTTTGTAGGCGCTTATGCGCGTTTCGCGCTGGCAGCATGACACCGCTATGTGTTAGGTACTAATCGATGGTGAAAGTGCAGAAAAGCGTATCTCGGAAAACACGATTTTCCAGGAGAGTAAAGAAACTGTCTCATTCCTCCTTATTGTCAGTAGGAGGATAATAATTCTTGAGGATAGCAAGAATAAGATGCTTTTTTAGACTCTGTCACCATTTTGAGTAATTTCTCGAACTGTTAGGAAATACGGCGGAAATGCATATGCAACAGCATGCATAACGTGATCAGGACATATTCTCGTGGTAGTTACGCTTTACTTAAAGAAAATTTCTTTAGGAAAAAAAATTGAAATTCAGTTTCGCACGGATCGGTTTGCGACGTATCACTATAATTTTCAGGAAAATTTTTGAATATATTTATGCCGATTTCTTAGATAATTTCGTCTGTAATTTGATCTAATGTGTATGAAAATTTCAAGGGGAAATATTCATAATTTTCTTCAAAAATAAACATTTTATCAAAGAAATTTGGCAACTCTCGAATTCTCATAAGGCATTCTTCCATAGCACGGCAGCATAAGGAGTGTGCGGGGTCCTTTGCAAAATTTGAGACACCTGTAAGTCCTCCATTCCGGTTGTTTCAAAATGAAATTCTGCGAGGAAAATATCAAAAGACGATCTTGTAGATGCTTTTGAAATTGTCTCCCCCCGTAGGAAATTGGTAAAACATTACGTGAGGAAGGGAGCTTTTCGTGCTGTTTCAATATTATGCAGGGAGAGGACAAGAAAAACAAGGTCGAAGGCAAAATATAATGTCAAATTAGCGGTTGAAAAAACACAAAGAGGGCAAGTCTCAACAGGCTCTGAATCCCATCTCAAACAAAGTCGCGAGAAGTCGGAAAGGAAAAGAAAAAGCTCTCGGCAGAGAGATGGAAGAAAAAAGGATGGGGCAAAGAAAAAGAAAAAGGGTAAAAGTCGAAAGGCCGACGATGAGCGAATATACATGTAAATGGAACAAATGCACGGGCAAAAGCGGAAAGCACTTAAGCACAGCAAACAGAAGATGGATTTCAATTTATGAGCTGAAATAATACAGCGGACGGCTACGGCTAGGAAAAAAATAAGTTTACCCAGATAAGCGTTCGCTCCTTCGCCTGTCCCTCGCCTCGAAGCACTGTTGCCAAGAAGTACTCGAAATGAGAATTAAGATCCGTAAGGCCTATTTATTTCTTTTTTGCTTCACAACGCACTTCGCTGGAACTTTATCGGCACTATCAACACAACTTTAAACGAGGATGCAGCGATACGATATGTGAATCGGTTGCTTCGAATCGGTGAATCGAAGTTCGGGTCAGACATCGAGGCACTTCGGTATGTAACGGAGTACTTCAGATGTGTGACCCGAACCCTTCGATATATATCGAAGTACTTCAGATGTCTGACCCAGACTTCAGCAGCTGGACCTCAAGTTTTTAGATACGTGATCCGAAAATTTCAGAGATCCTTATGACCGCAACTTCGGGTCCACGCTTGAAGTTTTTTTCTCCGTGCATGAGCCTTGATTTGCATTAAAAGACATGCTAATTAAGATTCATTAAGACATGGACCTGTTCACTTTTGAAAACAACTGAATCGTGTAAACAAATCAGGAGTGAGATCAGCTGATCGAGGGGATGGGATTCGTGCCAGCAACCGCGTCGCGATTATGTCGGTCTTATCCCTTTGATTTTCGACCTGAGGATGGGCACCCTGCCCGAGATAACCATCGTGGTTTAAGCAAAAAAGAGAAATTATAGAAAGTTGCACGATCGGTTTCCAAAAAATAGTGTTTATCCTCGTTTCAAAATGTTTATTTATTGAACGTATTTCTGCTGAACGGAACTATAGACGAGTAGGAAAGATGGGGCGTGCTTTAGAAAGCTGCTCAAGGAATAATATAAAAGTGGGATTTGACATTCTATCAAACGGAACTAAGCGCCAACTGATTGCGACACTCATGAGCCGTGGGCATGGCAAAAGATCATTGTGGACAGGGCTCGGATAAGACATCGGAGCAAAAAGGTCTCCTTCATAAATCATGGCTGCAACCCGCGCATCCGAGAGACACGAATAGTTGCTTCACTGGAAAACCTTATACTTTTCCCTGCAATGTACTTTCAGAGTATATCAAATAGAAAACATCAGGTTTAGTGACCCATGAACACTTTCCCCATTTACATATTCCTATTTTATCGGGAAACCTGACAACGTGGCCTCGAAGTGTCTGCGCATACATATTACACTGGGCTCGGTTCCGACTTATTTTATGTACTTTTGTTATTACCTCGGGCACTTTGAAAACGGTCCACCTACGAGGGGGTGCCTTCGCGCGGCCGATGGAGGCGCGAGGGGTGGACAAAGCGCATATTTAGTGCGGACTCCTCGGGAAACTCCCGCGCTCTCCGTCTTTATTTACTTTTCTATTATTTTCCAACACGATTTCTGAATTACAGGAAAATTTATTTCACCCTATAAAAAGAGCGCCCGCGGGTATCCCGGCCCATGTTCCCTCTCACGCGGCTCCTTCGAGAGGCTCGATACCGCCCGCAACACTTCGATCTCCGTTTGATACTCTTCTATCACCTTGGAGCCTCGATTTTCGGGTACAGAGTAAGGATCCTACGTCTTCGCGGTGTGGCCGCTTTTTTCTGGTGGAAGTTGATATACGACACACTAGAAAAAAAAACCACATTGGATCTAGAGTCCAGCCTCTTAAAAACATCGACAAGAAAAAATACTCTCGATTCAATCAGATTTATGCTTGAATCAAGAACCAAGTCTCTTAATTTGAGCGGATTTCCTTTTGATTTAAGCTTAAATCTGATTGAATCAAAAGTATTTTTTCTTGTCGAGGTTTTTAAGAGTCAGGACTCTAGATCCCATGTGGTTTTTTTCCCAGTGCAAGCCTCGTTGTTGAAAATTTGTCGATCGTAATGTTTCCAAATTGCCCCGTTGATTGTTTCATTGTTTTTTGAAGGAAAACAAACGAGCTTTGTTCATTGAAAGTTCAAGGGAAATTCTGCACAGGATTAAGGAACATCATTGAAAATTTTACGGCCCAAAAGGGCAGCCAATCCTCTAGCACAAAAATGTCACTGCCAATCTTCAGATTCCAACATCAAACCAAGAAGACCAAGAATGCTCATAAATGATTTTATTCCCGCAAAATTGAGTAAATATATGCAAAAAGTAAGTCAAATACGTGCTTGACATATGACGGGTCATAGCAATTGTAAAATTAGTGAAATCATAGGCTGGCTGCTCTTTTGATGGACTTTAAGAACTCCATGACCTGACTTCAAAATTTCCGACATGTCCGCACTATCTCTATGTATGTAGATATCAAGGTGGTAAAACGGTGCTGGGTCCACACTTTTTTACGGGGAAAACAAGCCCAAAAAGTCTAAAAACTTCCGATCAGAGTCATATGCTTTAATGTCCACCGATTGTGCTACCTGTTCAAAGAGCTTTATTTGACCACCTTCTTACATACAGTTCAATCCACGTTCCTGAGTTGTTTGTTCTTCTTGTCCCTATACACACTGATAAAAACATTATATACTACACTGTTTGTGTTCTTGTGTTACTTTTGGTTGATAGAGGAAGTGAAACACAATCCAACACAAATTTTGTCAGGATGGTGGAGTTTTCTGCCAGCGTGCGTTAAAAATTCAGCTTAAAGTTGAAAATCTCAGTACAGAAAATACAGAAAATCTGTATTGAGATTTTCAACTTTATGCTGAATTTTTAACGCACGTTGGCAGAAAACTCCAACATACTGTCTTACGACCTGTGCGTCCACCGCAATCAGTTTGTGTTGTACAAATGAATCAGTGAGTTCGAAAACACACCAACTCGAGTTCTTTTCGATTTTCACTTTTTTAAGGTTTCGTAACACCTATGAATAGACGCATCTGCACGCAAAAGGAAATTTCGAAATGTCAATCGGAAGTGCTCGAAACAGCGACGGGAAAGGGGAAGAATCGAAGTATTTCATTGGAAATACCAATTTTTGGCCATTTCAAGGGAAACGGGTGACCATCCGATTTTGCGGTTTTCTTTTTTCGGTACAGTATACCTTGTACCAACAAGTTATATAAATATTCAAGCGTTATTCAAGTCGAAAAATATAAATTTTTCAGGGCAGACTATAAAAAATCAGTATCTAAAAGTCGGTGAGAACGAAAACACACCAACTCGGATATTTTTAAACGCTTAATTCTCTGTCATCAAACATGGTGTATCGATTTGAACTTGGTGCTTAACAAAGTCTCTAAGTACTTGTCCTTTGGCACCAAAAAGGTTTTTTTTAAACTAACTACTTCGCCCGCTGCGCAGTTTTAGGTGTTTCCTGAACAATTTTTTTTTCCGAGTTGGTGTGTTTTCGAACTCACTGATTCAAATGTTGTGTTGATTTTGCTACAGTCTGCGGTGAGTTTAGCTCAGAAAACAATGGAGGGGCTGGGGAAATGCATTCCTCCCATTGCGACGTTCGTATTCACCACTCCTTTTCATTAAAGTTCCTCAAAAAAACTAGCTGACATGTCATCTTAAAACTGTCAACTGAGGGCTATAGCGTAGCGTTATGACGTGCAACACGAACTGATTGCGGTAGACGCACGAGTCGTCAAGACATAAAGTTGGAAACGTAGGCAACGCATGCGTTAAAATCCAGAAAACTGGGAATCTCAATCCAGAGGGAAACAGCTCGTTCGAGCACAATTTTCCCCCAGAATGTAGTTGTTGCATGTGTGAGGAACTTGCGATTTGACTATTGATTCTTATGTAAAAGATACTATCCATTCAATTTCTTATTCTTGATTTCCGACTTTTGTTTAATATCCTCCGATTTTAATTTTAAATCACTCTTTTCTGTTTCAGGTAAGGAAACGTAATCATTTACAATCATTCTCACTCGTAAATTACGGTGAAGTAGTGGTGAGTAAAAACATTAAACGGTCCTTATTCACTATGTTGAAATAATGTTTTTACGACGTTTCATCGGTACGTCGATTATCTCAGTTTCGTGTGGCATTCTGTTCGTACTTTTTTAAGTGGTGTCGCTACATAGTAGCCCTAATGGAGATGTTGCATGTGTGAGGAATTTGCGATTTGACTGTTGATTCTTATGTAAAATTTCGCGAAAAACACGATGGTGCCACTGGTTTTCCCTAAAATCAACTCCCAAGCTCAAAAAAAAGCTCTCAAGTTGAGGCCAAAATGTAAGGGATATCCCACGCTATCCTGAGAGTCCACCTCTACATCAAGACAAACTCTCCATGCAAAGATAGGTAGCAAATATATTAGCAGGGATGTCAAGTTTTCAGTTTTGGAGTCCCCACATAAAGTGGCAGCCCTGTCAATGTATTTGCTCCCTATCTTTGGATGGAGAGTTTGTCTTGGTGTAGAGGTGGACTCTCAGGATAGCGTGGGATATCTCCTCCATTTTGGCCTCAACTTGAGAGCTTTTTTTGAGCTTGGGAGTTGATTTCAGAGAAAACCAGTGGCACCATCGTGTTTCTCGCGAACTTTTACATAAGAATCAACAGTCAAATCGCAAATCCCTCACACATGCAACATGTCCATTTGATATTTTCATTGTGGATGTAAGTCTTCTACTTATTTTGATCAGCTTTTTTATTTATTTGCCCACGGAATCTGTGTTGACCGGCTCACGTTCTTACTCTTTGTTCGATTCATTTTGATTGTTTAATTTCGTATTTAATTCGCCTCTGCGTTACATGCAGACTTCCTATCATACTCTTATTTTTAACCGAACAGTTCGCCTTCTGCTGCGTCTGCAGCAATTGTTGTTACGAATATGCTCTGCGTGCACATTATAACTCATTACATACTCAACTTTCTGAAGGCGGTTTTTGTGCACAAGTTGTGCAACCTTTCGGAGAACTAACGAAGTAAGGATTAATCGATTCGTTCAATCTTACTTCTGTTGTTCTCCGACAGGGTGCTCTACTTTCGCACATTAAACGCCTTCGAATAGTCAAGTATGTAATAAGCTGAAATCAGCACGCACAACATATCCGAAACAACAATTGCTGCGGACACAGCTGAAGGCGTATTGAAAATAACTGTATAAAACACGTCGAAAACCATTTAGCTATTTAATTAATATTGTTACCAATAGAGAGTTGTATTTTATGGTTATTGTATGGGGGATTCTGGAAACAATTTTCAACATAAACTAAAACATGAGATATGATTGATGCTCCGCAGCCCGTGACAAATTATACAATTATATCTCCTCTATTTTGGACTCAACTTGAGAGCTGTTTTTGAGCTTGGGAGTTGATGTCAGAGAAAACCAGTGGCACCATCGTGTTTCTCGCGAACTTCAACATAAGAATCAACAGTCAAATCGCAGATTCCTCACAAATGCAACATCTCCATTGGTGAAACAGCGTATCTCTCTGAGGAAAAGTGTGCTCGAATGAGCTGTTTCCCTCTGGATCAAGACTCCTAGTTTTTTGGATTTTTAACGCACGATGGCTACATTTCCGACTCTCTGTTATTTAGTGTTTTACCTCTCGCAGTACCCAAACTTTCGTGTCGATTTTTCTCTCTGTGCACTGAAAAAAAATTCTCGGCGTTTTTACCAAGGTCCGTTGGTACCTTTACCATCTCACTTTTTTTACCAATTATAGGTAATTTTACCAAGAAAGACTGGTAAGCTTACCTAAAAACCGGTATTTTTACTGTTTTTTCAGGTAAGAATACCACTTTTATTGGTAATCAATTCCCGGTAACTTTGCCATTTTATCTCGGTAATTCTACCACAGCCGATAAAAAATATTGTCGTTTTTACCAAGGTCCAGTAAAATCACCAAGAAAGTTCAACAATTTTACCGAAATTCCTCCGTAAAATTACCAATTCCATAAATGGTAATTTTACCAAGAAAAAGCTGGGATCAAATAGAACCCTGAATTCTTGGTAATTTTACCCTTTTCCTGGTAAATACACCGAGATTTTTTTTTTCAGTGTGTAGCCACTCCAGTTTCGATCCTCCACGTTTCCCATACGTAAGTTCTTATGATCGCGAGTACTTTCCTTCCCACATCATTAGTCGGATCCCGCGCCTCCGCGCCGCCCCCTCTCGGCGTGACGACTCCTCGCGGTGCCAGATTTGGTTTCCANTGGTTTCGGGGGGGGGGGGGGCAAGAGAGAGGAGAACGAGTGGGGTTAGCGAAGGAGCCGGCGAAGTCGGAGCCGCGCAGTCGAAAGAGGCAGAAGCCCACTTAAATCAAAACGGGAGCGCATCAATCATGGCCACATGTCACCGCCCGACGCGACGCGACTCGCGCCGCCGGAGGAAAAGGAGAGGCCACCGAGTTCTCGCGACGACGACGCGAGCGCGATTCCCAATTCTTGTCACTGATGACGACCCCCCCCCCCCCCCCCCCNGGTCGAAGAGACCCCGCGCACAGGAGGCGTGGGGATAGAGGCTGCGGTACAGCACAACCCCCGGATCGGATGGGAACGAGGGCGAGATGGGAGTGGTGTATCGCTTCTTGCGTCGCGCGGGATTGAAGGCGCTTCTTGCGGCCAAGGCTACTCCGATTACAGCTTGAGTGGATGAGGGCTACATACTACCTATACGCCTAGAGTTCCTTTATACTGAGGGTCAAGACAATGTGAGTCCATTTCTGATTGGTTGGTTCCCGTATTTTAGGCCTTCACAGTGTCACAAACGGGGGAAAAAATTACATTTTCAATGATTGCAAAGATTATAATCTGGAATGGACCAGGGAATTAAGGGTTCGGCAACTAACAAACGGAATGAGAGAAGGATCGGAGAAAGGAATTTGAGAATGGGCCGATCAAAGATTACGAAAAACGTTCAATTTCTGCAATCTTTATTCCCGTTTGTGACTCCATGAGTGGGTGTTGTCTTGACTCTCAGTATAAAGGGGGCCCGTAATTAAATTCTTAGCGCCTCCTATCGCTCTCTGGACATGTCAGGAGACACTTGATTTTTGGACGATTTAGCCCGCCGTAATTCAGTGAAAAAGAAAATACGTTTTTATTTTATAATATTTATGTATTATTTCATCCTCCTGTTAGTTTTCAGGCAGTACAAATATGTTAAAAATAGTCATTACTTAATATAATTTAAGCTAAGAACTAAAATAAGCATTTTAAAGACATTCTTATGTCGTAATTGCATTACTTGTACAAATCGTTAATTTATTTTTGTGCAAAAAAAAAAGGTATAAAGGGACTCTAATACTATCGTACTAAGAAAGAACGTCACATGAGCCAGATTATACAACAAAAAAGTCTTACTTTAACCCATAGAACACGCTCCTTCAGTCTGGCCGTTAACCCTGGATCACCCTGTATATCATTAAAATACAGAAGATAAATCACCGAAGTTGCAGAGGAATCGCAACGTATCAACGAAACGGAATATCCGTGGCTTAAACGGCGCATCCATCGATTTGGCGAAACGTCGAAGCATAACGTAACGCTAGCGACTCTCCATTTAAAGATGACCCTTGCACAGCTCTGACACATCTCGGGGAGTCGGACTGCGAGCGGAACTGGTTCGCGGCCGGGCTCGGGCCCGCTGCTCCATCGTAAAATATGAGCAATAATTATTGTATTTATTGGATGTAGACAATAGTAATTGGCCAATTACGAGTGGGGTCGACGCGACGCGACGCGCTGATCAGCGGGACGAGATCCAAAGATCAACGCGGTAATTGCCCGAGTCCTACTCGGGCTGGTAGCCACGTTTTGGTGATCTATCGCCCTCCGTTCGCGAATCCCGGCCGATTCCCCCGGATCCCCCGGCTCCACGGCCCGGAATACGAGCAAGTTCTGCACCAGATTTCGCCTCTGAGATAACCACGCCGCTTCGCCTGGGCTCGCGGGGCGAACCGAGCTTCAGGAACTACGCTAAAGTACTTACGTGTAGCGAGAGTACTCACTAGGAGTTGAGCACCTATAACTGCGAACCTAAGGAAGAACGCCGTATGAATATTCGAGAGTTGCCAAATTTCTCATTCGAAAATATTTTTTTTCAAAGAAAGTTATGCATATTTTTCCTCGAAATTTTTAGAATTTTTAGATCAAACTACGACTGAAATCCGGTGAAAATTAGGGGAGAAATATTCATAGATTTTCCTGAAAATGCGTGCTTTGTCGAAGGAAATTTGGCAAAGCTTGATGGCTCATACGGCGTTCTTCCTTAGCAAGGCAGTATATCCACAGTCAAAGTGCAAAACCACGTATCTCCATGTGTTTCAAAATTTCCGCTCTTATTCTATTTTTTCGAAGGGAAACAATTGAGGTTCCCAATACGTAAAAAGCAGAAATTGAAAGAAGTAAATCTGAAAAAGAGGAGAGAAGAGGTAACGAAAGAGGAAAAGGAGAAATATGATGAATAGGATACAGACGACGAAGAATAAGAGGAGAACCAAGAGAAGAGGAACAGAGGAAGAGGGACTAGTAGAATTCTTTCTCCTCGCCGTCCTTTTCGTCTTCATCTACTTCCTCCTTCTCTTCTTACATCTATCCCTCCCTCCTCTTCTCTCCTTTTCTTCCTATTTTTTGTTTTCGTCTTACAATTTCTGAAGATTAAAACTTAAAAATCGTCTGTCAGATCCCACTAAGGGTACACTGAGGAAAAAGCACTTTTGAAAATATTAGTTTTGCGCAAAGGCAACTAAAGTCTCGACAGAAGAAAAGCCTTATGTTTTGCATTGAACCATCTTGTCAGAGCTGAAGAAAAATTAAGGAACAGTGGAACACAAGAAACATCCCTCGCAAAAGTGACATTTTAGGGTAAGATAACCAATTCAACTACAACCAAATTCTAAATGAAGACGCCGGAATTTCTCGATCTTATAAATGATTCATTGATCCATCCAAATAGCCCTTTGTTGCACGGAAAAAAAAATTTCATTTTTTTAAAAAAAATGTTATGGTTCAAATTTAATGAGAAAGATAAGCACAAAAAACGCTTCAAAATTTTTTTTCATCCCTTCTGAAAAATTCTGTAGGGGTAGGAAAAGTGGTAGAACTGTCATACCACCGCACACTGACGTTCCAGGTTTGTCATTGTGCGGTGGTATAACTGTCATACCACTTTGCTGACCACATTGGATTTTAGTACATAGAGTACATTTGTATGTATGTATGATTTCAACTTTCTAATTTTAGTAATATCGATTATCACATATATCATTTTTGGGTCAGGTTTAGGAGGGGGGGGGGTTCCAGTGAGTGGAGAACGGCAGTCAAGATGAAAATAAATATAAATAAAAAAAAATCAAAATTGAAATTTCAAACATAAGCAAAATTTTTTTTTAATGAATATGAAAAAGGTCAAAATCCAAAAACTTTGTGACTACACAGAATTAGGGTGGAAGGAATGGGGGAAAAGAAGAAAAAGAAAAAGGGGTGTATATTTGAAGTTCCAGGGGAAACTTATTTTTTTGTGGGAGGGGGGGGGCAGGAAAAAACTAAAGAATATTTGTGGTCAATAAAGAGTGGCATGTGAGGTATCATTTTCTGGGTCATTTTGGTAGTAGATTTAATGTATGAAGTCAGAACAGCCACCCCCCCCCCTCCACAGTCAAAGATACTGCCCCGAATTCAATATATCTGACTTTGAAAGGCAGGAGGGTGCATTTTGTAAATTTTTACGTGATTAGGCAAGTGAGATATCAATTCTTATGAAATTTTGGTCCAAAATTCCATATAAGGATTCAGAATTTCATATAAGAAGTCATAATAGCCCCCCGGTCAACGAAAAAGCCCCAAATCAAAGATGGCGACTAAATTTGAAAGGCAGAAGGGTGCATTTTTTTTAAAAATTTTACGTTATTGGGCAAGTGAGGTATCAATTCTAATGTAAATTTGGTCGTCGATTTCAAATGTGAAGTCATAAAAGCCCTCCAATCCACAACAGTGCCCCAAATCCAAGATGGCGGCCGAATTTGAAAGACAGCAAGGTGTATTTTTTTAAATTTTTACTTGATCAGACACCTGAAATATCAATTCTGATGTACCTTTTTTCGTAAATTTTATATGTAGTCATAAATGCCTCCTGGTCGAAGGGGGTACCCTAAATCCAAGATGGCGGCCAAATCTAAAAGGCAGGAGGGTGCATTTTTTGAAATTATAAGTGATTAGGCAAGTTAGGTATCAATTCCAATGTCACTTTGGTCACCCACATTATATATAAAGTCATAACACCCCCACCAACCAACTCCCCCCTCCCCCCCGGTCAAAGAGGGAGTCCCAAAAGCCAAGATGGCGGTCAAATTTGAAAGGCAGGAGGGTGTATTTTTTAAATTCTTACGTGATCAGGCATCTGATATCAATATCAGATATCAATTCTGATAAGATTTTTGTTGTGAATTTCATATATGAAGTCATAAAGGCCTCCTTTTCAAAGGGGGTACCCTAAATCCAAGATGGCTGCCAATTTTGAAAGGTAGGAGGGAGCATTTTTTGGATTTTATGTGATTAGACAAGTTAGATTTCAATTCTTATATCACTTTAGTCGCACATTTCAAGCATGCAGTCATAAAAAAACCCCGGTCAAAGAGGGTGCCCCAAATCCAAGATGGCGACTGAATTTGAGAGGTAGTAGCTTCACCCTTCACCCGAGAAATACGCTTAGGACAAGGAAATGTCGGTTCTCGAGTGACATTGGGATCAAAACTTGAAACGGGGAGAAAGATTTCCTCGAGAATGCACAGAAAATTGAGTTATCTACAAAATGCTGTGTGTGCGGTGGTATAACTGTCATACCACTTTATTTCAGCTCAGAAAATCGACCAAAATGAAAAATCAAGTAAAAACTGCAATGCACCTAGTAAATTACGGCTAGTTAGATTAGAGAATCACATTTATCTAAAAAATAACACCTATTTTTCACACACGACTCGAAGAAAAACAATGCGGATCCGACATAACCTAAAATACCGGGTTTTCATGACATACAATACGCTGTAGCCATGTCATTTTGTAAAAATGAATGGTCATACCATTTAGCAATGATAACCAGAGGTATATTGGACCCAATGATTCAGTAGTTGAGTCCGCTCATCACATTGGCAGCGCTGTAAAAATTAAAAACCGAAGTGGTATGACATGTATACCACCGTGCAACAAAGGGATAGGGAGCTTAATATTTTTTTTTTACCTCTCCCATGCCATTGAAATCCAAACCAAGTTTTTCTCTGCAGTCTTTTTAACCATCGGAGCGATCGATGTTAAAAACCAAACATGTCTGTTAACTGATGAACCCTATGATATAACCATTCTATTGCTCTTGTGCCAAGGAAAAGCGCCGTAAGAATATTTGAGCCTTGCCAAATTTCTTCCGGTTGAATACACACTAATTATGTGGGAAGCTTGTGGATCTTTCTTTTTGATTTTTTCAGAGAATTATCACGCCATTTAAGTCTAACAATTGAACGTATTCCTGTTAAATGGAACTAAGCGCCAATTTGAGTTCCTTTTGAGGAATTTAGAATGCCGGATAGCGCGTTCTGTCAAACGGAACTAAGCGCCATGGAAAAGCATTAGAGCATAGGACGGAACGATCCCGACGCCCGGTTCCGCACTGAAAAAAACACATTGGATCTAGAGTCCAGACTCTTAAAAACATCGACAAGAAAAAGTACTCTTGATTCAATCAGAATCTAGCTTAAATTAAGAACCAAGCCTCTTAATTTAAGCGGATTTCCTTTTGATTCAAGCAAAAATCCGATTGAATCAAGAGTAATTTTTCTTGTCAATGTTTTCAAGAGTCTGGACTCTAGATCCAATGTGTTTTTTTTTTCTAGTGCGCCGCCAATCCAAGGCCCCCTCTACCTTCCTCACCCTATGGTGCTTAGGTCCGTTTGACAGAAATACGTCCAATTCTGCCCATTTCAAGGAAAAATATTCATAATTCTCTTCAAAAGTAACTATTCTATCAAAACAAATTCGGCAAAGCCTAAATGCTCATACGCCGTTCTTTCTTTCCACGGCGGAACTCACGACGATGCAAGCATGCCGTCTTTCAACATTCACCAATTCAATGGCCAGCGCCGAAAAACACTCATCGCGGCGCATTCGAAACGAACGTGCACTCCGCGGATCGGGCGAAATTAAAGCGGCATCAATCATCGCTCGACAACGGTGACGAAGCAAATTGAATCAGACGCCGCGTATTAGCGCGGCCGAAAAAAAGGGCCTAAAAAGCCAGAGGGGGGGGGGGGGGGG
>NW_017547297.1:2601497-2637451 GCF_001854935.1 Bemisia tabaci | reverse complement strand
GCGGCTAAGACAAGGGCCACTCCGGATTTTCATATTTTAGTCCGGATCCTGTTTTATCATTCGGGGAAAGGTGACGTCGTCGGGTGACGGATCGGGCCCCGGGTGAGGAGGTTAGGTTACGCGTGTGACTAATTCCCCGATTCGAGTATTATTGAATTGGGCCCTGTTTACTGTTTGTTTGCATGCCCCGCCGACTCACAGTGCGGAACTTCCGTGAGCGATGTGGACAAGAATCAAAGGCACCGTAAAAGTACACGGAAAAAAAAGAATTGCTGATTCAGCAATTCAATTGCTAAAAGCAGTGAGTGCAATGTTTCAATGTAGATTTTACAACACAAAAATGCTACTTTAACCACATTGTAAACTAATTTAACCACAAAAATGCTACTTCAACCACATTGTAAACTTATTTAACCACGGGGGTGGTTAAAATAGCATGTTTGTGCTGTAAAATCTACATTGAAACATTACACTCACTGCTTTTAGCAATTGAATTGCTGAATCAGCATTTCTTTTTTTTCCGTGTAGACGTACGGAACCAAAAAAGGGTAATGCAGCATCGCGTCCATGATATTGGACTCCATGATCACCGATATAATGTTCGGTTGCTCATCACGTCCAAGATCTTGGACTCCATGCTCACTTTAATGAGGGATAATTTTTTCGAAAAATCGAAGTGAATAGCGTCCAAAATTGTGGGATGCAGGTATTCTTTGACAACACACGAGCATTTGGACTGCATTTTGCAATTTGGATCTATAATTCCGGCCCGGTTCAATAACAACATATAAGCCATTAGTTTCCCTATGTACATGAGTGTTTTTTCAGATGAGCCAGAATTTATAGGTCCAAATTGCATAATGTAGTCCATTTATGGTCCACAAATTTACTGAGACAATTTTTGTGAAATAAAGACGATAAAAAGTGTTTTTCTTAAAACATTTTGCATTGGTTAGTTTAGGTTAGGTTAGATTTGGTTAGGTTAGGTTAGGTTAGGTTAGATAAGAGAAGTATACGATTTTGTATCATGATGAACTTTAAAACCAAGAGACGTCTAGCTAGTCTACTTGCTATAATTGGACTCCATGCTCAAGCAAAGAAGTGAGAGGTTTAGCGATGAACATGGAGTTCAAGATCTTGGACGAGATGAGCAGGCAAATATACCAAGGGTGAGCATGGAGTTCAATATCATGGACGTGATGCTACATAATCCAAAAAAGTCATGAGATATTCAATTATTTCTCGCAAACGGAGCTATGTGCGTTATGACGTGACCCCTGTTATGCAAATATTCTAATGGGTATCAGGACTAATGTCTCAATGCATATCGTTCCGTTTGCCAGAAATACGTCAAATTTAGCCCCACTGGACCTTTGTTTAAAGAATTTTGACCTTCGCAGCATCCGAGAAGTGGGATAACAGGTCCAAAGCGGCTATGCGCTAAATACATGAATTTAGAAGTTATGACTCTCAATATTGCAACTAAAAACGCTGAGTTTAACCTGATTTTAACCAATTTTTAAAATTAAATACCTCCGATAGTCGCAAAAGTTATATTGCAGGATTGAAGTTGGGTTTCTAAAGTCTAAGAAAATTTCAACGATCTGGAGAGTTATTTTTAGTAGTCGAGAAAAGTTTATCTAAAGTTAACAACTGAAATACCATACGAATTTCTTATGAGACAGCTCCTTTTCGATCGAATGGACCTCCCAAATTTAGACTGAAATTTAAAAGGTAGTGTGAAGGGAAATTTTAAAAAAATGTATTAGCCCGGTGGTGGCTACCGCCACTCATGATATACCCTCGTGCCAGAGACATTGTCCTGATCACGAATATCATAACAATATTTGGAAAATTTGAAGGTCAATTGGACGTATTTCTGTCAAACAGAACTATGTGCATTATGACGTGAACCCTATTATGCATGTATTCTTATGAGTATCAGGGCTCATGTCTTAATGCACATAGTTCCATTTGATAGAAATACGTCCAATTTTCGATTTTTGTCCGAAGGATTCCGCATTGTGCGGCGGGGCTCTCGCTCTGTTGTCTTCTCCTGATATTTAAACCCGCGGTTTTCTCCTAGCGGGGAAGCGGAGGGGAGCGTCCGAGAATTCGATGGCGAAACTCGTTCTTCTCATGAAAGAACGTAAGTACATTTCGATGTTGCCATATTCCCCTTGCAAAATGCACTTTGGATAGGAGAATCTAAGGTATTGCTTATTGGAAATGGACCACTAGACAAGGTACGAATTTAAGCGATCTGATACATGTTTCTTAACCAGAATTTCACGTAGAAAACGATTCACACAACGAAAATTACGGAAACCAACTCCTAACGAAGATATTAACGTTTTTATTTCACATTGGTTACGAGGAATTTGAACTGCCCTCTGACAAGAAACTCATAACTCTACGTGAGTCAAATCGCCCACTACAACGGTTTCAGCAAGCTTCTCAATCGAGCAATGTTCATTTCCCATCATGTGTTGTTCAAACTATTAGCAATTTGCTATAACTGAGCCAAAGCGTCAAGATTGAGGTTGCCAGATTTTTATATCGCAGAGACCGTCATGATAACGTTTAGCGCGCGATGTGAATCACGTAGACCATTGAGTTTTCATGAGCGGGTGGTTTGAATTCACGCATTAAGAATCATTAAATATCTTCGTGAGGAGTTAATGTCGGTAATTTTCGTTGTGTGCATCGTGTTTTACGTAAAATTTTGGTTAAGAAACATGTATCAGAATGCTGAAATTCGTACCTTATCTAGTGGTCCATTCGATGGCGAAACTCGTTCTTCTCATGAAAGAACGGAAGTACATTTCGATGTTGCCATATTCCCCTTGCAAAATGCACTTTGGATAGGAGAATCTAAGGTATTGCTTATTGGAAATTCCCTTGATTCAACCTCTGATCTTTTATAGGATGCCTCTTGAAGAAAATTCCACGAGGAAACCAATCGAGTCACTTTTAGACCCTCAAAGTTGTGTATAAATGGAGTTACAAGCTTTTAAAGTTCCAAATTTTGTCCTATACCTCACCCGTTGACTTGCTCCACCGCGCAATGGGACAAAATGATCTAATTTGCTAAAGTACATGTGTTTAAATGGGAAATGCCACAAGATGACATCACTGGGCGGTGCATTTTTTCACTATTAAATCAACTTCCATACTCTGCCATGTATCAGAATAAAATTATGAAAATTACCGAGAAATCAGCTGCTTAGGCACTTTTAGGTGCAGCAATAAAAAATCTGCGTGCAAATTCTGCATTCCACTGATACCTATTTGATTTCTACTGATGTCAGTTGAGTCTTGAGATGCGAGTAAACAAAGTATAGTGACAAAAAAGCGACTCTCCGGGATAACAATGACCGGACTGGTAAAAAAGAAAGAAAAAAATCATCGCCTTTTTAAACAATTAATTTCTCGAGAAAAAAACTTGAGTGATCGTCAAGTCAATCAGATGAGTAAACTGTTTCGATTGTGTAACCTTTCGATACAAAATAATTCTCAATGCAAAGTGGCAAGATTAGGACCTTGATATGTGAACTGATGTGATTAAGCATGATGAAATGAACGTCTTTATGCCACAAGGAACTATGTCTCACGTAAACCCTATGTACATAGTACCTTTTAGCATAAATACGTCTAATTGTATCATAATAGCTTCATTAATATGAAGAATATCCAGTCACCCAAAATGAGATGTCATAAAATCGGAAGGCAATATGGATCGCTTCACGCTCAAAAAAATTAATATCCGCGATTACTCTGGAAAAAGGTGCTATTAAAGCGTCATTGTGCCAGGTTGTTCTCACCCTAAGGGGGGGGGGGGTGCGGAGTATTCAAAACGGGGCCCCGCGGAGAAAATAAAATAGTACAAAATCCGCGTTCGAGTCAAGTTTGATAGATTGCTTTGCTCTGCGCCGATAGGATTGGAAAAACGGAGCTAAATAAAAATTGAGCCACCCTTGAGGAGATGAGTGCAAAAAAGTAACACTTAGAAGTGTGGCTTACGGGGGTCCGCGCGGTTCAAGAGGGGGGGGGGGCGGCGGGGAGGCTTCCTGTCAACGCACCGACTCTACTTTGCGTCCAATCTGGAGGCCACTTCACACTGGCGAGGGGATGAGCGACTCCACACCGAAAAAAAAAGTTGCTGAAGTTAGAGTCCCTTTATACTGAGAGTCAAGACAATGTGAATCCATTTCTGATTGGTTCCCGTATTTTAAGCCTTCGCAGTGTCACAAACGGGAATAAAGATTACATTTTCAGCGATTGCAAAGATTATAATCTGGAATGGACCAGGGAATCACGGGTTCGGCAAGGAACAAACGGAATGAGAGAAGGAACGGAGAAAGGAATTCGAGAATGGGCCGATCAAAGATTACAAAGAACGTTCAATTTCTGTAATCTTTATTCCCGTTTGTGACTCCATGAGGGGTGTTGTCTTGACTCTCAGTATAAAGGGACTCTTGCTGAAGTAACATCCCGGATGTTAAAAATCTGCGCGACAACTCTTGAATGTTGATATGAACGCTACGGCTGTTAATTCAACGTAGCTAAGATGTTACTTTAACAGCCGGAGTATTCATATAAACATTCAAGAGTTGTTGCGCAGATTGTTAACATCCGGTATTTTAGTTCATAAGGCAGCAACTTTTTTTTTTCGGTGCAGTGCCGATGAATGGCAAACACCCTGGAAATGGATCTCATGAGAAGCCGAATGATTTGGATTTCATTTGGACCGAGTTTATCAGAAAAGATCCAACCCAAATTTTCGAAAACTTTAAGTTTCGAATGTTTTTGAGTTCCACTAGTCGTATATTTTCTCCTGCCAAAAACTCGCAATCGAAAAAAAAAATGAGTTTGTGAAAAGAGGGGTTTTAAGTTTATTTTCTACACTGAGTCTTGTGCAGGAATAAAACTTCAAGCCTATGCTTCTAAGCTTTATCTTAATGTGGGTTGGTTTCTCTCTGATATACTCGGTTCATTTTGCCAGGAAGGAGCTACAATTTCTGCTGTGATGGCGAAGCGAGTCGTAACGGTCAAATTTACCATGAAAAGGAATCCTTTTTATAAAATTGAAATAAAATTGGTTGATTCATAATCATCAACCACAAAAGATACTTCCTGGCATGGTCTTATAGTCCGAATAGTTGCATCTTTTCATAACTCGATCTACAGAGTAGCAGCGTTCATTCGCGAGTAATGTTGCTTCATTCGCTATGGATAACGAGGTTCGACGGATTAAAACGCCTTCAACCAGAAAAGATACTTCCCAGCGTGGTCTCTGAGTTCGAATAGTTGCATCTTTTCATAACCCAATCTACAGACTAGCAGCGTTTATTCGCGAGTAAAGCGGTTACTTCATTCGCTAGGTTTCGAGTGTCGACGCATTAAAACGCCTTCAACCAGAAAAGATACTTCCCAACGTGGTCTCAGAGTTCGAATAGTTGCATCCTTTCAAAACCCAATTTACAGAGTAGCAGCGTAGATTAGTGAGTAATGCGGTTGCTTGAGATAGTTTGATCAAAATTATAAGTTCATTTAAAGGAAGAGTTAGGACAAAAGGGCGCTTTTGGGCTTATGGATGTCAGAAACGTTTGATCATTTTTTGTAATTTTTGATAAACTCATTCCCGGATTCCTTTCCTCTGTTCCCTATCTCCTTTCGTTTGCTCCTTAACGTACCCCAAATTTTCTGGTCCAATTCAGCTAAAATTGATTGTAATTTTTTCACCGTTAGTGACACTATTGAGGCTTAAAATACGGAAACCAATTAGAAACGGAGTCCTTTTATCTTAACTCTCAAAATAAAGGGCCTCTAATTTACATTTTGGTGCTGTATCACAGTGGTGAGGTTGCTTGATATAATTCGCTGATGAAGATTGACGACGTGTCAGGAACGCCTTCACTATGAAAATATACTTCTTAGCATCAAAAATTACTGAAATGAACTCCTAACAGAACGATAAAGCACAAAAACATAGCCCGAATATACGAATAAAGAGGAGATTTAATTAATATATCGGTAAACAAGGCTAAAAAATGATTAAAACACTAAAAGGCAGGACGTTTCGAGCTGTTACCAGCTCATTTTCAGCTGCAAAAACACATAAAAACAAGGAAAAAATTGAGTGGCGACCTGACCCCAGCCGTTATCACGTAACCACTCAACTGGTAACCACTCAGTGGTTACGTGATAACGGCTGGGGTCAGGTCGCCACTCAATTTTTTCCTTGTTCTTTTCTTGTTTTTACCTGTTTTTGCAGCTGAAAATGAGCTGGTAACAGCTCGAAACGTCCTGCCTTTTAGTGTTTTAATCATTTTTTAGCCTTGTTTACCCATATTTTAATTAAATCTCCTCTTTACTCCTAACAGAAGGTATTAACTTTTTAATTTTATATTAGTCACGGGAATTTTGAATCACCCGGTCACAAGAAACACAATAATCTACGTGAGTCAAATCGTGCACTCCAACGGTCTTGGCAGGCTTCTCAATCGATCGTTGTTTCTTTCCCACTCTTTATCGTTCAAAGTGCAAACAATTTGCTAGACGCATAGCGCTTATGATACTTTGGCCGGAAGGTGACGATATATTCATAAATAGCACAATTCTGCGCTGCTACCCTCTATCAAATGAAAGCGTTACTTTTGGAAAGAGACGGTTCGATTCGTTAAAGGCTGTCTGATTCCTAAAAAGTAAAGAAATTGGTACATACCTAACCAAGTTTGCAAAAGTGTTCATTAAGTACTTAAAGAAGCTAATGAAAACAAACACAATATGGAAATAAAGCAAAGGAAAGGAAGCGCTCTTATGACGGCGCAGAGATACAACTATTCGTGCTTGATGGATGTCCGGGTTGCGTGTGCGAAATTGAAGGCGCGATGGCGCGAGGCGTAAACTCACAGTGCTCCACTCTATGTTGCTAAATGAAGTGTCGTTCTTATTTAGGAGAACATTTTAAAATGACGCCGGGTTGTGTCTCTCCTATTTTCGGCTCTGTTGCTCACGTAGCCATTTGAGAGTCAACAAAAATAAGTAAAACGGAGTCAACACAACATGGAAGTAGAGCACAGGAAAGGAAGCGCTCTTATGACGGCGCAGAGATACAACTATTCGTACTTGATGGATGTCCGTGTTGCGTGTGCGAAATTGAAGGCGCGATGGCGTAAGGCGTGAACTCGCAATGCTCCGCTCTATGAATTGCTAGTGAGATACCGCTCCTGCTTGGGGAAAAGTTGAGAAATGAGGCCAGAAGTCTCTCCTAAGTTCGGCAATGTTGCTCATGTAGCTTTTAAAACTCCACAACAAAATAATTACCGTTGACAATGGACCACCAGACAAGGTACCAATTTGAGGATTCTAAAACATGTTTCCTAATCAAAATTTCACGTAAAACACGATTCTTGCATAAAAAATTACTGAAATCAACTCCTAACTAAGATATTAACGTTATTATTTCACATCGGTTACGGACATTTTGAATTGCCCGGTCACAAGAAACACAATATTCTAAGCGAGTTGAATCGCGCACTACAACGATTTTGGCAGGCCTCTCAATCGATCATTGTTCCTCTTCCATCCTTTATCGTTCAATTTGCTGTAGCTGAGCCAAAGCGTCAAGATTGAGATTGTCATATTTTCCAATCGCAGAGAGTGCCAGGGTAACGTTTACTTCGCGATCTGACGTACGTAGACCATTGTGTTGGGATCATGAGCGGGAGGTTTGAATGCACGCCTTGAGAAACGTTCAGTCAATTTCAGTAATTTTCGTTGAATCGAAATAAATCTCGTAAGAATCGTATTTTACGTCAAATTGTGGCTAGAAAAATGTATCTGAAAACTTAAATTCGCATCTTATCAAGTGGTCCACTCGTTTAAAACACTTATTCTCCATTGTAGCGGGTAAAATGAGAGAGTTTTTATCACACATTTTTTAATTAAAACCTCCGTGACAGTAATGGACCACCAGACAAGGTACGAATTTAAGCAATCTGATACATGTTTTTTTAACCAGAATTTCACGTAGAACACGATTCGCGCAACGAAAATGACTGAAACAAACTCCTAACGAAGATATTAACGTTTTTATTTTACATTGGTTACGAGGAATTTACACTGCCCGCTCACGAGAAACTCAAAGCTCCACGTGAGTCAAATCGCCCACTACAAGGGTTTCAGAGAGCTTATCAATCGAGCAATGTTCATTTCCCACCCTATGTTGTTCAAACTATAAGCAATTTGCTATAGCTGAGCCAAAGCGTCAAGATCGAGGTTGCCAGATTTTTATATCGCAGAGACTGTCATGATAACGTTCAGCGCGCGATATGAATCACGCAGAGCATTGAGTTTTCGTGAGCGGGTGGTTTGAATTCACGCATCAAGAATCATTAAATATCTTTGGAAGGAGTTGATTTCGGTAATTTTCGTTGTGCGAATCGTGTTTTACGTGAAATTCTGGTAAAGAAACATGTATCAGATTACTTAAATTCGTACCTTGTCTAGTGGTCCATTTCCGTTGAATCGAAATAAAATTCGTAAGAATTGTATTTTACGTTAGATTGTGGCCAGAAAAATGTATCAGAAAAATTAAATTCGCAGCTTGTCAAGTGGTCCATTCGTTAAAAACACTGATTTTCCATTATAGCGAGTAGAATAAGAGAGTTTTTATCACACATTCTTCAATTAAAACCTCCGTGACAGTAATTTAGACACCTTTCGTATGTGCTGGTTACACGCTCGAATTCCCATCAATTTCCGATCAAATGGTGACTGGTGCGCACCATCTAGCATCAAATTTTTGCGGCCTGCAAAAATTTGATGGTAGATGATGGAACCGTGGGGCTCATCCTTCGTCTAATTTCCACACAACCGTGTTTATTTCATGCTTCTTTCAATCAACACGCTGTTTCAATTAATTTTACTCATCAATATAGATAACTCTCGACCGCCATATTGGTCATCATTTTGATCGGAATGGGCCTGTTGCAAACTTTTGCTAGAGCAAAACTACGAGTTGTTTCTTATAGATAATGCCTCAAAAATCACGATGAGCGCATCGGCAAAGTCTGAAATGCACTTATAACTTCACAATCTGCGTAAGAAATTTGCGGTTTTTTGAGCTTCCCGCTTCAAAAACGATACTACGGCTCAGGTGAACATTTTGTTAGAGGAGTCGTTCCATCGCCTGCAATACTCATCATGGCCGACACCAATCCGCCAAAACACGTGTGATGGTACGAGATAACACCTGAACAGGATTAGACCAAGTAACAATCGGCGTGTTTACGTTCATATTTTTCTCGCCCGCCTTGATTGACCTTGAACTCTCCTCGAATTACGCGCAGAACTGCGCAAGCGTCGGCCATGATGAATATTGCCGACGATGGAGCGACTCCTCTAACAAAATGTTCACCTGTGCCGTAGTATCGTTTTTGAAGCGGGAAGCTCAAAAAACCGCAAATTTCTTACGCAGATTGTGAAGTTATAAGTGCATTTCAGACTTTGCCGATGCGCTCATCGTGATTTTTGAGGCATTATCTATAAGAAACAACTCTTATTTTTGCTCTAGCAAAAGTTTGCAACAGGCCCATTTGATGAAAATTTGAGTGTGTAACCAGGCCAGTAGAATTGCCATAATATTTGCTTTCCGCTGTGCGTTCAGTGTGAGCGGGGCCTCGCCCCGGGCTGAGACGCGACGCCAGAGCCATTTTTTGACCAATCCACAAGCGCGACGAGAGGGGAATGACTTTGCTCTACTGTCAAACGGTGATATATTACTCACCGACTGACGTCACGTTCACGTCCTATCGCACCGCGGCCCCGGCCCTCCCCCCCCCCCCACAACGGCTCCCGGATTCGAGGTGTCCCGTCGGATTCTTCGCATCCCCTTCTTCTACCCGTTCGAAAACCCCGTATGAAAATGTCAAGGTTGCCGAATCTCCTCGGATAAAATCTTAATTTTTTAGGAGAGAAGTAAATCTTTTTCATTGAGCATTTCAGATACTGTAGATTGAATTGCGAGTGTAATTTTGTGAAAAATCGGGAGGAAAATATTCACAAGTTTTCCGGGAAATTCGCATTTTATCGAAGGAAATTTGGCAACGTCTGAAAGCGTATACGGTGTTTTTCCCCCGGTACGGTAGAACATCCCACTGTTAATTTTTTAATCATCCCCCGTGGCTCAGCTTTTACTACGTGTCGGGTGTTTTTAATTGGGAAACCAGACGGATGGACCACCTAAGGTGGTTGTATCGGACTTTCGAGAACGATCGATCATTTCGGGATTTTAGACGTTTTTTTTAAAACTTTCGAATATCGCGTTACGCTGCACTGGAAAAAAACACATTTGATCTAGAGTCCAGACTCTTGAAAACATTGACAAGAAAATGTACTCTTGATTCAATCAGATTTAAGCTTAAATCAAGAACAAAGCCTCTTAATTGGAGCGGATTTCCTTTTGATTTAAGCTTAAATCTGATTGAATCAAGAGTCATTTTTCTTGTCAATGTTTTCAAGAGTCTGGACTCTAGATCCGATGTGTTATTTTCCCAGTGGGTGGTATATGTTAGTTGTTAGCACATAAGATTTAATACCGGAGCATTTTGAAATAAGAGGCCGTCCATAAATTACGTCACCCGTTTTTTCAATTTTTCGCTCCCTCCTTCTCCCTTACCGTATTCAACCGTCATCCACACTGCTAGACCTCCTTAAAAATTACGTCATCTTTAGCGTACTCCCCCCCCCCTCTCCGGGGCAAAATTAAGATAAATCGGTAGATATAGTCTGCCGTGTTGAGGACACGATCACTTTATTTTACTGAGCATTTAATATATATTGTGTCGTTGTTGCTTAGGCTCACTTGCGATGGATTGATCAATTTGTGACACCATATCAAAATCGACCATTGAATTTGAGACCCAATCAAGCGCACAATATTAGGGAAAGCAACACGATAAAAGCACTCACCCCGTTCATTTTCAAATTTCGTTCTCATTGAAACATCTCAATTATCTCTCCGCTTTTGGATGCTTTTGAAATGTTTCGTCAGCTCCGACGGGAGCTTTGTCTTCGAAGAATGATAAAAACACGCGGCACCAAACAACGGCTCTCAAACTGAGACTTCGGATAATGAGCGCATTATCGGATCCGGGATGTAGATAAACAGGCGCAGACTTTCAATTGAAGCTCCCCCCGGTGGCGTTTTTTGGCGGGGTTTTGAAGCTGCCACGTCAAACTGACCGGACAGGATTTCTGCCGTGCTGTAGGTTGGAAAACGGCGAATGAAATTTTGGACGGTGCCGTATTTTCTCAGATACGCCGAATTTTGAATAAAAAACGAAAAAAAAAATCTTTCACATATTTTTATTTGAATTTTTCAGGGAATTTTATGTTTTTGAGTTACTCTTAATCCTGTACATTGAGAATCTCATTGGAAAACAACCATAACCCCCTTTTTTGAAAGTAATTGAAGTGAAACCGTGTTATTAAATGAAATAACACCATATGAGGAGAGGACTTATCTGTAACAATAGCGGATGTGAAAAATTACCTTTTCGAAACACGCTTAAAAAACTGTTTTGTTCACACAAAAATTTAATATGTTTGGCTCTGGCATAATGTACAGATTTTGAGGATCACATCTCAAGTATTTTCTCAAAATTTTCTCGATGCCAAAACAATTTTTTTAATGTGTTTCGAAAAGGTAATTTTTCACATCCGCTATTGTTACAGATAAGTCCTCATATATCCTTGGCTTGAGCTTAGAGCTGGATTATAAACTTAACTATGTAGAGTTTACAGATTTAGTATGCATAGAAGTATATTTTAATCATGATAAAACCTGTGATGGTGCATCATTAAAACTATCTTTGAACTTCAGCTAAGACTCAGTAAAAGTAATAACGGGGAGAGGATTCAGAGGAGCCTTGCGCGATTTCTCTTACGTGTTGAAAGATAGAGACCTACGTCACAATAGTCATCAAGGGGTCACTTTAGCGTTCCGTATTTATTCTATTACCGGCCCCCTCCTACTTTTCCGGGAAACCGCTAAGCGAAATGTCACGCAATCTTTTGGGGGTGTAGACCTTTTGTTAGGGGTGCCTTACAGGAGGGTATCGGCGTCAATATACATCCGTTGTAAGCGGTACATATTCTATGAGCGGCCCCATATTTCACAAAATCCGCGAAAAGGGACAAAATATACCCTCCCTTTGGATGCTTTTTGGCAACACTCGAATACTCACACGGCGTTTGTCCCCAGCACTGTCTTGCTAAGGAAGAACGCCGTACGAACATTTGAGAGTTGCCAGATTTCCCTCAATAAAATTTTTATTTTTCAGGAAAGTTATGCATATTTTTCCTTTGAAGTTTCAGAATCTTCAGGTGAAATTGCGAGCAAAATCATCTGAAAAATTGGGAGGAAAATATTCATAAGTGAATCAAGCAATTCGCGTTTTATCAAAGGAAATTTGGCAACGCCTGGAGGTTCATACGGCGTTTTTCCACGGCACGGCAGTATGATTCACCAGAATTCCTACCGAAGCGTCCTGAATGAGTCCCGCCGATCAAAAATCCGGCCGAAAAATTACCTTCCGCTTAATTTGACGTTCGACGCGCATCGAGATGGCAGGGGTTGGGGGTGTGGGGGGGGGGCAAAAAAGTCACCGGCCCTCTCCGGGAGCGTTAATTATAATAGTGCGAAAAAGTAACAAGGCACCGAGAACTATAACGACCCCGAAATAACAATGAATCCTGGCGCGGGGGCCATTGGCGGAAGCCACGCGATGAGGGTTCACCTGACCGCCGAAATAATGTTATTGTGTTGACGAGCGGAATAGTGATAGGCCCGATAACAAAACATGTGATAACGGAGTTGACTCCTAACCCCCCCCCCCCCCNCGCCCTCCCCCGATGTCCACCCCTCCTCGTGGGTTTGTCCAGGGTGATGAAAAGGATTAGCGGGGTTGACGGGGGTGTTTATATAGTTTCGTTATCGGGGTTGGTGGGTCGTGTTGCCAAATGGACTGAGTCAAGCAGAAAGGAACCAACCCACATTTTGGAAAAAATTGAGTTATGAGTGGTTTTGAACTCAACCACTGCTCTACTATCTATCGCCAAAAAATCAAAGTTTTTGTTGGAGCAAATTTTGCAGAAATTGAACTCGAAGTTTATCTTTTACATTGAGTCTTATGCAGGAGCTAAACTTTGAACCTCTTTTTCTCGGTTCGATCCCGATGTGGCTTGGTTCCTTTCTGTTTAACTACGTCTAAATTATGATAGAAAGGAGTTATTTGACCGAATTTTGTTAAATACCCCCGTTTGCGCGGGTCTGGCTGTTTTTAGGAATGAGACCATGGGACAAAATTTCTCACATTTTTTCATTTCCTAAATGGACCGAGTTTATCAAAAAGGAACCAACCCACACTTTCGAAAACATTGTGTAAAGAATGTTTTTGATTTCCACTGGTCGTTATTGTTCTCCTGCCAAAAACTCAAAGTCGAGAAAAAAATTAGTCTATGTTCAGAGGGATTAAAGTTTATTCTCTACTTTAAGCCTGATGGAGAAATAAAACTTCAAACCTCTTTTTCTCAGTGTCAACTTTATGTCTTGTTGGTTCCTTTCTGTTAAACTCGATCTAATTATGATTTAAAGGAGTCATTCGACCAGATTTTGATAAATACCCCCCTTTGCGTGATCTGTATATTTTGGGAGGGAGACCACAGGACAAAATTTTTCTTATTTTTTCATTTCCCAAATAAAAGAACATAAATATTATTGAAAGAGCATTCAAATTTTGTTAGGGTCGTGCAACTTACTCTCTTTGTAGTGAAATTACTGAGGTCATGCAAAAAATCAAATCTGCAAAGGTAAAGCTCGCCTTGAGCTGATAGTTTATTTGGAGTAAAGATGAAACTTGCTTAAATGATCAGTTTATATTTTCAAAGTGAAATACAAGTTGCGCAATCTTAGCGACATTGGAATATACTCTTGGTTCCTTTTTGCAAAATTCAATCCAACTAGTTCAATGCTGCATAATTTCACTTCGGGTTCAGGTTTTGTTTCACTTCATCCTGAGCTCAAGAAATATCCATTTTCTAAAAAAAGATTTCCGACCGAAGAGAAACACCTAGTGGATTATCTATGAAGGAAAAGCGTCCTAGGCCATTTCAATCCTTCTACCACAAGAAAAGAGTGTCTTTCAATGAAAGTGCCCGGTCAGACGCTTCAGAGCCGGTTTTCTCAAAACTTCATTTTTGCACTTATTGCTCTGTACGCTAACACGGCAGTATGGCAATCAAAGCTGGAACATTTCATGAAATATACTGAAACTTCTGGGGATACATTCAAGAGGCTAAGAAACGCCAAGAAACAGTGATTCTAAATTTTGAAATTTTTTACCCCAAGCCTAAAACATTCGCGCGTTGCAAATGTTTTCGTTTAGTTTAGAGGTTAGGTTGGGGTTTTTCTCTCTAAACTCCCCTTTTTGCCCCCTATTTGTGTCTGGCACCTTCAGTAGAGTAGCATAACACCGCAGCATCAACAGAAAGACCATCTGAAACGCTTTCAGACCTTCAAAGGTCAATCGATAATTCTAAAAAAAATTAATAAATTTCAACTTTGGTGAAATCTATTCGAGCCTTATGAAATTTCACTTTGCATCTCTGATGGCAATGCTCTAATTTTTCCGACTTTGAAGCTCTCAGCGTGACAGCGTGACGGAAGCTCTTGGCGTATTCCGGGTTTGACTTTCCCATTCCGGCAACGCAGTCGTGAGGGGCCTTTGAAAGCTGCTCATTGTTTTGATTACCTATAATTCTTAGCCGAGCGACCCTACTGTGCTGGATAGAGCGGCCAATATTGTGAATGACCTCATCGATGCACCGGCAACAGCAACAGCTCACCAATCACCGTCCGCACCGGCCGCTGGCTCCCGAGTCCCGAGTCCCGAGTCGGATGTCGGAACCGTTTTATCGGTCATCACCGCCCGCGCCCGCTTATGATTAGAGTCATCGCCGAGCTCAACTTACGCCGTTCCTCCTCCTTCGCACCTCTTGTTGTTGTTGTTACTGTCCCCGTTTGACCTGCATAATCGGGAGCTTTGGGCTGCTCAACCGAAAATCGATCCATTCAACCCTCCACGGCTCAGATTTGTGGTTATAATGGGTCGCTTGTGATGTCTGCAAATCGTAGTATACTTGTGGTAATCCTAAGGCCCTGTCCACACGAACGTGGTTCGAGGAACTTATTCGACCAACTGCTCAGTTCCCGGAACTTGTTCCTTGAAACGAGGCATGCTGTCCACACGAGTTCGCCCGAACTGTAACCGGAACTTCAATAAAACAAATACAATTATCGCAAAATAATAGATTATTACGGTCGCCAAAGTAACAAAAATAAATGTCAAGACATGTAAAGGACGTAAAAAACAAAAACAAACAAATTCACATCAAAAGAAACATGTATAGAAGCTCGGAGTACGGGGGAAGTTCCGGGTTTTGGAGGAATAAGTTTTTAGCTCAGCTAAAACTTGTTCCGGGAACAAGTTCCTCGGAAAAGTTCCGCGAACCGCGCTCGCGTGGACAAGGCCTAAAGTCTCGATAGACGATCAAATTCCCGAACCAATTACCATCAAAGTGTCGGGAGTCATCAGTCTTAAACTCATCAATTTGCTTAGTTTTAAAATGAAAACTTGGCAAAATAGTTTCCTGAGGCAGGAAATGATGAATAGTGGCACTCTATTCTAATCTTACTTTGAACAAAATAGTGCGGCCCGTCAAAATTTGATGGTAGATGGTGACTATCAGTCATCAGCATGTCTACTTTGATCGGAATTGGTTCGGAATTTAATCGTCTATCCAGGGCTTTATACCGGAATACGTTGAATTTGGCAGCTGAATATGGAAGTCAACAGTCATCGCTTAATAGCTGAAATCTCGCAAATTCGAGTTATTTTCATCCAAACGTGTATCAAATCTATTCGAATAGTTCAGACAAATCCGACATTATCCGATGGTCGCTGAGAATCGTTGCTGAATTGAATTCAGGCATCGGGCCGATGACTTCCACATTCAAGCCACATTCAGCTCCCACATTCAGCGTGTGATTGCGGCCTGGGTTCTGAGAGGATTTCAAAAATCGGAGCAAAGATGGCCAACCGTTGCTTTTGTGACAGTTATTATTATATATGGACCGCAGAAAAGAACCAAGCCACATCAGCTATTCCCAAATCAAATTCGGAAATTTAATTTTTTATATGAAAACGATTGTGCGGATTTTTTTGAAACTTTCATTGAATTTTCAACATAGCACGAAGCAAATTCCTGAAAATTTTAAAAGGAATCCGCGCAAACGTTCTCTTGTGAAAAATTAAATGTCCAGTTAAATTTGGCAATAGCTGATGTAGCTTGGTTCCTTTCTGCTAAACGCGATCCAAATGGAATGATCAGAGGGGCCGATATGATGAAGACACGCGTGTTTGATTGGGGTAGACCAATCGCACAACCTTCGACTACCGCAAATCTTTCGGATCTGTTTCAGTATCACCAGCAATGCCACTTCTCACCATAAGTCGATTAATACCAATTAAAATTAAACCTTAAAGTTAGGGCATCGCCTCAGGTAAATGGAATGGGCTTGTCAATCTGTTTTTAACTCTTGCATTTTCAGAAACTAGATTGTCTCCTGATCACGCAGTAATTTTTTCAGATTTTTCCGAGTCGTTTTTCCCTCCGAAAACGACTTTTGAAGTTCGAAATTTTAAAATACCGCGTTTGCCCGCGCTTTAGCGGCAATCCAATATGGCGCCGGAATTACCCCCTGGCTTTTTGGCACACATTCGACCGGGCATCGTCAGCGGGACCTCTACGCGTTCGAATATCGAGGCTAATCAAAACAACCAACTGGCTGTTATCAGTTTCACCTTTTGCCAAGATTTCTCTAGTTTTTGCCATAACATCGCAAGTCATTACCATCGTGATTGACCGCAAAGAAATAGTAACATCATCACTAATGTGACAACACAGTATCAAATTATCGGGGGAGGTCCTTCATGACCCGATTAGAGCTTCTGAAAAATCATCAAAAAAGAATATTCGATATCATCAAAGCACTTTCAATAAATAAAAAAAATACTAGTGGAGAGATTACTTACATAACAATACCTTATCACTGCCCGCAGCTGCTTACTAGGCTAAAATGAGTTTGATCGGCGGAATGATTATGGGAATTGATATACATAGAGATAGTGGCTGCAATGGACAAAGGATGTAAATAATTGACTAACGAACGGCAACCGACGAAAGACCCTATGGTTTATCCATCATTTCCCCCTTAGTCTGTGGCGACACGCGGTTAAAGGATTTTGTTCTTCTCTAGTATTTGTAAACATTTTCCTGAAATGTTTTGCTTTTAACATAAGATCCGCGCACGTACGTATTACCTGGTTAAATTATTTTAGGGCCTCGTCATCCTTAAATGCTTGTATCCGAGGCAGTACTTTTAGATCGAACTTGAAAAATTACGAACAGTAACGTGATCTCTTCATTTTAGTGACGCATTACTGTGCTATTTTGTGATTGGTTCATTTTCTTGGCGCAGCATCGTCAAGCGTCAGCTGTTTGCGGCTGTGGGCTGAAGGTTTAGGGTTTAGTCATGGACCAAGAGAATAAATAAGGACCCCCAACTCCAGTTAGCGGTGACATCAGCGCTGCCTGGCAGAGGGTCTAGTGAACTAAACTCGCAGTGTTAAAGAAGCGCCCTCCAACGCTTTGGCGTTGGAACTGCTTGTTTTTTTTTCCATCCACCGCTATTCACTTGGCATTTTCTTTTGAAGTTCCTTTTCATCAGAAAAGATGAGAAGTTCCTGTTCCACCCGGAACAGATGAGCAGTTTTGCAGGGTTTACCCTTTTTCCACGCGCCTATGGGCAAAGCGAAAAAAAAGACGACCTTTCACCGCGGGACTTGGAATTTTTGCGATCCTCCTCGTTGCCTCCAGAAAAGGTTCCTTAGTGTCAAATTGCAGATGCTCTCAATAGTAAGTTTTGCGATGCCACCGGAAGGTCTCTCACTGAGGATAACCTTCACTTTCTTGCAGAGAAAGCCTTCAGGGCAGAACTGAAAGAATACAACAGTTTGTTACTAAGTTGGTCTCAATTTTGTAAAGAACCGTTACCTGACAGAAGCTTCACATTTTGGGAATGGTTTTATGCTGTTATGAAACTAACCAGAGAACATTTGAATGGACCTTGGATGGATGGGCACATATTAGGATTCATCCGAAAGAAAAGAACAGAAGAAATGTAAGCTCAGTGTGAATATGGAACTTTTCACCTTCGATTCTCAGATTCCGAGCTTGGTGGAATCACCATTGCTGCTGTGGGAGAAAACAAAGAGTTGGTCATGTTACAACCATTTACCGGTAAAGATTTTGCAATTAGAAGTATTGCTGATCGTATTTTAGACCTATCTCATAGGCTTGTTTACCTTCACCCTGATATATGCAAAGATCAAGCCTTAGGAAAGTATTACACCCCCTTTTCAGAAAACCAAGCAACTGCATGGAATGGGTATGTGAAACCTTTCCTAGTGACACACGTTCCAGGCTGGGGTGGCCCCTCTGGTCCAAATATTGGAACAGGTAGTTATCCACCGACTCCACAAAACATGTTCCATCCACAGTCACCCATGGACAACTCATCCATTATCACTGGATCTGTTGCCAGGTTAGTAACATTGTAACTACGTAACATCCTTGCCTATCAAGAAACTGGGAGCAACATGAAAACTTCTCGAGCTTCAAATGGCAGAACATTACAATCTTTGGCTGCTATCTGTCACCCAATGACCCAACCGACAAATTACAAGAACAATTAGATGAACTTAGCACACAAATTCATCAAACACCCGGCGAAATAATTCTTGCAGGAGACTTCAACTGCTGTTCACCACTCTGGGGCGACACAGAATTAAACACAAGAAGAAGAATTCTGTAGACATGGCTTACTACTACGCCTGAAGGTTGATACGGTGTTCTTTTTTAGCACTGCACTATTAACAAACTATTTGCGGTAGACGCACGAGACGTATAGACTGTTAGTTGGAATTTTTAGCCAACGTGCGTTAAAATCCAGAAAACTAGAAAACTCAATACAGAGGGGAAAAGCTCATTTGAGCACAATGGAGATGTTGCATGTGTGAAGAATTTGCGATTTGACTGTTGATTCTTATGTAAAAGTTGGCGAGAAACACGATGGTGCCACTGGTTTTCTATGAAATCAACTCCCAAGCTCGAAAAAAGCTCTCAAGTTGAGGCCAAAATGGAGGGGATATCCCACCCTACCCTGAGAGTCCACGTCTACATCAAGACCAACTCTCCATGCAAAGATAGGGAGCAAATACATTAGTAGGGTTGCCGTGTTTTCAGTTTTGGATTCCCCAAATAGAGTGGCAGTCCTGTAAATGTATTTGCTCCCTATCTTTGCACGGAGAGTTCGTCTTAATGTAGAATTGTAGAGGTGGACTCTCAGGATAGCGTGGGATATCCCCCCCATTTTGGCCTCAACTTGAGAGCTTTTATTGAGCTTGGGAGTTGATTTCAGGAAAGCCAGTGGCACCATCGTGTTTCCCGCGAACTTTTACGTAAGAATCAACAGTCAAATCGCAAATTCCTCATACATGCAACATCTTCATTACAGAGAGAATTTTCGTTGCAATTTCGAATTATAGAGGGCCGCGCCAGCTTAAAAATTTCGAATTATTGAGGGGATAAAAATACATTGATTTTCTTCGAATTTTAGAGATTTTCAAGGGAAACAGACTTTCCTTCGAATTAACGCAGTTTTCAAAGTATCGAGGTTCGAAGTATCGAGAGTCGACCGTATCAGAACACAGTTTAAGTTACAAATTCTATATGGAATGTATACTTGACTGGGCAACCCACAATTTCGAGGCTTGAACCCTTAAAGCTGGCTCCCCTGCACGAGATCTTATCAGAAGTCGACTCGACGCGACGGGCGAAATGCACCACGCCAGCAATGCAATTGCACCTCCCCCACCCCTCGCCCTTCCGTTGATTGTGCAACTCATGCGGACGTCTGCACAATGATACCACACATTCAGCCCTTGCGCGAAACATATTTTATTTTTTAGCTTTTTTCATCTCCCCGTGCCGATTCTCTTTCATCCCGGCGATATAACACTTTCTCTCGGACTGCATACCGCGCTGCCATTGTGACCGTCCACCCTCCCCTCGGAATGGACCCGGGGGTTTTTTCCTGAAGGGGTGTCATTGAACAGCTTCACGGAAAGAGATGAGGTCGGGTGACCAGAAAACTATGCAACATAATGCCGTGTAGCGTAGCTCTTCGTGAATTTCCTCTACATCGTGGAGCATATGGAGCAGTACTGCTATGATTACGAAGAGAGCAGTGAGTGCAAAAATGAAGTTCATAGAAAACCGACTCAGAAGCTTCTGGCCAAAAATTTTTATTGCAAATTAAGCCTCCGTTCTTTGTCAAATCGCCACCAGTCACCCGAAAGACTCATAGAAATCGTTTGAATGATTAAGAATCGACCGATTTTATTTCAGCACTGGAAAAAAAACCACATTTGATCTAGAGTCCAGACTCTTAAAAACATCGACAAGAAAAAAAACTCTTGATTCAGTCAGATTTAAGCTTAAATCAAGAACCAAGCCTCTTAATTTGAGCGGATTTCCTGTTGATTCAAGCAAAATTCTGATTGAATCAAGAGTCCTTTTTCTTGTCAATATTTTCAAGAGTCTGGACTCTAGATCCAATGTGTTTTTTTCCAGTGAATCATATAAAACGGATATCATTCAATTTCATGCTAGGCCATTTTCAGGCAAGACAGCCGTAAAAGCTATCTCATGCATGCTTTCGTTGTTGCGTTTAGAGCACGGAACAAACACATTTCCAGTTTAGAAATTGGCAGAGGATGGCGGCTTTTTACTTGAAAGTACTGTTTTTCTTGGCTTTCTGAAGGATTAATACTGCTGTTCTGCCTGAAGCTACGTCATTTTTTGCGCTCATACGGCTTTCTCATACATATGTCTCGTCTTTATACAATCAAGATGAATTTTACTGTTCAGCTATTTTCATCTGAAAGAGATCAGACGAATTCTGAAGGAAACTCGATTTCGAAAATTTGGCACTTTTTGCTCTCTTCGCCTCACAGCAGAATGGATATATGTTGCGAACTATTTTGCTACAGTAAATGAAAGTTGTATTCTTAATCGTTTCTTACAGTTCCTTAGGTTGGTCTCAAATGGTTCTACACTGTGACTTTAAGGGAGATTTAAAGACGTAGTTAACATAACATCATGGAAAGGGCAATTTTTACAAAACTCAAAATTCAACGATTTTACTTCTGAGGAGATCCTTAAACTGGATAACGATATTTTGCAAGTGCAAATGAATACAAAATATGAAGGAAAATATATTGCAAGTTTTAACGTAGGTCCAGGTCCCTGTATTGACAAAAATTTCCTCACCGAGGAAATTTCGGAAAATTCCAAGACATCTCTTTGAAATAACAGACAAACCTCTATTTGAAACTGCGTGTCTCTCAAGCCGCCAAGTTCGCCTTCAAAAATTTTGATGGCAATTTGAGCGGCTTTGGAGTACAAATAGCTGCGTGCAGTAGTTTAGTTACACTCGCTCTGTGTTGGCCTTCGCAGAGAGCACTCAAAAATATCCTATCTTTTTCGCTCTCTTTTCGATCTCTTTTCGCTCTCTTATGACCCCTATTAGCTTACACACATCGAAAGAATTGTAAAAAGGCAGTTTTTATTTTCAATTTTTGTTGCTTACATGAACTTTTTGTTAATCGTAAGCTTATCTCTTGATTACGTGTACGCTATAAAAATAGACGGTGTCTTTATCGCAAAGTCTCTTCTCATAAAAGTGCTTCCTTCCGTTTTTTCGTCATACTTTCATTCTTTTGTCAAATACATACGTACCTAATTAAGTAGGGAAGATTAAAAAAAAAAAAAAAAAAAAAACAACTACAGCGTCAATCTTCTTTGTGGCAAGATTCGTGGTTTAATTAGAAATTCTTACAATGAGGTTTATTTAAATTTGACGAAAATAATAATTGAATTAAGAATGATCGAGCAGAGTTAAATCTCCATCGGAACAATGCGCCGGGCGTTTATGCAAATGGTCTGCATCGTCAATATTACAGCAGCGTTGCCAAATGCAATTGTCATTACCAGTGAATTTTACATTGAGCTTGCGTTGATGGAATAAATTTTAACCAATACGGGTTTCAGGAGGATTTTAACATATATAGCATCGTAGATAGGACAATTTTTACAAATCTCGAATGAAAGATAGTACTTTCCAACTTTGGAAATAGTCCCTTGCTAGAGATTACAATATTTCAAGATTCTATAAAAAATTCTCCCGCAGTGAATAAATACAGTCCTTGTGGGCGTAAATAATTTCACTGAAAAAAAATCTCAAAACCGCCAAGAAATAATTTTTCCTCAGTCAAGAATTACACTGCTTAGTTCTTCACCTCCGGCCAAAGTATCACAAGCGACATGCAACGTTTCAAAATTTTCACCTCCGTTTTATTTTTCTGCAGAGAAATTTATGGTTGAAGCTGTTTGAAAATTTCACTGAATTTCATCGGGAGCACAAACAATTCAGTGTAATTTTCAGACAGCTTCATTGAAAAACTTCTCAGTAAAAAAAAAAAAATGGCGGCGGAAATTTTAAAACGTCGCAAGGAGCTTGTGATACTTTTGCCAGAAGGCGACGGATTGAAGTGACTTTTTTGCGTATTCCAATAATTTTTTTTCGTTGACGGAGAAATTCAGCTTGAATCAAGATGAAAAAAACCCTCGGCGGCAAATTTAAGAATCATTACTGTTAAAAAAAAATCTCGGTGTATTTACTAAGAAAAGGGTAAAATTGCCAAGAAATCAGGGTTCTATTTGATCCCAGTTCATTCTTGGTAAAAGTACCATTTATGGAATCAGTAATTTTACTGAGAAATCTCGGTAAAATTATTGAATTTTCTCGGTAATTTTACTGGACCTTGGTAAAAACGCCAATATTTTTTATCGACTGTGGTAGAATTAGGTACCGAGATATAATGGCAAAGTTTCCGGGAATTGATTACCGATAAAAGTGGTATTCTCATCTCGAAAAAACAGTGAAAATACCGGTTTTTAGGTAAGCTTATCAGTCTGTCTTGGTAAAATTACCAATAATTGGTAAAAAAAAGTGAGATGGTAAAGTTACCAACGGACCTTAGTAAAAACGCCGAGAATTTTTTTTCAGTGCATCATCCTGGGGCCGAGTACTTTCTTTCGGTGGATTTAATTTCGACAAGACGGCAACACCGCGTTTTGAAATAATTATTCAACGGGGCGACGACGTATTTATACTACCCGACTATGACTTGCCGATATGTTTGCAGGGCGAGGGGGGTGGGCTTGGCGGGGCGCACCCCCTCCCCCGAAGTGCGTTGACGTAAGGAACCGAATGACTGATGTCTTACTAATAGAATCAAGGCCCACCCCTTTCTCCGCCTGTGCGCCCGGGTATAATTAGCGGCTACCCTTCGCTCAGGCTCCGAATCCATATCTCGAACTTCCGAGAGGGATCGTCTCTAAATTCAAATCTGGAAAGCTTAATCCATGATTTTTTCTCTTGCTATGTATCAGTGGCGTGGCTTGTTTTGCGATGTATCGATTGACCTGCCATTTAAACATATGGAAAAGGATCGATAAACAGGGTATTCGCAACGATTACCTTAATGATCGATTCTTCATAATGATCGTGCATTATAACTGCAGCGATAATGTTCCATTCAACACCAGGCGTTCAAAACAACTATTTAAACGTCTGAGTAGTGTGTGGTTGTATCGGATTAAAATGAAGGCGATTATTTCAGTTGCAGTGATTGCCGAGGGCGATTTGATGACGGTTTGCATTTTACCCTGGGAGTCCGGCAAGAATTCGTAAATTATGAAGACGGGAGATGGATTTTTATTTTATTTTCGTGTTCCTCCATTTAATATAAAACTCAGCGTTGAATTTTGCCGCGATCAGACGAATTAAATACTGCCGCTTTTCAAGGAAATAAACCGTGTAAGTCTTGAGACGAGCGATCTCAGAAATCTTGCGGTCAGGCGCGCCTTCGCAATCGCGTGATACTCTACGCATTACCTAGGAGTTAGTTTTGTGGTATGACCCAACTGAACCCAAGTTCTTCCTGGTTTCGGAGTGCACACTTACACAGTGGGAGTGTGGCAGCGGTGATTTGACTCTATAGTTAGCATTTTCTTTCAAGTATTTGTTGGGCAATGGACCACTAGACAAGGTACGAATTTAAGCATTCTGATACATGTTTCTTAACCAGAATTTCACGCAGAACACAATTCGAGCAACGATAATGACTGAAACCAACTCCTAACGAAGATATTAACGTTTTTATTTCACATTGAGTACGAGGAATTTGAACTGCCCGCTCACAAGAAACTCAAAGCTCTACGTGAGTCAAATCGCTCACTACAACGGTTTCAGCAATCTTCTCAATCGAGCAATGTCCATTTCCCACCATGTACTTTTCAAACTTTAAGTAATTTGCTATAGCTGAGCCAAAGCGTCAAGATTAAGGTTGCCAGATTTTTATATCGCAGAGACTGTCATGATGACGTTTAGAGCGCGTTGTGAATCACGCAGAGCATTGAGTTTTCATGAGCGGGTGGTTTGAATTCACGCATCAGGAATCATTAAATATCTTCGTAAGGAGTTGATTTCGGTAATTTTCGTTGTGCGAATCGTCTTCTACGTGAAATTTTGGTTCAGTAACATGCATCAGAATGCCGAAATTCGTACCTTGTCTAGTGGTCCATTGATTTCGAGACAATCTATTAAATTTTGAGTAGCTCTTGGCAAAAGCATAATGTTTTTTTTTTTTTTTTTTTTTTTTTTTTTTTTAACCATAATAATCAAAAGTTTTACTTCAAATAGGGAAATGTCGATGATCGATCATTCACGTTTCTCCAGTGATTCCCATTGTTGTAAAGTGGTGGTAAAATCCGCCTCTAATTCATGAAATTTCAACTCTTTTTACGGTAAACGTGATTGCTTTGCGATATATCGATTGATCTGCCATTTAAACCTACGGAAATACGATCTATCGATGTATCGTCACCTTCCGGCCCGAGTATCACAAGCGCCTTGCTACGTTTCAAAATTTCAGCCACCATTTTATTTTATTTTTTCCAGAGAAATCGTTGGTTGAATCTGTTTGAAAATGTCATCGAATTTTATCGGCAGCACAAAGAAAATTCAGTGAAATTTTCGGACAGCTTCGTTGAACAATATCTCTGGGGGAAAAAATGACGGCGGAAATTTTTAAACGTCGCATGGCGCTTGTGATACTTTGGCCTTAAGGGGACGGTTTGTCGCAGGATGCACTTCAATTATTCTCCAATTTAACGCTTTCGTACTTTTTGTTTCTGGTGAGACTGCCGAAAAACGGACGAATATTCTTTTTCTCCCCTCCGAGAGGTAAGATAAATACGTCTCAGAACTTTAAAAGGAGGAGGCCTGAGGCCACCCTTTGCCGGTCCGATGCACTTTTTTAAGGTGGATATAATCAAGAGTGGCGGTAGCCACCCCCGGTCGAGGAAAATGACGTCCTACTAAAGTCCCGATAACAAACGGGTGGCCGACACTCTTAGTCACAGGCAACTCCCTTAATCTGAAAATTGATTCGATTGCCATGCGACTGCAGCCCAAACGACGGCACGGATTCCTACGATCTTGGTGTCTACGGACGCATCTCAATTAGGACTACAAAGTGGAAGAGTTTCATTCAGATCCATTGAGTTTTCAAAAAGTTATAAGCACTTAATGACCCAAAACGAGGAAAATTTTACTTTTTACTTTGCCGGGAAATTTGAATTTCAAGAGTCCAGGGTCCTGAGAAAGTCACTCAAACTCCGCGATAACGGTAAACCTTAGACCCATAAAAGTGGGTACCTAAAGAATCGCCATGTTACCATGTCCACGGGTTTTTACAGTTTTTTAACATTCCTAGTGTTTTAAAACAGAAATTCTACAAAAACCCTCAAAAACATTTTTCGGGCCAAAAATCCGGTCGAGGAAATTGACGTGTCACTTCCTTTTAATCAAGTATAAGATAGGCAAAAACCTTTGATGAATTCCCAAGGTCCGCTAAGACTAATAATCATCGAAAAGTTCCAAAAACTTACTCGAAAGGAAAAAAATAAAATGAAAAGTAAATCCCTTGCCAAAAATAAATACAAAACCGATTTTGAGATAATTTCGCATTGTTAAAACAATGACATACTGACCAAGTTCCACACTCATGTATAGAGAGGTCATTCACTCCTACAGTTTCTCACCGCTTGTAACATGCCGACCGCCATAAGGTGACCAAAAACAGGGCACGGCAGGGGTATTTCTAGCGGGATGATAGTTGAAATTGAACGTACTTCTGCCAAACGAAACTATGTATATTAAGATAAGAGCCATGAATTTCATGAGAATACGTACATAACAGGGCTCACGTCATAATGCACACAGTTCCAATTGATAGACAAAGAAGACAAACGGGCATTGTAGTTGAAGTTGAATTTCTACGGACGATTTGTTTTGGGCGGAAAATCCAGATTCAAGACTAGAAAGAGCAATGCAATCAGTCGATCACATTTTACTTGCTACCGATACATTCGAGTTCATTCGAGGGATTTATATCAAAATCGGTTTTGTATTTATTTTTGGCAAGGGATTTATTTTTCATTTTATTTTTTTCCTTTCGAGTAAGTTTTTAAGGAGAAGAAGATACATTTAAATCTTCCATTCGGCGCAAATAGACTGTTAAATGAAATCGTACGATGAGAACTATACCCAATTTCAGGTTTATATTCATGTAAGCTCTTTTAAGACGAAACGAAACATGCATTGGTAGCTCACTTTTCATTGTATCTCCCCGAGTCTATTGATATCCATGATTTATTTGATGTGTACCAGGCAGACAGTTTCAAGTCTATAAGAAAATGGAAATGTTGCATGTGTGAAAAATTTGTGATTTGACTGTTGATTCTTATGTAACAGTTCGCGGGAAACACGATGGTGCCACTGGTTTTCTCTGAAATCATCTCCCAAGCTCATAAAAAGCTCTCAAGTTGAGGCCAAAATGGAGGGGATATCCCACGCTATCCTGAGAGTCCGCCTCTACATCAAGACCAACTCTCCATGTGAAGATAGGGAGCAAATATATTGACAGGGCTGCCACTTTATTTGTGGACGCTAAAACTGAAAACACAGAATCACTGCTATTTTTTTCGCTCCCTATCTTTGCACGGAGAGTTTGTCTTGATGTAGAGGTGGACTCTGAGGATAGCGTGGGATATCCCCTCCATTTTGGCCTCAACTGGATAGCTTTGTTTGAGCTTGGGAGTTGATTTCATGGAAAGCCAGTGGCACCATCGTGTTTCTCGCGAACTTTTACATAAGAATCAACATTCAGATCGTAAATTCCTCACACATGGAACATCTTCATCATTCAAAATGGTGACAGAGTCTAAAAAAAGCATCTTATTCTTGCTATCCTCAAGGATTAGTAATCCTCTACCGACAATAAGGAGGAATGAGACAGTCTTTTTACTCTCCTGGAAAATCTTGTTTTCCGAGATACGCTCTTCTGCACTTTCACCATCGATTAATACCTAAAACAGAGCGGTGGCATGCTGCCAGCGCGAAACGCGCAGTGGCGCCTACAAACCTAAAGGGATACTTCAAGCATTGCGCGGAACGCGCATTGGCGCCTACAAACCTAAGGGGATACTTCAAGCACTGCGCAATGCGTGAAGTATCCCTGTTGTAGGTTTGTGGGCGCTAGTGACGAAACAGGTGCGCAATTCTTCACACATGGAACATCTCCATTATCGCTCCTAAAGATACGCCTTCATTTGAAAGGACAGGCAAAACAACCTCGCACGAGTCGAAATAGTTTAATCCAAAGAGATATTGCCGAAGGAGGTGGGGAACTAGAAGGCAACCGCTTTCAAGTCGGTACCCGTGGAGATTAGCCTTCAATTGACGAGATAGGCAATACGGGCTCCTAAGAGTTAAAATAGTGGTATCCATTGTCTGATCTCAGAATCGTTGAAATATTCACAACCAGGCGTGGGTTGTAGACAAAAAATACTCCAACCAAAATTTCCAAAACTGGAAATATTTTCAAAATAAGCTGCCTTACCCTCGAATAAATGAATCGAGGCTGTTTTGGACTCAAAGAAAATTTTTTCAATCAGTGTAAACTACGTGCCTCCATTGCGATGTTTCAAATTTTACACTCTCGATTTATTTTCTTGATGAGAAACAAGCCAAAATTATAGCTCGTTAATGCATTATATCATGTTAACAGAGAAAAGAATCTAAGGAGGTTTTCAAGAAATTACATTGACTAGCTTTCTAGAGAAAAATAAAGTATGACAGGAAGTCTGCAACCTCACAAACGGAGATACGTCGTTATGCACTTTAGCCATCGATACGGTGTCAATGGAGATGATGCATGTGTGAGGAATTTGCGATTTGATTATTGATTCTCATGTAAAAGTTCGCTAGAAACACGATAGTGCCACTGGTTTTCCCTGAAATCAACTCCTAAGCTCATTAAAAGCTCTCAAAGCTGAGGCAAAATGGAGGGGATATCCCACGCTATCCTGAGAGTCCACTTCTACATCAAGACAAACTCTCCATGCAAAGATAGGGTGCAAGTACACTGACAGGGCTGCTACTTCATTTGGGGAATCTAAAACTAAAGAATGGCAAGCCTGCTAATGTATTTGCTCCCTATCTTGGCATAGAGAGTTTGTCTTGATGTAGAGGTGGACTCTCAGGATAGCGTGGGATATCCCCTCCATTTTTCCTCAACTTAGAGAGCTTTTTTGAGCTTGGGAGTTGATTTCATGCCGCAATCAGACGCTGAATTTAGCACCTGAATGTGGAATAAGTCAACAGTCATCGCCCAACGGCTGAAATTTAGCAAATTCGAGTTATTTTCATCCAGATGTGTATCAAATCTACTCGAATAGTTCAGACAAATTCAAAATTGGTCCGATGGTTGCTGAGAATCGTTGCTGAATTTTGCGCGTCACGCGCAAAATTCAGGCATCGGGCCGATGACTTCCACATTCAAGCCACATTCAGCTCCCACATTCAGCGTGTGATTGCGGCATCAGAGAAAACCAGTGGCACTATCGTGTTTCTTGCGAACTTTTACTTAATAATCGATGGTGAAATCGCAAATTCCTCACACATGCAACATCTCCATTTCGCCGTGCAGATAAGGGATTTTAATGAAATATTAAAAAATAGCTGCTATTCATGACGAAAAGTGGTCCAAATCGTGTCATAAGAACCCTCAAGGAGCCACAGCGGATTGCTCCACTCCAGGACACGGCGAGGCTGACTAGTGCTGCCGAGATCCCAGCCGACGGATCTTTCGCGAACTACTCGTCTACACGGTCGGGACGCTCGGCGCTTCTTCATCGCCGCTCTGTATTGATGTTTCCACGGCTGCACAGAGCAGAGCAGAGCACGCGGGCCGAAAGGTAATCTGTGTATAAGTAGCAATTAAGAGCGAGCACTCGTATAATGGCGAATAATCAAAGTGAATTTTCGTGCCGTGTTCCCGGTTCTACCCTCGCCAACTTACCCAAAATTGCCTGTGTATTCAGAGACCGAGAGAGGCAGAAGAGTTACCCGCCGATAGTCGCGGAACATCGAGAGCGGCGTTGCCAGGTGGTGCGAATATTGCGAAATTTTAAAAGTTCGGATCCAAGGGTTGTGAATTTCAGGAGGGGAGAAAAACAAGGGGGAAAACGGGGAACAAGGCTAAAATGCAAAAATAAAAAACCTCGAGTTAGGTTAGGTTACATTCACTGGAAAAAAACACAATGGATCTAGAGAGTCCAGACTCTTAAAAATATCGACAAGAAAAAATACCCTTGATTCGATCAGATTTAAGCTTAAATCAAGAACCAAGCCTCTTAATTTGAGCGGATTTCCTTTTGATTTAAGCTTAAATCTGATTGAATCAAGAGTTCTTTTTCTTGTCAATGTTTTCAAGAGTCTGGACTCTAGATACAATGTGTTTTTTTTCCACTGTTACGTTAATTTTACTTAAGTCATTTTCTCATTTAGTTCTTTTAGGGACTTCTTTTATTTTAATTTCTTTAATGGTACTGATTGTAACTATTAGAAGACTAATTCGTCTCTGGTCTTTAAAAATCCGTTTAATATTTAACATAATTTCGGGTCATTTCGAAACAAGGCTAAAATGCAAAAATAAAAAACCTGAGGCATTTAGACTCGAAACTGAGTCATTTTCAGTCGGAAAATAAATTAAAAGTTCAAAAATATCGATGGAATACCTTGAGACCGACATGTTGGGGGCTGAGATCCGAGCTCAGTCACTCGGTTTTGAGTCGGAACATCTTGGGTTTTTTTATCATTGTATTTTAACCTCGTTACCCTTGTTTTTCTCCTATTACCGTTGTCTAGGGGTGCCTCGTGAAACTTTGCGTCTATAACTTCCAGGACCCGGCGGAGTTTGGTAGTCTTGAGCAGAGTACCCATATAGAGAGAGTATGGACGAGACGAAATATGGAGCTCTTAGGGCCCAAATGGGCAGCTAACTTCCTTACATGGAAAACACGAGAAAAATCCCCTTGCCAATCTTATAATCAGCTTACCGGCAGTGTTGTTTCCTGAATTGAATCACCGACTTCCATCAACAGGATCGCTTTATTCTCTCTTTGTCCTATCTGCCTATCGCTTTTTTGTCTATCAATCTTCGTAATCAGTCCGCAGTTGATATGGCACTTAATGACTGAGAAAGATCCATCAAATGATATCGACTTCTACATGGTTTTTGCGCTCTGTTAATACCAGGAGGTGCAGAGTCTTCCAAGCTTCCGCATTTTCACGCGCTCTCCGGCCGACTTTACACATTTTTCTCATCGATTTTCCACAAAATTTCCCACCAATCTAAAAAAGATGACCTCTCTCTTCTGTGTTCCTTTGATTTTAGACTTATGACCCTTCAAAATGTTCCCTCCTTCCACATTTTTGGGGCTTTTCCACATTTTCACGCACTGCAGGAAAAAAGCACATTGGATCTAGAGTCCAGACTCTGAAAAACATCGACAAGAAAAAATACTCTTGATTCAATCAGATTTAAGTTTAAATCAAGAACCCAGCCTCTTAATTTGCGCGAATTTCCTTTTGATTTAAGCTTAAATCTGATTGAATCAAAAGTCATTTTTCTTGTCAATGTTTTCAAGAGTCTGGACTCTGGATCCAATGTGTTTTTTTTTAGTGCACGCCCAATTTCCCACCAATCTAAAAAGACCCTTTCCTTCTGTTTTCCTTTAATTTTCGACTTTTGACCCTTGAACGTGTTCCTTCTCTCAAATTTTCACACGCCCCGCGTGATTGAGCATTTTCTGCCCCCTGGTTATAACTATGGAATGAACAATTGAAAAGCTGCTATTGATCCTAAAAATACTTGAAAAAACTTAACTTATCCATTCATAAGGCAGATAAATGCCTGGAATATTATCCAAAGGGAGTGCCGATAGTGGCAGCACTGAGTTGGCCTCCGTGCAGGATGGTCGACAGCTCCACAGGTGCATGCTCAAGTTTATAATGTAATTCGGGCACAAGTTATAATCTTTTGCAAGCACTTCGATCGCTACTGCAAATAGTTCACCCTCCGTTCACCCCCTCGTCTTCCGCCCGTCGCCCCGTATTTTTATGTCAGGTGGAATCATGCTCGCTCCGATCCCTCTCGCTGCCCTCGTCCTCGTCATAGGGCCAATGAAGCAGTCGCTCAATGCCTCAAACAGATTTACCCTTCCATGTGAAGTTCATGCGAATCGGACACTTTTTTCGAAAAATTTCGTTTTGTCCGAGGCATCTTTTCCAGTGGGCGTTGTGAATTGGGAAATTTGTTTCAAGTATATCACTAGCGCAAAATTTGCTTTTCTTTTTAGTCGAAAGAAAATGAAGAGTCACAATTGGACGTATTTCTGTCAAACGGAACTAAGCGCCATAGGGGGAGGAAGGTAGAGGGGGGGGGGGCGTTGATTGGCGGCGGAACCGGGCGTCGGGCTCATTCCATCCTATACTCGCAATGCTTTTCCATGGCGCTTAGTTCCGTTTGACAGAACGCGCTATCCGGCATTCTTAATTCCTCAAAAGAAACTCAAATTGGCGCAAAGTTCCATTTGACAGAATTACGTCCAATTAACTCATTGAAAACAAATGTGCAGTCCTTTATTTTTCGCTGACCCAACAACACACGAATAATTAAACGCACGGAAACGTCAAAATGGGAAAGAATTACAGAGACTCTTCACCTGGATTTGCCTCATCACCAGAGGGGTGTTTGTTTAAACTGATAGACAAAGCTGTGGACAAAGAAGACAAAAGGGATGTGGAGGGATCCTATTGGTGGAAATGGTTGGTTGCGATGGACAAAAGAGGTAGGTCTGTCTTAGACTATAAACGGCTAACCCACGCGAGACCCTTTAGTTGGTCCATCATTTACCCCCTTAGTCTATAGGAAAGGACCATCCAATTCAACTAATACGATCGCTCCATAATCCCTATGTCTGCTGTGTCTATCGCTTTGCCTATCAATTTCAACAATCAGCCCGCAGTTTGTCCTCAAAATCTCCGCGGAACACTTATTCGTGCTCTGATTTCCATGAAAACTCACTCTCAGGGCCGGATTTACCAACTTGCCGCCCATGGGCCGCCTGTATTTTGTCGCCCCTTCCCATTCGTTTTGAAACATCGATACAAGCCATCAAGTGAACGTGTCGAAGGAGGTTGGGTGCATAAGACGTGTTTACACGTGTTCGGCACATTTTTTGTGAAAGCCCTGTCATCACTAGCTAAAGTTCACGGGACTTTGCGCGAAAATTAAGTTCCGCAAACCTAGATCTGTGTGGACGAGACCTTTCATTTATAAGAAAAGAACGAAAAAATTATGAAAGAATAAACATGAATGTGGTTTCATGATTTTGATTTCCGCCACCGCGCCAATCGCACTGTGGCGCAATGCTTGAAGTATCCCTACAGTCTTGTAGGCGCTATGCGTTTCACGCCGACCGCTGCTGACCACACTGTTTTTGACGCAATGCGTGAGGTATTCATGCAGTCTTGAAGGCACTGTGCGTTTCACGCCAACCGCTGCTGTTGACTACGTTTGACGCAGTGCGTGAAGTATTCATGGAGTATTGTAGGCGCTAGTATGTGTTTCCTGCTGACCGGCGCGCCGAGGGCTTCTCCTTCCCATCTCAAATCCTCGTCATCATTGCTCTCTGCGCCGCGCCGCTCCAGGCCAAATTGCATGTTTGGTTTCTCTCTCAACTAGACTAATGAAAGGCGCTGTCTCATCACCGAAAAACTAACAAATTTAAAATTACTCTACTTTAACTTTCAGGAAATGAGAGATTTTTCGCCTTTTCTCGTTTGTAATTTTTTCTCTGAATCGTATTTTTTATTGATACCTAAATTTGAAAAAATTACAGCATTTGCCGCCCCCTAAATTTGCCGCCATGGGCCGCGGACCATGTGGCCACCCCCTTAATCCGGCCCTGCTCACTCTCCGTTTTTGTGCTCTCGCGCCGAAAAAAACTTTAGTTCATTAGGCACATTAAAGTTTTCGGTTGAGGTAACTGAAAATCCTTGGATCCGCCCATTATGCGATTCTCAACGGAGGAAAATTTTTCGAGACCCCTCGAATCGCTCCTTTCGCTAGCCTCCTCATGGACTTGCGTGAGGTCCCCCGAAGTTCGGGAGAAGCGATTCGAGCTCGGCTGCCAATACAAATGTTAGGCTTCTCGGAGTCGGAGGTTTGATGTGCATCGTTGGTGGCGGACGGCGCTAGATCTGGTCTCGGGATTTCAGCAAACAAACGCGACTTCATACGGGCACCCGCACTCGCAGTCGCTGATGCGTCTAGCGTTTGTTTTCAGGTCGCGGCAAAGCTCCGCGCCCGCCCACGCAATGAACCCAGTCTCCCTCCGCACTGGACCGGGATCTGCGTCCTGGACCGGGATCTACGTCGGTTGTCATGACTGCTTCCGTGTTGCTTTATCATGATAATTGGACGTATTTCTGCCAAATTGAACTATATCCATCATGACGTGAGCTTTTGTTATGCACATATTCTTATGCAATGGAAAAAAAAACACATTGGATCTAGAGTCCAGACTCTTGAAAACATTGTCAAGAAAGAGGACTCTTGATTCAATCAGATTTAAGCTTAAATCAAAAGGAAATCCGCTCAAATTAAGAGGCTTGGTTCTTGATTTAAGCTTAAATCTGATTGAATCAAGAGTATTTTTTCTTGTCGATGTTTTTAAGAGTCTGGACTCTAGATCCAATTTTTTTTTTTTTTTTTTTTTTTTTTTTTTTTTTTTTTTTTTTTTCTTTTTTTTTTCTAGTGCATTGTTGCATGTGCATTTCTGCCGTATTTCCTAACAGTTCAAGTAAATTATTCAAAATGGTGACAGAGTTTAAAAAAGCATCTTATTCTTGCTATCCTCAAGAATTATTATCCTTCTACTGACAATAAGGAGGAACGAGACAGTTTTTTTGCTCTCCTGGAAAATCGTGTTTTCCGAGATACGCTCTCATGCACTTTCACCATCGATTAGTACCCAACACATAGCGCTGGCATGCTGCCAGCGCGAAACGCGCATTAGCGCCTACAAACCTAAGGGGATACCTCAAGCATCGCGCGGAACGCGCGTTGGCGCCTACAAACCTAAGGAGATACTTCAAGCATCCATTGTGTTCTTTTTCCCAGTGCGTCCAGTTATGCTCCAGGATTGAATCAAGAAATTAATCGAGGACTGAATTAAGGAACAATGTGAACATTAAGGAACAACTGAATGTGTTTTTTTTCCAGTTTTGGTATGACTACTTCCGTGTTGCTTTATTATGATATTTGGACGTATTTCTGCCAAAGGGAACTATATCCATTATGACGTGAGCTCTGTTATGCATATATTCTTATGGGTCTCAGGGCTCATGTCTTCATGCACATAGTTCCGTTTGACAGAAATACGTCCATTTATAGTCTATACAGACCAAAATAGTGGCGAGAAGGAACATTGAGGGTCGTATCTTGGTTCTGACCTTTTCGGAAAAATATAGAGCTAGATAAAATGCAGCAAATACACGAAATTAAAAAAAAATATTGGGCTCATACATTCAACGTGTATCCCAAGCCCCCTTTTTTTCGAAAAAAGGGCTGGTTTTAAGGATTTTTTTTTGAAGCTGTAAATTTACACTATGACATTTTTTTTGGTGATTCCTAAGTAAAATTGCTAATTTACCCTCATCTGATGAAAACTAAGTCGCCATGGTGATTCTAACTTGGGGGCACACCAAGGGGATCGCGCAAATTTTTTTTTGGGGGGGGGGGGCATCAGCTCATAAGAAAATCCGTGCAAATTTCTGGTATTTTTTTTTTCATATTTCTTTTCCCTCGGTCGAAAAGTTTCGATGCTTTCGAATGATTCTTTTAAAGCTTTATTCAAGCGGGAAAAACATAGATAGAAACGGCTGGTCAATCGATTTAAGCACTGGCCCATTCGCTAAATTCCCCTCGAAATCCAAACCAGCGGCTCCAAGTGTTGAAGAACTCGTGGAAAGTGTCGTCCAGGCGAAGCCGTAGCTCGCGCCAGCGAAATTTCAAATATCCTCCGAAACACAAAGCGAGAGCGGAATTTATCTGGTCTTAGAGGGGGGCGGGGAAGGGGGATGCTGGCACGAGGAGGGAACAAGGAAAATCTCGAATAAGAAAGGGAAAAATGAGGCTGGAACGGCGGCTGGGAGGGGGGGAGGT
>NW_017547297.1:2383117-2601366 GCF_001854935.1 Bemisia tabaci | reverse complement strand
CGGGGGAGGGGGGTGGGGAGGAAGAGCGAGAAAATGAATTACGCTTAAAATAAATCCGCCGGCTATGCGGCTACACCTTACAGAATCGATCACCGAGGAGAATAATCATTCGATGATGGAGCTCGACTCGAGAGACGGCGCTAGTGCCGCGGTGGGCACTCTCCAACAATGAGTTCCGGAATTCCGGATCTTTCGGATGCGTCTACGGGATCTCGCCTACGGCGTGTGACTGCGGCTTGGATGTGGATTTGGAGGTCTTGTTGCTGGATGGGAGTACGTGGGAATGGTTTAAATAAATAAGAACAAAGTACGTGCAAAATCAGAAAATATGGTAAAATAATGCTGGGTCCACGTTATTTTGCACTGGAAAAAAAAACACATTGGAATCATTTGGCTCTTAAGTCCAGACTCTTGAAAACATTGACAAGAAAAAGGACTCTTGATTCAATCAGATTTAAGCTTAAATCAAAAGGAAATCCGCTCAAATGAAGAGGCTTGGTTCTTGATTTAAGCTTAAATCTGATTGAATCAAGATTATTTTTTCTTGTCGATGTTTTTAAGAGCCTGGACTCTAGATCCAATGTGTTTTTTTCCCAGTGTGCGGCGAAAAGAAGGTCTAAAAGTTAAAATTTGAACGTTGGAAAAGTTGAAATTTTTAGCCTTGTTTTCGCTGCGAAATAGCGTGCACAAATAACGTTGCCCAGCACTATTTTACCACCTTGTTACCTACGGTTCGGGTTACGTTTATCAGTGTTTTTTTCTTGTTTGTAAAAACAGAGATATAGAATTTCAAGCAAGTTTATTGAAAGAAATTTCATGAAATTCCGTAAAGTTCTTTGAAATGTCTGCAATGGACGGAGAATGCTATTAAATGCATAGAAACTTACTTTCCAAAGTTAAAATAGAAATATCACGAATCGAACTTCTATATCAATTTGCGGATAATTGTTGCAGACTGCACACACAGCACCTAAAATCTCTTTGAAAATTCATGAAAAATGAAATTTGTGTTTGCATCTTCCTTTTCCTAGGATGCAGTGACTCATAGTACACTTAGATTTAATTTATTTGTAGGTAGTTCTGTTATTATAAACTGCGTTCATTTTGCCTCTCGCGGAAAGGCCGGCTCTCACTCAGTATCCAAAGCGAATGCATCGGGTGAGCTATTTGTATCAAGTTCAGTAGAAATGCAGAATTTTTGTTGCTTTCGGACGGAAAATATTTTACTGCAGCCTAAAAATTAGAGGCAAATAAAGTATACCATTGGATTATTCGTATTCTTTGCTTATTCTTGCTTAACCAACAAACTTGAAGGCAAATTTTAAGCTGATTCCAAGTTCATTCATCTGTACCACCAATTAAATCAAACAATGAGACAGAGTCAATGCATGCTTCTCAAAAAGATAACGATTCGTGTTCTCTTGTAGTTTTATTTCTTATCCGACAAAATTGAAGGCGCACTTCAAGCTTAACCGAGTAAGCAGTAATATATCTATCGCTATGAGACTTTTCTACTCTCAAGTTACACCAATATTTTAGACTTTTAGGCGGACTGGGGTCAAATTATTGTCAGGTCTATTCAACATTATCACGAACAATCATGAAGTTTGTATGTGATGAACGTACAAACAAAATTCCGCTTTCGTGTATGATCTGACTGCTAACCAAAAAATTCAGCAGAAAGATTTTAATCTCGTCCAATAAAACTGAAAACCACCTTCCGGCATTAAGCCGCATGACTAATTTTACTGTGAGGATGGGGCTTTCGGGAAATTCTGCGAAATTTTCCTTTTCCAACAGACGGAGGGACAAGTTTCAGACGGCCACAAAAAGTCTGCGAGAAACAGATACTGGAGAAAAACAAGCCATAATGCCAAGCACCGGGAGACTCAAAAGTGCAAGAAGTCTCTTACCCCTTCATCCTGCTTTTTTGATATTTTTATCTGTATGTCGACACAATTTCGTCAAAAGTTAGAAGTAACTTGTTGAATAAGTCAGATTTATTTCAGGAAAGAAAGTCAAAATATCAAATCCACGGTTTTTTCGTTTCAGTTGTAATGTTGAAATGATTGTGCGACGCCAGATAATGAATACCACTATTTTAACTCCTGGGAGGCCGTATTGCCTACCTCGTTTATTGAAGGCGAATCGAAGTTCAACGTGGTTTCGCACTTCAGCCATCAGAACTGGTTTTTACTTTCCGATGTTTTTTTAGTACCTGTTGCATACCCACCCCTCGAAAATATGCTTTATATTTTCCGCAGCTATATGTGAAATTTCATTTCATATTGTTTATTTCACCTGTGTAACCCTGATTCTCCCCCCCCCCCTCAAAAAAAAAAAAAAATAAAATAAAATAAAATGAAAATAACGCGACCATCATTATCATTTGGATTGCTTTTTGCAAAAAAGGAGCAAAGAGTTTTCCGACTTACATTCTTTGCAATGAAATGACTGAAATCATGCAAAAAATTAAATTTACAAAGATAATTCTCGGCTTTAATCTATAGTTTATCAGGAGCAAAGATGAAACTTCTTCAGGTGACCAATTTATTTCGCACACTGGAAAAAAAAACACGCGCGAGGCGTGATCTCCCAATGCTCCGTTCTATGATAATACTGAAGTATTGCGTCTGTTCGGGTCGAGATACTTAAAAAATAAGGCCAATTACGTCTTGTCACTCTTTGGCTGTGTTGCTTACGTAGTTTTTGAAACGCCACCACAAATAAGAAAAACGGAACAAACACAACTTGAAGATACAGCACAGGAGAGGATGCGCGACGATGACGGCGCAGAGATACAACTGTACGTACTTGACGGATGTGCGTGTTGCGTGTGCTAAATTGAAGGCGCGATGGCGGAAGGTGTAAACTCGCAATATTCCGCTCAATCAATTGGTAGTGAGATACCGCTCCAGCTCGGCAGAAGGTTAAAAAACGAGGCCAGATTACGTCTCTGCTATGCATGAAAATTTCGGGTCCCGACGAATTTTGTCATTTTTACTGATCAATCTGACTTCATCAAAATAAAGATTTTGTGACAAGCGCAACTAGCCCATTGTACTTTCCCTAAAACTGAAGATCATTTCTAGCTGAAATTTTGACCGATTTATCTGCTGGTTGAACTCAAAAATCAGTACATTTGGGATGGGAATTGCTTAGTTATTATGTTGTAAAAGGATTGAAAGGTTCGAGTCAGTTTTACAATTCAGAAATGAAAACATGAAAAAAACAGGGGAGAAACATGGGAAACAAGGATAAAAATAAAACACCAAAAATTCGAGAAGTTTGGACATAATACAGTTATTTTCAGTCTAAAAATAAAAGAAAGTTTATGTAGTAGTTGAAGTAAAATTTTCTTCAATATTTTTTAATATTTTATGTATTATCCGATTTACGAGAAAAAAAAAAAAAAAACACATTGGATCTAGAGTCCAGACTCTTAAAAACATCGACAAGAACAAGTACTCTTGATTCAATCGGATTTTTGCTTAAATCAAGAACCAAGCCTCTTAATTTGAGCGGATTTCCTTTTGATTTAAGCCTAAATCTGCTTGAATCAAGAGTCCTTTTTCTTGTCAATGTTTTCAAGAGTCTGGACTCCAGATCCAATGTGTGTGTTTGCAGTGCATGCAAAAAAATTAAATTTACAAAGATAATTCTCGGCTTCAATCTATAGCTTATCAGGAGCAAAGATAAAACTTATTCATGTGAACAACCTTGGAAAAAAACATATTGGATCTAGAGTCCAGACTCTTGAAAACATTGACAAGAAAAAATACTCTTGATTCAATTGGATTTTTGCTTAAATCAAAACGAAATCTGCTTAAATTGGACATATTTCTACCAAACAGACCTATGTGGAGGTGAGAAATATGGGGTGTGCTCTAGAAATCTGCATAAGAAACAATGTAAAAGTGGGCGTGGTTCCTTTTGAAGAATTGGAAAAGCGGGATATTGCATTCTATCAAACAGACCTATGTGTCAACTGGATGCGGAACTCATGAGCCCCGGGCATGGCAAGAAAGCGTTGTGGACAGGGCTCATGAGTTACAGCGCCCCGACGATGATCCCCGGCTCGGGAGTGGTCTTCTTCATTGCCGCTGACGTCACGGGCGCTTTATTATTCTCATTCACTCGCCACGCAAGAGAAGTAACGAGCACACCCCATATTTCTCACTTCCACATAGGTCTGTTTGGTAGAAATACGTCCAATTAAGAGGCTTGGTCCTTGATTTAAGCTAGATTCTGATTGAATCAAGAGTACTTTTTCTTGTCGATGCACTGAAAAAAAAAAAAAAAAAAAAAAAAAAAATNTGATCAGCTACACTGGAAAAAAAAAAACACATTGGATCTAGAGTCCAGACTCCTAAAAACATCGACAAGAAAAAGTACTCTTGATTTAATCAGAATCTAGCTTAAATCAAGAACCAAGCCTCTTAATTTGAGCGGATTTCGTTTTGATTCAAGCAAAAATCCGATTGAATCGAGAGTATTTTTTCTCGCCAATGTTTTTAAGAGTCTGGACTCTAGATGCAATGTGTTTTTTTCCAGTGTGTTTTTAAGATTCTGGACTCTAGATACAATGTGTTTTTTTTCCAGTGTAATTTATTTCGCAAGGTGGAAAAAGTTGCACGATCTTAGCGAAATCGGAATGCTCGCGGTTCTTTTTCGCGAACCGGAATTCATTTCTCCTAGAGTCCCTTTATACTGAGAGTCAAGACAATTTGAATCCATTTCTGATTGGTTCCCGTATTTTAGGCCTCCACAGTGTCACAAACGGGAATAAAGATTACATTTTCATCAACTGCAAAGATTATAATCTGGAATGGACCAGGGAATCACGGGTTTGGCAAGGAACAAACGGAATGAGAGGAGGAACGGAGAAAGGCATTTGAGAATGGGCCGATCAAAGATTACGAAAAACGTTCAATTTGTGTAATCTTTATTCCCGTTTGTGACATCCATGAGCCGAATTGTCTTGACTCTCAGTATAAAGGGACTCTAATTTCTCCGAGGCACCCTGTGGCCACGGGAGCATGGCAGCGCGATATCGTAAATTGCGCGCGGAAGTAAAAATCGAGTTTCCCGGGGTATTTAAAACGCTCGCCCGCTCAGCCCCCGCCCGCGACGAAGGCGAGCCGAACGCCGAGGCGCAAAAGACGGCGAGCGAGCGAGCGCGCCGAGCAGAGGGATGATTATTTATTTAAATGCGAAGCGGAATTATAACTCGAAGAAAAAAGACGTCTCGACGACTCCGGGGGCCGCGGCGGGGGAGGGGGAGACGAAACCGGGGCCGGGAATCCGAGAAACCGAGTCGGAGGCGGAGTTGAAAACGGAAAAATACCCGATTCATTGCGTCAGGCGGCGACGACTCCGGGCGGCCAATCAGGGCGCGGAAACCGCCCGCCGCGCCGCCCAATCCGCGCGGTAGCGCTCCTAACCTCACTCCTCATTCGGCTCCGGATAACAGCGCGGGAGGGGGACGGCCCCGCCGGACAGAGACAGTACCAAACGGAACGCAATCCACACCGTGTCTCTTTCTCCGTTTCCAAATCCCATCATTCAAAAACCACCCCTAGCCCAATTTTTTATTAAAAAAAACTTAATTTTCCCCAAATTTTTTTCTTGATTAAACAACAACAAAAATTAATAGAAATGTGGTGTTTAGGTGTTGGATTATAAGTAAGGTTAGGTTTGTTGTTCTCTGTGTGACTGCTGTGCACGCCATCTATTTGTAATCCAACCCCCCGCGCGCCCCGGCCGGCCCGCGCGCGCTCTCGCTCTCTCTCTCTCTAAATTCTACAACACATTGTCCCCGCCCCGTTTGAGATATATTATTTTCTCTCGGCTCCGTTTCGTTTCTCGGTTTCGACTCGTCCCACTCTGTTTGGTTGCTCCTCGCGGCGCGGTCTCTCGTCCCGGCCAATTCGGATTGCGTTTCTGCCCTCCGCTGCGTGTTCCTTCCACTTCTGTTTCGCTCGTTTTTTCGGCGCCGCGACGCCTTTCCGGCCCGCCCTCGTCTCGGACAATCCCCCAATTCGGTTTCTCGATTCGGTTTCGGAAATTGACTGCTCGACCTAACCTCGAAAGGTTGGATTCTCAAAACTGTGCTTTTCAAATTGGTGTGTCGACTTTTCGGTGACCGAAATTTTTCGGACCACGTGACCGGTGTATCATAACCAAGTGCGCGTTGTTTATCATACCTTAGTGCAATTAAAAATTATGTTTATTTTGTGTTTTGAATAAAAAAATAGAGAAAAAAACAAGGGTTAAGTTTTGTTGCGAACAATGTGGTGTGAGTGCAATACCAGTGCAAACTAAACTCTCGTGTGTTTGTGTGCGTGTAATGGATTCTGCGATGGATTCGTCGGCTTCCACCAACAGCGACCGGAGCTCCAACATCTCGACGTCCCCGCCGCCGGCCATCAAGACCCCGGTGACCCCCACGAACAACAACAACACGACCAACAACAACAACACCATCACGAACAACGGGCAGACGAGCCCCGTGTCCATGGTGCGTCTCCAAGAGTCCCCGATCTCCGGGGGGCACCACCCGATATCCCAGCACAGCCCGCCGCCGGTGTCCACCCCCAGCGGCATTGTCTCCATGGCCAACCGCATGGGTCATTCTCTGCCACCCCTGCCGCCCCCAGGGTTGGGGTTGTTGAACTCCTTGGGGTCCATGGTCCACCACTCGCCGCTGGACCTCATGGCTATGTCCCACCACCACGTTCCACCGCGGAGCTACAATTCGCCACCCCCGATATCCACTTCGGACCCCACGGCCAATGAGTGTAAACTCGTGGACTATAGAGGTCACAAGGTGGCGGCTTTTATAATCCAAGGCGACACGATGCTCTGCCTCCCGCAGGCTTTCGAGCTGTTTTTGAAGCATCTGGTTGGCGGGCTCCACACCGTCTACACGAAGCTCAAGCGGCTGGATATCGTGCCCCTGGTGTGCAATGTGGAGCAGGTGCGGATTTTGAGGGGGCTCGGTGCCATACAGCCCGGGGTCAACCGATGCAAGTTGCTGTCCTGCAAGGATTTCGATGTCCTCTACAGGGACTGCACTACTGCCAGGTAAGCAATGCTAAAAATTCCTCATGTGGAGTGCCAGGACGTTTTCCTTGATCCCTACAAACCCTCGACCAACGGAGAAAGAAAGTTCGGTTCAAATTGAGCACCGAACTTTGTCGGTGTCTATTGAGCATCAATCTTTTTCGGTTCAAATTGAGCACCGAACTTTCTCGGTGTCTATTGAGCATCAAAATTTTTCGGTTCAAAATGATTCGAGGCTGTATTTCACTTTTTCGGTATCTTAGTTATGTCACCAGTATTTAAATTTTTGTCCAGATTTTTACAAAGCGACGACCCAGAGAAAAAGCGGGGAGAATGTTGAAACAATGGTTAGTTTTGCATTTCATATTAAGCACTAACTCTTTTCGGTTCTGGTAATTGAAATGTTTGGTGGCCGAATCTAAAGCTTGATTCAGCTTATCGAACTTCGGTTCCTTTGACCAAAAATTTTCGTTACCTGAACCGAGGAAGTTCGGTGTTCATCATGCGTTGAAATCCTATCCTTGCAAGCGATTTTTTTTCTCGGTGAAGCACTCGTGTCATCTTTCGTGAAAAAAAGTTTGGGTCGTAATTGAAATACCTAAAGATAGTAGATTCATCCAAGAATTAAGGTTCACCCATTCTTGTTCGAAGAATCATGAAAATTCCCTAGCAGAGTTCTCGGTGTAACGAGAAATGAAAATTTAGGAGTATAGGGCAAATGATATGTCGTGAAGTAATTATTTTCGGTCCATGAATACTTGAAGGTTTTCAGTCTTAGTTTTTCTAAGCCGATGAAAAATTGGCTGCAATTTTCAAGCAGGTTTGAGTGCGAAGGTAGACTTGTCGCAGATACAGAACGGCAAAATAATGAGATAATTTCGGCGGATTTAAATATGTGTTATACTATGTAACGGTGCTAGCATAATCACAAAAAAAGACTAAAAAGATCGGATTGAATTATGAAGATTAATTGATACGTAAAATTTTTGTATGATCTGAAGAGCTTCTCGTTCCACAAAATGTTTCCCACGCCGGGAAAAGAGTATAGGCATTCTTAAAAACCATTAATATTTGTGCGTAATAAATGAGTTTCCAGAACAGATTTTGGGTTAAAGTAAATATTGGACCACAAGTAACAATTAAATTAAACTTTTTTAGTAATAAAAAAAACACAAGCAGTCACAAAAAACCTACATTTATGTACTTTTAACTTTTTAGGAGACATGACCGTAGTCAAATTGAACTTTCATTAAAAAGTTGCAAACATCGTCTTCATAAACCGCAGCTATTACTTAATTAAATTTATCGATTACCGCTCTTGAGCATTTGGGAATCGCTTGACATAAAATTAATTTAATAAAGTAAATTTCGCGAGGCTCCCTCAAATTTTTAAAATTAAAAGGAACACAGACTCCTATTATTCAAGATCATATAGCTGTTCTACGTGTCAGAATGATTTTCTTCTAAACAAATATAAATAGGAGCAAAGTTAAATAGCCTTTAGTCTCATTAAATAGTTGTTTAAAATTAAATTACATTTAATTCGTCCAAAGGCCGAAGCGTCATTTAAAATTTTAAGAGGCTATCTCAGGGAATGGTGATGACTTTGTCTTGTCACCATTTGTAGTAAATTTTTCACCTCTTTTTCAACTTAGAGAAAAGTAAAAGAAAATGTGAGCCGGAAGAAGAAGTAGGAGAAGAGAAAAAAAGTTCAGATATTGCAGTAAATTTCTCTATTTTAGCGTAGTTTGTAGATTTCTGAACTGTTCGAATGAAATAGTTAAAACTGCCCATACTTTAGACTTTACACGTGAAAAGTTAGATATTAAAAAAGACGCAGCATCTGCAATTGCAACTACAATAATTCTTTATTATTTTTATAAAAAGAGAACGAAACCCTGAAAAGCGGCAAGAAAGCTCTGACGAAGGGCAGAACTTTCTATATTCTCATTTTCTTCACATTTGATCTTTTTTCAGAGTTCAAGTCTCTGATGAGGAGCTTCTTGAGGGTGTTTCAGTTTCAAAGACTCAATATAATTTGCAATATTATACATATGGTGAACCATAAGTAGAATTTTGAAAAAATCTTCAGAGAAATCCTATTTTAAAATTTTGCATATGTGTAGTTTAAAACTTCCCTTATTAGAAACGAGAGGAAAAGAGAAATACCAAATGGTATTTCTCTCACAGCCTAACTTTAAAATTTTCTTTTTTATGGGTTGCTTCAATTAATGACTGCATTGAAAATAAATCAGGAACTTAACAGCATGATCAAATAAATAGTTCTGCCGCGTCAAATATTTGCAAGTTCCAATGTTCATCGTTTTGCAACTAGATCAAAATGTATGAAATGCACTTTATTGGTATATTTCGTTTCAAAATAATTATTATGAAGGAACAAATTGTCTTTATCGTGTGAGTCAGCGACAAAATAGCTTTGTCGGATATTGTCCTCCATGCCCGATGTTCTGTTTAAGAAAAAAATCGAATATTTTTTGATCGCGCGTTGAAAAATTCTTTCCGAGCCGAACTCCTAGATACTTATGTTAGTTTCCGATACTATCCATAAACAGCAGAGGCATATTCTGATTACCTACCAAATATTCTCAAAAGATATACCGAACATAGTGCAATTCTAAGAATAATTCTCTAACTTTCTCACGTGAGGCAAATTTTCCGAGCCCCTAATTGCAGATTTTCGATGAAATTATTCAAGAGAATCTTACTGAAAATAGTTGTTTGTAAATATTAGGATTAGTTTAATACGCGGTAGAAAACGCAACCCGTAATAGTGGCTTGGGGGTAACTTATCTCAAAATCGCGAAGGTTTTCCAAAAAGTCCGCTCGGCTTTAATTTATAGAATCACTTCTAGAGATTAATTCAGAGAATCCAGTTGTTTTATCAAGCAGTATTTCCCCGTTTTCTATTCTCTTTAATTCATCCCACCTAGCACATGTTTCTCAAAAAGCTTAAGTACATTGGAATCCACTCGGAGAATCTATTTTAGCTCGAAGGGTTTCCCAAAATTATAACGTAATCTCTAAGAAATTTACGAAGAAAAGCATTATCGAAGTTCAGTTTGATGCGCAGCCTCAAAGCTCTTTCACAAGGTTTTCGACCACCAGCAAAAGTTTCAGTTAGGTTTCAGTTATCATTTGAAGACCACAATTTCTGATGAAGTGAAGATGCTTTTAAAGATCAATGCTATGAAATTAATCCCATCTCTCTCCTCAAATATAAGTTGCATGTAGGCTCGATGATTTAAACTTAAAATGTATCAATTATAAAAAAGTAAAAGATAACGAAATAACACCAAACCCTCTCTGATATGAATTTTATGAGACTTTTCAAGGCTTTCTTAAAAATAAATTTTAATTTAAAAATGATCGTAAAAATATTATCTTATTTTTTTTTTTCAACGAATGAAGGGGGAGGAAAATTTTTAAAATCTTCCGTGATACAGCATCTAAGAGTTAAAACATCAATGTTCAGTTTAGTTTTATTAGACCGGTTAAATAAAAAAAGAAAGCATGAGCTAATGCCTCATGAAGCATTCATAAAATAATGATTGCAAAGTTTAACATTTAATTTTTTTCTTCTCACTTTTTTCTGCACTGAAAATTCCACTTTGAGTATTTTATCAGGATTGAAAAATCCCTTACATTTTAAAAGCAAAGCTGCAAAAGGAACGAGTTTTTCGCGGAATAATTGCTTTTATTCAGGATTTCAGAGTCTCATCAAAAGTAGCTTGATTTTCACATGAGCATCAAGGCGCAAATTTCTCAACTTTCACTAAAATTAGCTTAACACTGCAATTATCGTAAGTTATAGGGCATTCCTAAAAGTTCGTCCGAATCGGATTTAAGCGGACCTGGAAAATCTCGGCCAAGAATTTCAGTTGTTATGACATTTTCTTTTACCTGAGATTATCAGATTCAGATGAATGTGAGTGCTCAAATATCCATTTTCACCGAAATGTACAACTATAGAATTACATGAAACGTGCGAGTAATTCAAAAAGTTCAGCTGCGAATCGGTGTTAAATTGATCCGGGAAATCCCGTGAAAGTTCATTCTCGTAAGCCTACATTCTAAATTCAATTTCTTATGATTTTTGCGTTTATCTGAAATTATTAGGTTCTCACATGAGCCTAGGAGCTTTTAACCACACTGGAAAAAAAGGTATTTTGGATCCAGAGTCCGTAAATCCATACTCATCAAAATTTGAGAAGAAAAAATACTCTTGATTTAATCGGAGTTTTGCTTGAATCAAGAGGAAATCCGCTGAAATCAAGAGACTTGGCTCTCGATTAAAGTAAAACCTCAATTGAATCAAAAGTCTTCTAAAAAATTTCTTGTCAACAATTTTTTTTTTTAATAATTAATGACAACGTGTATTTTTCTCCTGTAATCACAATAAAATAATAAAACACAAAATTTAAGAGTCGGCTTCTGGATCCAAGAGACTTTTTTTCAAGTGAAAAATGCGCTACACAACAATCAAACCACATGAAACGTTGGGGGCATTCCCGAAAGTTGTGCCGAATCGGGGTTAAATTGACCCGGAAAATCCCTGGAAAGTTCATTCTTGTGAGCTTACATTCCGAATCGGAGGGTGAAGCACCGCGGCGTTCGGGTGGTGGCGATTATCAGATAATTCCCGGAGCCCACAAATCGGGTATTTTGTAACAGCCTCAACACAATCGCCCTCCGTTCACACCGCACTCCGCGTATGATTTCCCACACTCCGAGACCTCACCTCAGACTCAACCTGTTACTTGCGGCCACTTGGGAGCCACTTCATTCGGGCGCCCAATGATATCCCTCCATTCGAGGATGAAGTTTTGTAAAAAACAACTTATGTATCATTAACTCGATGGTTTTCGCCAGAATTCGAATCTCGCTCTCACGTTGTTCATACACTCGGTCGATTCTGTGCCTCAATCTTAAACGAGTACGGGATTTAAGCGCAAGACTGTTTTTTACGGACGTCTTAAACGATGTGTGCTGGTTTCCTTAGCCTTTAAATAAATGGTGGGGGGCATTTTACATGAATTGATCCGTTCGGATCCTATGGATATTAATGGAATCATTCTCAAGTATTCGAATTATGAATTGAAAATTTCGTGCAAATCTCATTCTTTACTTTTAAAGGAGCTGAAGAATTTTTTCTAGTAAAAACGTTCAGTTGTTATGAATTGGTTTTGTTCCTTCAAAATTGTCAGTGCTGTATCTTCAAAGAGTATAAAGGAAAAATCAAATGTTATGTTGAATGAGGAACCTAATGAAATTTGAATTGAAGACTTTAATTTTAAAGTGATTTCAGATTGTGTAGAGACATAAAGGACGCTCAATGGCACGCTTCAAACTGACACTTGAATAAGCCAACGCGCATCAAAAGCAATCATAGTTAAAAGTAAGAAACATTTTTAAAAGCAGCCCGATAAATTTAACAAAAGCAAACGCGATAAAATGGGAAACTTTTGAGTTTTATAATACTCCACTCATTTAAAATATAGCTACAAAAATATTCTACAGCGCTTAAATTTTTTTAAACTAGGATTTTTTAGCTTCTATTCGTTTTACTTTGAGTGATGAGAAACACCTCTCCTAAGATGGTCAAGGATAAGTAGACTTGAAAAAGTTAATCTTTGAATAAAATCGATGCAACGCATTCTTTCTCCTCGCATTTCTCTAAGATTCAATCGTAGTCTTAACATTTTTCATTCTTTAATGAATCAAAATTAAATAGTTTTCTAGGTAGTACAAAATAAACGTAAGACAGTGTGCCATTAATCTAGAGTCATCAAACATATTTAAATATTCAACTCAGTACAAACATGACTCGTTCCTACATCAAGCCGATTTATTAAGTATCGACAGTAGTATGCTAACCAGTTTCTCGTCAAAAGGGTTTTTTCTCTAAGCCGCTGTCGACTAGATTCCAGTCAGTTTCATTAGCACAGCAGTATGGTCAAACTAAAAGTTTTCGCGGTAAATTCATTGCAGTCAACATCTCTGATTATATTTTGGTACAAATGGAATGACTGAAAATAATTGTAAAAATCGTGTCCGCTGGTGTTTGAGTAAAATAATTTTCCCCAATAGATTATTTCTGATCTCAACCAAACCGCCATCGTTGGCTTTCAAAGGATAGAATGTGTTAGTAATAAAATGCTGCCCTTTGAGTGAAGTTTTTATGAAATTTGAATAAAATGCGTAACTTTCAGATAATATATAAATCAACCAAGCAATATGCAGGGACACAATTTATCAACAATACATGATTTCACCAATAATATCCCTCTTAAATAGAAAGGTGTAATTCATAGGGGTAAATGATTTTAATTGAAACGAGATGCACAGTGATCATAATATGATTGAATTTTGAAAACAAGCTAGATAAGGACGTCGTTTAAAGAATTGGCATTTTATTGATGTGTTTGAGAGTCGCAAATTTTTTCAAGGAAGCACATAAAATACGTAAGCAAGTAGTCTCCGGTGTTGCGAACATTTTCAAACTTCCCAAACCATTCAACATGAAACGTAGGGACAAATTCAATTTAACAACTTCTCAGCAAACATTATATACGTGACGCAAAAAGTGTGCCTCTTTACGATTAAGACAGTTGATATCATTTTATTTTTCTACGTAATGGAAATCATTGCCCTTTATTCCGTTCAATTTTTGTATTATTGGAAGCAAATGCACATCAGGCAAATTTTTCGAACGCCATTCCACAGTAGTGTAATACATTTTCAACTAAAACCTTTGATAATAGCAAGTCAGTATTTTAATTCAAAATAAATAGTACACGGCTTTAAGACTGTATAAGCCACCGTAAAAAAAGGCATGGTAAATAGGTTTTTACCTTCATTTAAACTATGGTGTCTACTTTTTCGATGCTCATACCCAAGAACGTAAGATGCAAGATTAACAATGAAATAAATCGCTAAGTGCACTACACGCTGCTTTTAAGTTATTAAATATCCTGGAAATTATAGCAACGGTAAAAAAATTGTTAAAATTCTTTGATTAGTATTTTCTTTTGTGATTTATTTTTATTTGTTTTTCTATTTTTCGAGAATGATAATTATTATAAATACGATTATGCGGCACGGCCGCAGTCACAATTGCGTTTTCGCCTCTCTTTCGGCAAGTATACAAATACATATCTTAGTGTAAACATCTGGAGGTCGAAAACCATTGATACCTTCCTCGTAAAAGAACTTAAAAATGTGTGTTTGAGTCTGCGTTTTGGAGGGTTTTGAGCGATGGCATCATGTGCAAAAAGACTCAGGGATCTGTTTGAAAGTACGATTTGCCGCCGCATCTCCGCGTCCATTATAAATAATTTTTTTTTTCAAAAATATCTTTTCCACCGTTTTCTACCAACTATGTCCAAACTTTGCAGGGGATCAGACGATTTCAAATCGAAAAATTTGAAATTGGGGACCACTCTAGTGGGCCAGCATCGTATTAAATAGTCATAATGGTCTAAATATTCGCGTATTTTCAAGGAAATTTGATGAAAAAAGCTTAATGGCCGTCTTCAAACGATTCAAGTCGTTGGAGTATACGCAGGCACAAGATATAATTAATCACAGGGTCATAAATAACTTCGGGGCAAAATCATGGATCGAAACCCCTGAAAAATTCGATTTATTACCAATCTGACCAATGAGCCGTTTGGCTACATACGCCGAAAAAAAAGAATACTGACTCAACATTCTGGATGGAAAAGTCTGGATCTTGACATTGTTGTGGTAACTGCTATGGCAGTTAACTCGGCGTTTTTTGAACCGTCTCAAACTTTTTTCATCCAGAATTTTAAGTCAGCATCCTTTTTTTTGGTGATAACGCAATGGGCGACCCAAAAGAACTCTTGAATATTCATTCACTGAAAAAAAAGTGAAGTTGATTTAACATTAACATTCTGTATGTAAAAAAAGTGTGCGAGAACATATGAAATGCTGCACTACCCGCTAAGGCAGTTACTTTAGCAATGCCAAGATGTAAAATTCACTGCTGTGGCTGGTAATTCAGCATTTTACGAGTTCTCTCATACTTTTTTTTTACATCCAGAATGTCAAATCAACTTAACTTTTTTCGGTGTTTTTTCGAATAATCTTTCATTTTGGACCGAAACGCAACTTTTCTACCCCAGCACAAAGCTGAGAAAAATAGTTTGGAAATTTTGAAGGGGCCTAGAATTTCCCCAACCACGGTTCCCCGATCTTCCTCCTCCCCCCCACCCCCCCCGCTCTCCGCGGGCAGCGTGGCGAACGGGGATTTATCACTCATAACGAAAATACTCGCACGTATAGTTATAAGCGACCGAGCCCGAGTCGGCGGCGAGTTTTAGCGTAGGAGTCACGCCGCACAATGGATTCAAACCTAAAATTGAATTGGAACCAATGGAACCTAAACAATTTTGGCTCCATTTTTGCTTTGTCTATCCATTTTCATAATCAGACCACCGGACGCCGCACAATGGATCGAGTCGAAGAGAGAGGTCGCCTGTGAATTTTTTGATTGAAACTCCAAAAAATGCAAATCCGCACGGTTGTAACTGAAATAAACCAAAGTTTGACGACAAAAAACGACGCTTCAAGTCAAAGTTTTACCTCAAAAAATTGTATTTTCAGTGTTCGTCAAATTTTAAATTTTTAGGGGTGCTTCTTAAAGTACACTGAGAAAAAACTATGGCTTATAAACCTATTAGAGGTAAATATGGAACACCACTAATAGTAGTACCTCTACATATAATAATAGCACATATACCTTAGTTATGGTACGGGGTACCTTAATTAGGTACAGAGACCTTAGTATGGTTCACAGACCGAGAATCATTAGTTTATTTACGACTATTATAGGTGTTCCATATTTACCTCTAATAGGTTTATAAACCATAGTTTTTTCTCAGTGTAAATTCGGCAAGAAAACTAATGGAACCTTTTTATTTAGACCCCAAGATTTTGTACCACCGGAGTTATAAGTTTCCAAATTTTGTGCAGCTGCACTGAAGAAAATGGATTACTGATTTAACAATTAAGTGGTCAAAAAGATAGGTCCGACATGTTTCAAATTTACATTTTACAATAGTGGAAAGCCAAATGGACGTATTTCTGTCGAACGTAAACTATGTGCATTATGACTTGAGCCCTGTTATGCATATATTCTTATAGGTCTTAAGGCTCATATCTTAATACACATAGTTCCGTTTGACAGAAATACGTCCAATTTAACCACGGGGATGGCTGAATTTAGCATTTTTGTATTGTAAGATCTACATTATTATATGTCGGACACTTTTTTTAACTAAAAAATTGTTTAATCAGGAATTCTATGTTTTTTCGTGGACTTGTTCCAGTGTGCGGCGGCGGGGCCGTCGTGTGCACGAGCGTGAATGTGTTGGTGATGTAGTTACGACAACAATTACTTTTCATCATAATCGGCCGCGGTCGGGGCCGGCCGGGGCCGGATCGACGCTCGACGGCGACCGGCAAGAGGCAACCGACGTTGTACCTAATTAGATTACTCTAGCATGACTACACAAGCATACCTAAATGACTGTCAGCCCCCGATCATTCCCAGTTCAGACTCTCCACTATGTGCCCTCCGAGCCCCCGATCAACGTCATGTGCCCCTAACCCCCCCCCCCCCCCCNCAAAAAAAAACGCTCGTCCATACGTTTTTTTTTTGGCCCTTGTTAAAGGATCATCGAAATTGAGGATTCTGGTCACTCCTTAAGTCTATAGCAACCGCCAGTTTCCACCAAAAATCGCTCCATTTTCCCTTTGTCTATAGCTTTGTCCATCGATTTTAATAATCAGCCCGCTGGTGAAAACTCTGCAAATTCCCCTGAAACGCTTATCCATACGTTTTTATTTCAGCCCTTGTCAAAAGATCATCGAAATTAAAGATTCTTGCAGCTTCTCAGTCCATAGCAACTATTGGTTACAACCAAAAATCGCTCCATTTTCCCTTTGTCTATAGCTTTGTCCATCGATTTTAATAATCAGCCCGCTGGTGAAAACTCTGCAAATTCCCCTGAAACGCTTATCCATACGTTTTTATTTCAGCCCTTGTTAAAAGATCATCGAAATTAAAGATTCTTGCAGCTTCTCAGTCCATAGCAACTATTGGTTACAACCAAAAATCGCTCCATTTTCCCTTTGTCTATAGCTTTGTCCATCGATTTTAATAATCAGTCCGCTTATGAAAACACAAATGCCCCTGAAACGCTCATCCATACGTTTTTACTTCAGCCCTTGTTAAAAGATCATCGAAATTAAAGATTCTTGCAGCTTCTCAGTCCATAGCAACCATCAGTTTCAACCAAAAATTGCTTTATATTCCTTTTGTCTGTAGCTTTGTCCACCAATTTTAATGATCAACCGCTGGTATAAACACTAATTGTTGCCCCCTCCACCCTAAAACGCTCGTCCATACGTTTTTATTTTTGCCCTTGTTAAAAGATCATCAGAATTGAAGATTCGAGCCACTCCTTAGTTTATAGCAACCTCCAGTTTCGACCAAAAATCGCTCTATTTTCCCTTTGTCTATCGCTTTATCCAGCAATGCCAATAATCATCCTCTCAAATGTCGTTAGTCCCCCGGCAAAAGGATGTTCTCACATTCCAAAGATACAAAATTGGACTTTTTATTTCTACAAGTATATGACTGTGCGGCGCAGGTCCAAAATGTACTGATTTTTGCCCCTGGTCAGAAAAAAAATCAGTAAAATGCTGAGTTAGGTAAGCCTTGTAGATTCCTATTGTCTGATTATTGAAATTGATGGACGAAACTATTGACAAAGCTACAGGCCGGATTTGATTCCCAAGCCTCATATCGTGTGAGTAATACCCCAAGTAAAAGTTTAAAGATAAAGAGTGAGTGAGGGATGGTGCACCATTTCGCAACAGCCCGTCTTAGATTTTAGACTGGTCAATCAATTAAGCTCCCATTCATTTACGGCGGCTCTCACTCACACACACTCGCTCAAGTGCCGTTCCCGGTTAATTATTCTCGCTAGAATCGAATATCCAACACGGTTTGGACAAACGGTTCCATGGCTTCCGAAACAACCCAAGCGGGCGTAATCTTTGTAAGACAATATGGGCCGGAGAAAATAGCGGGTAATCTTCGAGCTTGCCATAATAATCTCCTCGAGTACAGCGCATTCCTTTTAAATTGAGTCGGTATTTTAATTTATATTTTTAAGCACTGTCGCGTGGGAAGTGAAGGGAGAAATTAGGATACTTCTACTGGATTAGCTCCGAGTGGTAAACTTGAAGGAAATCTGAACTACGTGTACTAATAATTATAAAATAAAGACGGATACATGCTGTTACGGTTACTGGGATGTATTGGAAATAAGCGCTCCCTTTCCTCAGCATAGTTCGTGAGAAAGTCGCACAGTTAATGGGTGTGCCTGGTCCATAAATACTTCATATTATTTTAAGTATGAGTGGACATCCAGTTCAATATTCGGTACGCTTGCTACTGTTCTGCTTTGCTAAGGTGGAACGATTGATTGGCTATTTGTCTGCGACATACATGAGGCTTTTCCGCGGGATTGTGGGCAGAGTCATCTTTTGTCGGTTTTAACTGAAGAATTGAGAAATTATAATTAGACTACATTTTTCAATGAGGAACAATGATTTCTGACTAGTTTAAAAACGACGTTGTACCAATAGTTTCCCTAGAGACTTATGTGTTTCTACGGATGAGCCAGAAACTGTAGTTCCCAATTGCAAAATGTAGCACTGTCACCTTTCCAGTCTGGAACTACAATTTCTGGCTTTTGTCAAATTATGTTCGTCAAAGCAACTTCTTCTAAGGCACAATTTATCAATTTTTAACTAATTATTACGCTTCTGGTTAATATTTGATAAGTTTTTTAATTGTTTCTTTTAAAATACGACCTTTCTGATCACACTCTTTTTCACATTACTCAGTTTCAAACTATCCACGATTTTCGATTATCTGCGATAGTTCAGGTCCCAACATAACCGCGAATAATCCATTATCGATATCGATAATCGATAATTTCGAGTATCCGCTATAGTTCTGGTCCCAATCACCGTGGATAATCGGAACTACTGTATTTAACATTTGGACTTCATTTTTTAATTAGGAACTACAATTTCTGACTCATTTGTAAAATCTCTCATCTACGTATGAAAACCTGTGGCACATAATTACGTTGTCTCTAAAGCGAGCCAAAAATCGTAGTTCCAATTTCCAATGTTGCGAGGATAAAAAATCCGCGTTTCAAAATACGAGAAGGAAGTCCACGAGTGGGACGGAGGAAGGGGGAAAAAAGTAGGTACTCATTGCATGTATAGAGCGCATTGTAATTAGCCTCGCCTCTCATTTGTACCCCCGCCCCCGCAGAATCGAGCGTCGCCAGGTTGCCAAATCAACAAAACATATTTTAAATCATCCTTGGTTCGAGTAGCAATTCGCTATTATCGGCACGATCTGGCAACGAACCGGCAAGAATCGCGGGTATTTATTCCAAAGATTGAGCGCGCATACTGCCGTGCTAATGAAAAACGCCGTATGAGCTTTCAGGCGTTGCCGAATTTCCTTTGATAAAACACGGATTTTTGGGAATATTTATAAACATTTTTCTTCCGTTTTTTCGGAGCATTTTGTTCGTAATTTGATTCGAATAGTGTGAAAATTTCGAGGAGAAACATTGATAACTCTCCTGGGAAATACAAAATTTTATCAAGGGAAATTTGGCAACTCTTGAATGTTCATAGGGCGTTCTTCCTTAGCACGTCATAATGGAGTGCGTAATTAAAAAAAGCAAAAAGAAATATTAAAAATTACGCATTCATAGCACTCATCGTGGCTGCACCGGCGGTGGAAATCTATTAGGCGCGGGACGGCCGTTGGAGACTGTTCTTTTCGCTCGGTAATTACTGTTATCACTTAAATTTATGGCGTAATTAAATTAATCAAATTGTGAGGCGGCGGGTGAAATACGGTGCGAAATCTGATTTCGCGATGGTGATTTGCTCTCGTCATCTGCCTTTGACGGATCGGGAATATCTCGAGGTCATCGGAGAATCATTTGAATATTACTCTAAGTCGTGCGCCGATTTATGTCACGGTGTTTGTTGCGCGATGAAAATGAAAAGGTCAGAGGCTTCGAATTAAAAACAAAGTGCAACTTACAATTAAAGCTCCTTACGTGAAAGCTCCCACACTGAAAAAATATCCTCGGCGTTTTTACCAAGGTCCGTGGGTACCTTTACCATCTCACTTTTTTTACCAATTATTGGTAAGTTTACCAAGACAGACTGGTAAGCTTACCGAAAAACCGGTATTTTTACTAATTTTTTCAGGTAAGAATACCACTTTTATTGGTAATCAATTCCCGGTAACTTTCCCATTTTATCTCGGTAATTCTGCCACAGTCGATAAAAAATATTGGCGTTTTTACCAAGGTCCAGTAAAATTACCGAGAAAGTTCAATAGTTTCACCGAGATTTCTCAGTAAAATTACTGATTCCATAAATGGTACTTTTACCAAGAATAAACTGGGAGCAAATAGAACCCTGAATTCTTGGTAATTTTACCCTTTTCTTAGTAAATACACCGAGATTTTTTTTCAGTGCATTTTGCTCACCTTGCATTTTGTAAGTGAATCCATTACTCGCGCTCGCTTGAGCTGATTAATAATAAATGCAAAATAAGAATTAATACTAAAATTATTCTAACTCAACCCCTTTTCAACAACCCTTTGAATTGAAGGAAAATTGGTTTGTGTTTGCCTCTTCAGCCTTCAGATGAATGAAAATATGGGATATAAAAATAGAAACCATTATTCGAACTCTTAGGTGCCCTTTTCGCCTACCCTGCAAATTAAAGGAAAATCAGTAAATTTTTAACTCCTCAGCTGAGTTGAGATCGTTGAGTTGCGAGTCCCAAGGATGTACAAATAGATACCACTATTTGAACTCTTAGGTGCCTTTTCGCCTACCCTGCAAATTAAAGGAAAATCAGTAAATTTTTAACTCCTCAGCTGAGTTGAGATCGTTGAGTTGCGAGTCCCAAGGATGTACAAATAGATACCACTATTTGAACTCTTAGGTGCCTTTTTGCCTACCCTGCAAATTGAAGGAAAATCCGTTGGTTTTGGTCCTTTCAGCTGATTTGAGAACGTTGAGTTGCAGGTCCCAAGGATGTACAAATAGATACAACTATTCGAACTCTTAGGTGCCTTTTTTGCCTACCCTGCAAATTGAAGGAAAATCCGTTGGTTTTGGTCCTTTCAGTTGAGTTGAGACCGTTGAGTTGCAGGTTCCAAGGATGTACAAATAGATACCACTATTCGAACTCTTAGGCGCCCTTTTTGCCTACACTGTGAATTGAAGGCAAATCAGTCACCTTTGATCTCTCCAGCTGATCTGAAATCGTTGCGTAGGATGGCAAGAAAACGAGAATGGATTCCACTATGCTGACCCTTTTTCCTGGAATGTAAATATTCTATCTTAAAATTATTTGCTCATTATTTGCCATGAAAAACACAATGCGCGTTTATTTTCATGAAAGAAATCAAATCGCTGATTCAACAATTTCGTAGTGAAATAAAGTGTCCGACATGTTTTAATGTAGATTTTACACTCAAACAAGTTGTAAAAAAAAAAAAAAAAAAAAAAAAAACCGATTTTCCATAATTGTAAAATGTAAATTTGAAACATGTCAGGAATAGTTTTTAACCATTCAATTGTCAAATCAGCAATCCATGTTCTCCGTGATTTTTTTAAAATTAAATATACATTTTCCGATTATACTAGTTAGTTTTGGTCTCCTGCGTGAATGCTCAGACGCGGAAACTTATCTTAAGGGTTAAATCCTCAGGCTCCCCACCCTGCGTTGTAATAATTATGCGTGCAATCGTACAGAGGGTAAATCCAACCCTTAATCAATAACTAAAGGCGGAAAGACTCGGAAGCCGAAGACGAGGGGGCGCGACAAGTCTCCTTGGACACCGGGATAATATTACAAAGGGCTTTGCATTCGCAAACGAAGAGAGGGTGTCAGCGAGGGGGGTGGGGGGGTGAAAATGAGGCGAAAAACGCCTGCGAGGGGGTTGCTGACCAGAGCCTCGGCCGCCGACGGTTAATTGCTGAAAGTAAACGTATCGGGGGAGACACCCCCCCTTTCCCCCTCCCCTTCCCCCAGAGCGTGAAAAAGAGGAGCCGGTGTTCATTGAAAAATGCACGGAAGGCGAGAGCCGAGGAGTCGCGATTTGGGCGCGCGGGTCCAGATTGCGGACAGTGTTGCCAACTTGGTCGAATGGACGAATTATTTCTGTCAAATGGAACTATGCGCAGAGATGGAAGGTGAATTTTCAAAAGGCTCGAATACATTTCACAAAAGTTGAAATTTATTAATTTTTTTTAGAATTATTGATTAAACCTTTGGAGGTCTGAAAGCGTTTCAGATGGTCTTTCAGTTGATGCTGCGGTATTATGCTACTCTACTAAAGGTGCCAGACACAAAGAGGGGGCAAAAAGGGGAGTTCAGAGAGAAGAACCCCCACCTAACATCTAAACTAAACGAAAACATTTGCAACGCGCGAATTTTTTAGGCTTGGGGTGAAAAATTTCAAAATTTAGAATCACTGTTTCTAGGCATTTCTTAGCCTCCTAAAGATATAAATTTCATGAAATTTTATAAAATTTCACGCGTGAAATTTCTTTTGAATAAATTTCATGAAATTTTCCATCTCTGACTATGCGCATTAAGACATGAGCCCTGAGACCCGTAACAATACATGCATAGCAGGGCTCACGTCCTAATGCACATAGTTCCGTTTGATAGAAATACGTCCTAATATTACAACAAATGAGAAGTTGACATTGGACGTGTTTATGCCGGGGTGCCATGAGAAAGAAATGGAAGATTTGAAGTTTCAGTAAAATTTTTCATGAAATTTCACAAGGCTGTGATATATATCATATTTTTGAAGGGCTCGAGTATGCAACCTGCACTCAAACACGCGAAAATAGAATCAAGTCACAAATTTTTACATTTTGCGGAACATGAAAAGGAACCGGTATTTTCCAATATCTTCCATAAATTTCTGAAATTTTTCCGGTCACGCTCCTCTTCAATTGGTCGTATTTCTGCCTAACGGAACTATGTGCATCATGACGTAAGCCCTGCTTTGCATGTATTCTTATGGGTCTCAGGGATCATAGCTCAATGCACTTAGCTTTGTTTGGCAGAAATACGTCCAAATAACCTATTCATTTAACAAGCATTTAGTATCTTTTTTTGCAAGGGCAAAAGCATGCAAATAATGCTACTCGAGACGGGTCAGTGCGTCCAAGTCAACATTTCACGTGAGATATTTCAAAAAGTGGCAGCCTTGGTTGTGAATGTGGAAAGCGAGGAGATTTCCTGGTGCATTATTAAGCACACCACTAAATGGTCATTGCTATCACCGCAAAGCCGGCAGGGAGGGATGGACCCTTTGGCCGCTTCGCAGGTGGGAGGGGAGGGGGCGGAGGGTCAAGAATCCGGTGCATGATTATTTTATAATTACTATTTCTCCGAGTCGTCTCTGGCTTCTCCGTCCCGCCGAAAGCTCTCATGCCACATTGCTCCACCTACCTTGCATATTTTCAAATAAGGATTTGTCTCTCTGAATGAAGAAACGCACTTAAGGGAAAAAATTGTATGTTGATTCAGCATTTATACTGTTAAAAATGTGTGACAAGTATCAAATGCTGATGTTGCGTTTAAAAAAATGCTAACTTAACACTGAATCTGTTCTTTTAACCGTGGACGTAGTTAATGTAGCATGTTTTTATTGTAAAATCAGCATTTATACTTGCCGCACTCTTTTTTAACATTATAAATGCTGTAGCAACATTCAATTTTTCTCCGTGATTCTAAAATGAGAGCGCTGTATCAGCATTCAGACAATGCCCATTTTTTTGATGAGGCATAATTTTTATGAAAACTTCTCGAATGTTTTTTTTTTTTTTTAAATTCTCAGAGTAGTTTGTTTGTGTTGTAATTATGAAGTACCTCTTAAAGTATTAAGGGGCAAAAAAAATCGTCTGCATACTCTTTTCCCGAAATCAATATTTCATTGATGGAGATTCCAATGCACTCTTCACAGTCTTCCATACTTACAACAGCAGCATAGACAAATCAGGAGACTGATTGTTGAAACTTCAGTCTTAATATCGTCACCTTCCAGGCAAAGTACCACAAGCGCCATGCGACGTTTAAAAATTTCCGCCGCCATTTTATTTCTTTACTGAGAAATTGTTGGTTGAATCTGTTTGGAAATTTCACTAAATTTTATCGGCAGCACAAAGAAAATTCAGTGAAATTTCCGGACAGCTTCGTTGAACAATTTCTCTGTAAAAAAATAAAATGGTGGCGGAAATTTTTAAACGTCGCATGGCGCTTGTGATACTTTGCCTGGAAGGTGACGATATGTTATTCTGACTTATAAAGACTACGCGCTGACTTTCTTCTTCCTACGCACTTAAATGCGTCACCGAGATGTTTCGATTACTCCGCCTATTCGATGTCCTTCAATCACGCAGTGGCGAGGCGTGATTATCGATTATCGATATCTTCCCATTTGAAGCTATAATAAAGAATCGATCGTTAAGGTGTTAGTTGTGAGCACCCTGTTTATCGACCTTTTTCCACAGGTTTAAACGACAGATTAATCGATACATCGCAAAGCAATCACGCGTACCTGATGTCACGTCCTCGCGTAATGACGCAAAAACACCGACGAACACCAATTGAAACCCCTCTCTCTCACGCTTAAAACATTTCATCAGAATCCTTCTCTCACTTCGCGTTATTATCTATTTATATCTCGTTTCCATACGAATCGACGGCCTCCAGTGGGTCACCTCGGGCGCGTGTCGGCACGTAAAAAATTGGAATTTTACCGAGAGTTCACGAAGAGAAACGCGCCCTTTTGTCACCAACCCAATTCGTGACGGAAAACTTGAGAAATTGTCACTCGCTGCTCGCCGCGGCGGCGGTGACAAAAATTTTTCCTCCTTTCGAAACTTTTTCCACCATTGTGTTTCTGTTTCATTGTTTGCGTTTGTCTTTTTTTTCGAGATCTCTTTTTCACGAATTTGTAATTTCCTCGGCTCCGCGGAGGTAACGCAGCGGAGATATGGTCACGTAGTGGGCAGTGCCTTGCTGCGGGAAAAACGGACTTTTGATCATTGTTTCTCGGTTAATTTCCCGGATGATTAGGCGGATTTGACAGCGAGGATCCGGCTCTGGTGAAATATTAATTTTGAAGGTTTCCGGTTGAGTAAAAACTGACGACGGACTAATGCGTGTCGTGGAAACTGCTTGACCAACCGCTCGATTATCCTATTTTTTAACCGTTGCACCGAGATAGAACGCTTCGATTACCAACCGGCTGATTGGAATTATGCTCGTTTCTGACCGGAAGCTTATGGCCCTACTAGAAAAATCATTTTCAGGGTTCACCAATGGCGTGAGAGAGTTTTTTTTTTTAGGATTTTCTCTAGAGAAAATAACTATACTTACACTTCGCTGGTGCACTCTTCATGTTACGCACTGGAAAAAAAAAACACATTGGATCTAGAGTCCAGACTCTTAAAAACATCGACAAGAAAAAATACTCTTGATTCAATCGGATTTAAGCTTAAATCAAGAACCAAGCCTCTTAATTTGGGCGGATTTCCTTTTGATTTAAGCTTAAATCTGATTGAATCTAGAGTCCTTCTTCTTGTCAATGTTTTCGAGAGTCTGGACTCTAGATCCAATGTGTTTTTTTCCAATAAGCTTAGGTACGAAACGAAAATTGGTTTTTATTCTCCCTGCAAGCAACTTAACTCTAACGAAAGATGAGAAATGGGGCGAATAGAATGATACCAGTCTCGAATTCTGAACATAGCTTCGTATCCGTGGAGTCCTATCCCCACCCCTCTTCTAGCCGCGTAGCTACTACCACCACAACTTCGCGGCCCCCCTGACGAAGAAACCCGTATATCCAACGGGAAGTCTTGACGGATACGCTGTTTTGGAGGGGACGGGAGAAGGGGCACGGGCGCTAGCACTCGAGGAACAGTCTGCTCTGTTCCGCGCACGCAGACATATCACTCTGACTCCTGACACATTACGTCTGGTAATTATAATTTCCCCGGGACCCGGGACCCGGTGCCAACGGCAAACCTCCCTCCAGCCATTTCGCACTCGTCAACCTTGGCCGCGTTGCCGACTGTCCTGTCGTAAATTCTGAACAACCCTTCTTGAATGGATTTTTTTGTATTCCTTCACCGAAAAAAAAATCTCGGCGTATTTACTAAGAGAAGGGTAAAATTACCAAGAATTCAGGGTTCTCTTTGATCCCAGTTTTTTCTTGGTAAAATTACCATTTATGGAATTGGTAATTTTACCGAGAAACCTCGGTAAAATTATTGAACTTTCTCGGTAATTTTACTGGACCTTGGTAAAAAAGCCAATATCTTTTATCGACTGTGGTAGAATTACCGAGATAAAATGGCGAAGTTACCGGGAATTGATTACCAATACAAGTGGTATACTTACCTGAAAAAAACAGTAAAAATACCGGTTTTTAGGTAAGTTTACCAGTCTGTCTTGGTAAAATTACCAATAAATGGTGAAAAAAGTGAGATGGTAAAGGTATCAACGGACCTTGGTAAAAACGCCGAGAATTTTTTTCAGTGTGGAACACTGGTTTTTCCTCCCTTTGGGAAATATTGCCTCTTCAAAATTTTTCCAAAAATGAAACTTCGCCAGCGATGTTGCCTTACATATACTACATTCCACCCTTATATTTTAAAAATCGTACTTGGCGCGCTTAGAAACACTCCCCTTTTTCACTCTCCACTCATTTTCTGAAACGTCTTCCCGTTTCCAAGGGTTCTCCCTCAGAAATATCCGCGACGACCTTGCAACGCGGAAGCAAAACAGTTTGCTTAAAATTCTCTGATATGCCTATCGCCGGGACCAGCGAGCATTATAATTGAATGAGTATTATTCTTCAACCCCCACCCCCAACCCCCGGCCTAGACAATGCAATAAGCCATACTTCCCCGAGTTTGAACCTTTGAAATCTCGTGTTTATTTCTATTTGAATTCAAACTCCGACACGCAATATCGCTTAACCCCCACCTTCTTGCTTTTCCGTTACATCGCGCTCCTCCAACACAACACCCTATCTCGATGACCCCTAGAATGCATCTACTCATACGTAGACCAGGGTTCAAGTGGGGGTTGAGATACGCCCTTACGGTAGGGGACGACGACATGAGAGGTTAATTTACCCGGCTACCCCCTCCCGGGCCGGCCCCCCCTTTTCAAGCTTTTTTCTCTTCACGATATCATGATCAATTAATGTTACTTTTTTATTCTTTATCGCCCTCTGTCATCTGGGGAAAGCGTGGCCGGGGCGGGGCGGGGCGACGGCGAGGGGCTGTTGAGCGCTGAGTGTTGGGTGTTGAGTGTCCGACTGATTTCGGATTCGGTTTTGATTCGTCGGAGCCCGGCTCGAGCTTCGATACTTCCGCCCCTTTTTTCAATTTTCGAAACGCGAGCCCCGCTCCGGCGTTCGCTGTAGTGCTCACCGATAAAGGGCTCACCGCAACAACACAGAAAAACTTTGAGTATTATGAAAGCATAAAAGGGCGGCTGGCCGCTGCGCGGCCCAACCCTCTGGAAAGCGCTTCGCGCCTCCGTAAGGCCCACACAATTTAATCCTAAAAGAGCGGGTTCATCTGCAGGCTGATTGTTGAAATCGATAGACAAAGCGATAGATAAAGAAGACTTAGGGAGTATGGAGCGATTCCATTGGTTAAAATAAATGGCTCTAATAGACTAAGGGGCACTGGAAAGAAACCACGTTGTATCCAGAGTCCAGACTCTTAAAAACATCGACAAGAAAAAATCCTCTTGATTCAATCAGATTTAAGCTTAAATCAAGAACCAAGTCTCTCAATTTGAACGGATTTCCTTTTGATTTAAGCTTAAATCTTATTGAATCAAGAGTCCTTTTTCTTGTCAATGTTTTCAAGAGTCTGGACTCTAGATCCAATGTGTTTTTTTTCCAGTGGGGTAAAAAATGGACTAAATTTTGGGTCTCTCGTGAGTTGCGGTTAGTTAGTCTATTACCTACGTCATATGTCCATTGCAACCACCCGCTTCTACCAATAAGATCCTCCATATCCTTTTTTCCCTCTTTTTCTATAGTTTTGTCTGTAAATTTCAACAAGTAGCCCGTTAAGTTATCTTCTATCGATAACCAAAAAAAAGTTGAAAATCGTCCCAGTAGATCTTTATAGAACGAACTGTGAAAAAAAATGAAAATTTTGGGAGCCAGAGAGCTTATAGTAATGATGTCATTGAAGCTCTGGGCGCAAAAAGGGCATTTTTTGATCGCAGTGTCGAATAGAGTTGTGTTTTAAATCCATTCCTCGTTTAGAGGCCGATTGCAAACACAGAACTAACAATTTAAAGTTACTTTCCTGCTGAGAGTCGTAGAATTACGCACATTCCTGAACTCAAGAATTATCCGCTCATACGTTGCATGCAATTAATCGTATGAATTAGTATTTTGAGAGGATCCATGGATAAGTCGCTCCAGTTTGCAACCCAATCGATATCAATTTAATCGCATCGTCGAAAGCGCGTTCCACATTATCTGCGCACATAACGGCCCGAACAAATTAGTCGAGAATGGGTATAATCTTCGAAACACTAACCGCTATATTAGTTTTTAACTCCTGCAACCACTAAAAAAGTACTCGAAAGTAGCTTGCAATCCGGCGTAATATTCCTCGGCCCCGGCAGTAATACCCATGATGGGGTGATTGGAGCAAACATTACACACAGATGAATCGTCGATAGTGTACGCACTAAACTATAATGATTAATATTTGTAAATGAGCGCGCTTAATAGCCACGGGGCCGTAAAAAAGGCTCATATTTGTATTTGATCAGTTAGATTAGCGTAATCTAGCCTCCTCTCGCATTGATGGCTCTCTCCGTGGATGCTATTATCCTGCACCAGCGGGGGAGCTGTCTTGGTCGACCCTTTCTCCCCCACCCCCCTCTCCCCCTCTCTATGACTCCTCGTTATAACTTGAGTTTTTTACCTGATCATCTCATGGTTATCATTCACAATGCCCTATTCATTCGACTGTTTGTTCTGTCGGGCGAATGGTTTGTTTGTAGCCCTTTTTTTTGGCCGAGGTTTTCTGTTTTGAGTGCATATGTTTCCAATTGCAGCTGATCGAAACACCGTTATTTATTAGCGTGTGTTCATAGATAAAAACCGGAGTTCCTCGCTCAAAATTGTGGAGTTAGGAGTGTATGTTAGGCTTTCCAGATGCATTCATCGTGATTTTTGAACCTCCTTCATAAGGAAGGATGTTTCTTTGCGCTCCTTGCAACAGGTCTATTGTATCATAACTGGTCAAGCTCAAGTTTTGTGAAGTTAACTAACACTCAATTGGAGAAGCATCGGGGATGCCGAGTTCTCCTTCGAATCGGTGCCTATCCAATATGAGCTACTTGGAAGTTGATATAATTGTATCACATTAGGTGGATCGCACCAGTATCGTTTTTGAAGCTTGAAGCTTTCGAATCTCCTTCGAATCTGTACCTATGCAATATGAGCTACTTGGAAGTTGATATAATTGTTTCACATCAGGTGGATCGCAGCAGTATGGTTTTGAAGCAGGAAGCTTTCGAATCTCCTTCGAATCGGTACCTATGCAATATGAGCTACTTGGAAGTTGATATAATTGTATCACATCAGGTGGATCGCAGCAGTATGGTTTTGAAGTAGGAAGCTTTCGAATCTCCTTCGAATCGGCACCATATGAGCTACTTGGAAGTTGATATAATTATTGTATCACATCAGGTGGATCGCACAGGTATCGTTTTTGAAGCAGGAAGCTTTAAAAAACGCATAATTTTTTTTGCAGATCGAAAAGTCAGGAGTGCATTTCATACTTCACAGATGCGCTCGTCGATTTTGAGCCATTTTCTGAAAGAACCAACTCTTCTCTCCGCTCTAACTGAAACTCGAAACATGCCCATTATTTTAAAATTTTGTAGTTCTAATTTGAGAGCACGGCTAAGTCGTTGCAACTTCCCAGATTTTTTTTGGAGAACATATCCTGTAAAAAACAAGTTTACGGCAGCAGTTACTGCCTTGCTAAAAAAAATGCATTATGAACCTGCCGACGTTGCCAAATTTCCTCTGATAAAACACGAATTTCCCGATACGCTCTTGAATATTTTCCTTCCAATTTTTCAGATAATTTTGTTCGCAGTTTTACCTAAAGTCCCTGAACGTTTCAAGGAAAAATATTTATATCTTTCCTCAAAAATAAACATTTCATCGAACAAAATTTGGAACTCTCGAATGTTCATACGGAGTTCTTCCTCAGCGCGGTAGAGTATGACTGCGGATGAACCACTCTAGGTGTGCGGCAAATCGTTCCACTGGGTGACTCCAACCCGATCTCTGATTGGACGCTCGCCCCAGTCCAGTCAAATTAAACTCATTGCCCCCTCCCCCTCCCCCCACCCTCCTGGAGGCACGATCACCGTAAATAAGTCCTCATTGCGGGGTTTTCGGTGGATGAGTTAATTTGGGCATTCACACCTTCAAAGCCGTTTCTATCGCCCGCGCACGACTAAGCGACGAAGCCGAAATGTAATTATGAGATACCTATTGTTTTGAGCGGCCCCCATCGCTCCCCCCCCCCCTTCGGTTTTCTCGATGGCTGACGGTTTCGGTTTGAGAGACGCTCGCCGAATAAGCTGCGGTTGTGATGGGTCTGTTGCGGAGCAGAGAGAAAACGAGAGTTTCTTCTCGCAGTGTTCCCATTTCCCGGAAATAGTACGGAATTCCGGAACTTTTGAGATTTACCTGTATTTTTCCCGGAACTTTTGAAATCCCTGAAATGTTCCGGAGCTTTTACACTTTTCGGAACTTTTGAAGAAATCTAAAAAGAATCCCGGAACGTTTAAAATTCCCGAAATGTTCCGGAGTTTTTGCACTTTTCGGAACTTTTGACAAAATCTAAAGAGAATCCCGGAACTTTTGACGGAATGGGAGCACTGGGTTCTTTTGCCGTCCAAAGCAAAAACGCCGCAACTCGGCTCCAAATTTTACATTTTTCTTCCGCGCGCAATGCTCTATTACAAGATCACCAACTGCCACAAGGCCTCATTTTTTCAAGCATATTTTTCCTGGAAATTTTCAGATATTTAGATTAAATTGCGTACTGAACCGTCTGAAAATTTTTGAAAAAAAATATTTACATTTTTTCTTGTAAATTCGGTTTTTATCGAAGGAAATCGTAACGTCTGAAGGTTCATACGCGTTATTCTTTGGCGCGGCAGAAGTATTGCCATTGAGCATTATTTTATCATCAAAGCAACACAAAATTCTTATAAACACTGTGAAAAAAGAAAACACATTGAATCTAGAGCCTAGACTCTTAAAAACATCAACAGTAAAAAATACTCTTGATTCAATTGGATTTTTGCTTAAATCAAGAACCAAGCCTCTTAATTTGAGCGGATTTCCTTTTGATTTAAGCTTAAATCTGATTGAATCAAGAGTCCCTTTTCTTGTCAACGTTTTCAAGAGTCTGGACTCTAGATCCAACATGTTTTTTTCCCAGTGTATAAACAAATATGTTAATCATAGCTTTTTGATGGAATTTCAAACGAAACGAACCAAGGCTCTCCCTCTGGCAACAGAGTCTAATTAATCGTAAAAATCCGACGATAACGCGGAGAGACTGACGGGCGGCGGAGTAGCGCGCGGGAGGGGGGCGGGGGCGGAGAGAACAAAAAGTTGCCGAAACGGAACAGTTTTGATGAGCATTTCCCCGCTAACTAGTTTTGAAATTTCCCCGATAATGGGCGCCATCCCGCCCGATCCGGGAGACTTAACTATGACGTATTTTCGAGGTAATTAGCGTCCGAATCGATTTCGAGAGGAAAAAGTTGGTAGCTATCAGAAACAAATGGCCATCTTCCCATGCTCGCTATTACCCCCCCGCCCTCGAGCCACTCCTTTCTCACACTTCGGTAATTTATTCGTTTATTCGACAAATCCGTTCCCTGTCGCGGCTGTCGAGTGGCGGGGGAAATTCTCGGGTGCTCCTGTGGGACGGGGTATTTTCGAGGTGAAATTTGGCAAGCCCGCTCCATAAATGGCCGCCATGATCCTCGTTGCGGTGCCCGGCGCAGAGCGGTGGTTGGTGGGCTTCTGAAATTGGTCGACTAATCGCTTTATACTTCGCACTGACCGGACGTCCATTGGCTCAATTTTCGGAACTGAGCTCTGAAATATACTCTTTGGGAGGCATATTCATGGTATGGTCTTACTTTAAACTTTTATCAGGAATTGAACCACAAGATAAATCGTCGTTTTCCAGACCGTAGCGAGATGATTGTTGAAATTAATAGACAAAACTATAGACAAATAGGACATAAGGAATATTAAGGCCAGAATACACGCTCAAATTTCCATCAATTTCCGCTCAAATGGTGACTGGTGCGCACCATCTACCATCAAATTTTCGCGGCCTGCAAAAATTTGACCGCCATTTTTGTCATCATTTTGATCGAAAATTGACGAAAATCTGAGCGTGTGTGTATCCAGGCCTTCAAACGATCTTATTGGTTGAATCTTATAGACTAATTGTAAGGGAGAAAGTGATGGAATAACTAAAGGGTCGCTCTTAGTTAGTCTATTCCCTACCTACAATGTCCATTGCAATCACTTGCTTACACCAATAGGATCCCTCCGTATCCCTTAAGTCTTCTTTGTCCATAGCTTCCTCTATCGATTTCAACCATCAGCCCATTAGCAACAAACAAAATACAACAAATACAGCTCTCGTCAAGCTGTTTAGGATCCGAGAGGAAGCCAACTACAAAATACCATTCGCGCACCGCAGAAATAAAATCAGCAATAAATTTGGACTGACAGGTCTCAGTCCCATCCAGAAACAGCAGCAATCAGCACCCCCCCCTTCCCCCGATACACCAACCGCCTCATCACGAGAGGAGAATGGAGAGTTGGGGGTCTGCCACTCAGCCAACGGCGAGGCGTGAGTGATCGACTATCGAAATTTCCCCATTTGAAGCTATGTTAAAGAATCGATTATTAAGGTGTTCGTTGCGAATACCCTGATAATCGATCATTTTCAATAGGTTTAAATGGCAGATCAATCGATAATCGCAAAGCGATACGCCACTGCTACCACCGGTGGCCCATGACCCGCCTTGGCTATTGTTATTCTGCCAATTACCCGAGCTGGTTTCGCGAATAGGTCGCTATTCGTTGCGTGAAAGGCGAAAATATTCGAAGATTCTACGGCGGAAACTTTTCCGCGAACGCACGATTTGGCAAGGATGGATGGTGAGCCGGTTGGTGTTTACCACCTGGCAAATCGGCAAGGCTAATTTGCCTTAATTCCTCAAAAATAATGAACACATTTTTACGAGTGGTTGCCAGTCCGCACATTTCCGCTCAAGTATTTCTTGCGTCGCATGTGGCATGTGTTAGACTGCACCGTGTCGCAATGCGTGAAGTATTCCAACAGTTTTGCAGGCGCTCTGAGTTTCTCGGCGACCGCTGCTGAACGCACTGTGTTGACGCAATGCGTGAAGTATTCACGCAGTCATGTAGGCTTTATGCGTTTCATGCTGACCGCAGTGTGTTTTATGCATTATTGCAGCGTAGCTACAACTGCGCAACTATGAAATTGACCAAGTTTATCAGAAAGGAACCAATTCACATTTTCGAAATAATTGAGGTACGGATGTTTTTGAGTTCCTGGAGTCGTGTATATTCTCCTGCCAAAAAGTCAAAGTCTAAAAAAAAATTGTTTGTGAAAAGCGGGGTTAAAGTTTATTTTTTACATTGAGCCTTATGCAGGAATAAAACTTCACTTCTAACCTCTTTTTCTCAGTTTTAACTTAATATGAGTTGGTTCTTCTCCGATAAATGCGGTCCAAATAGCATTACAGCGGAATAAATTCATCTGTCTGGAATTTCACGGAATATTCTCAGAGCCTCATCCGGGATTCTGATTTTATACATCAATACTCTGTTTTTAAAGCAAATGAATACCTGGACTAGCTGGTCTGGAGCTTTTATCAAAGGGTTCTAGATGTTATACTCCTTCTGCAATCAAAGCTCTCCTGCCCTCACCAACTTTAGCTTCCGTCACGTAGGATTTGCCTGAAATAGCGCACCTTTGCGGACTGCTTATTAAAATTGATAGACAAAGCAATTGACTGAGAAGATGCGAGGATCCTGAAATCGTAACGCATCGTACCCCTTTTCCAGCCGGATTCTATTCTATGAGCCAATAAATCGGGTGTAGTTAAGAGCACTCAAGATGCTGAGCACACTTGTTGAATGCTCTTTTGGAACAATAGAAACGCGACCAGACGTAAAAAGCGCTCTTAAACGCGAACAAACGTTTCCGCTCCGGAAAAGGGTCGAGCGAGACACAATTACAGTCGGAAAACAGGCGGAAAGCTCCAAAGACACCCTATTTTCCCCTCGCGCAGGGCGGGGGGGGGAACTCGGATTCGGAGACAGAAAAACCTGAATGATACACGAGAGTCGAGAAGGGGAGAGCGCAGCTTACAGTAGATCGCTTCGGGGAACTTTCAGGACTCAGGATGTTGGATTTAGAAATGGACCGCTGGACAAGGTACAAAGTTGAGCGTTCTGATACATGTTTTCTAACCAACGATTCACGTAAAACACAATTCTTGCATAAAAAATTACTGGTATCAGATTCTAACTAAGTTATTAATTTTATTTTTACATCGGTTACGGGTAAATTGAATTGCTCTGTTACAATAAACGCAATACTCTACGCGAGTTAAATCGCGCACCACAACGGTTTTGGCAGTCTTCTCAATTGAACATTGTTCATTTACCACCCTTTTAGTAAAAGTTCAAAAAGTTCAGAAGGTAAACAATTTGCTCTAGCTGAGCCAAAGCGTAAAGGGTGAGATTACCATATTTCCGTGTCGTAGAGAATGCCACGGTAACGTTTAATTTGCGATCTGACATACGTTTGTGACCATTGTGTTTTCATGAGCGAGACTGTTGAATTCACGCGTCAAGAAACATTAAGTATCTTGGGTAGGAGTCAATTTCTGCAATTTTCGTTGCGCAAATTAAGTTTTGCGTGAAATTTTGCTGAAGGAGCATGTATTAGAATGCTTAACTTCGTACCTTGTCTAATTGTCCTTTTCAAGGCAAAATGTCGGCTAGTTTTTTTTTGAAGACAACTGTAATATAAAACGAGTGGCGAATACAAACGTCGGAATCGGAGGAATGCATTTTCCCAATCTCTCCATTGTTTTCTGCGCTAAATCCACCGCAAACTGTACCAAAATCAACACAAAATTTATGTTGGTCACTTCCTATATCAACCAACAGTAACAGTCTAGTTGTCTAGAGGCTCATTGCACAATCTCAGCAACGCTTCACTGAAAAAAAAATCTCGGTGTATTTACTAAGAAAAGGGTAAAATTACCAAGAATTCAGGGTTTTATTTGATCCCAATTTTTTCTTGGTAAAATTACCATTTATGGAATTGGTAATTTTACCGAGAAATCTCGGTAAAATTATTGAACTCTCTCGGTAATTTTACTGGACCTTGGTAAAAACGCCAATATTTTTTATCTACTGTGGTAGAATCCCCGAGATTAAATGGCAAAGTTACTGGGAATTGATTACCAATAAAAGTTTTATTCGTACCTGAAAAAAAAAAAAACAGTAAAAATACCGATTTTTAGGTAAGTTTACCAGTCTGTCTTGGTAAAATTACCTATAATTGGTAAAAAAAAAGTGAGATGGTCAAGGTACCAATGGACCTTGGTAAAAACGCCGAGAATTTTTTTTCAGTGTTTTTATCACATTACCTATAATTGGTAAAAAAAAAGTGAGATGGTAAAGGTACCAACGGACCTTGGTAAAAACGCCGAGAATTTTTTTTCAGTGTTTTTATCACTTAGCAAGTTTTGAATTGCTTCTGTCTATTTGTCTTGTGTCGAATCGGAGATACCACTGTGCGTTGGCGGGCGTGCGACTGTGAATGTGCTGCGTCTGGCTGGGTTTGTGAATGAGAGAGTACGCACTGGGTCGTGGGCGAGGGGCGGCGTAGTAAGCATCCCCCAGTCCCGGGCTCCGACTCGGTGCCCATTTCCCCATTCAATTCCATTCCATTTCGATTCAATTCCACAGCGCAGTCGTCCCATTCCCCCAACCGAACCCCGCGTCGCATTCCGCGCTTCCCCGCATTCCGAGAGACGCAGTGACGTCGGGATAACGTTCGTTTCCTGGCCCGCCGCTCGACCGAAATTCTACGTATTTTTCACGTAGCAGCTCTTAATTATCTTTCTCTTACTCGGCGATTGGTAGTTGCGATGTGCAAATTGCTGTATATATCGATGTTTTCCTAAACTATAGAGAGTAACTCTATTCCAAGGATGCAAAATTGACTTAAGCAATGGGTCTCTATAAACAAGGTATGAATTGAAGCACATCGCTGCGTGTTTTCTCTTAAAAATTCCACAAGGAAAACAAATCACTGAAAATTCCGCTCACAAGAAACTCATAGCTCTACGTGAGTCAAATCGCGCACAACAGTTTCAGCAAGCCTCTCAATCAAGCTTTATTCATTTCCCACCATATGTCGTTCAAATTATAAGCAATTTGCTATAGCTGAGCCATAGCGTCAAGATTGAGGTTGCCAGACGTTTATATCGGAGAGACTCACGATAACGTTCAGCGCGCGATGTGAATCACGCAGAGCATTGAGTTTTCATGAGCGGGTGGTTTGAATTCACGCATCAAGAATCATTAAATATGTTCGTAAGGAGTTGATTTCGGTAATTTTAGTTGTGCGCATCGTGTTTAACGTAAAATTTTGGTTAAGAAACATGTATCAAAATGCTAAAATTCGTACCTTGTCTAGTGACCCATTGCTCAACTCCTAGTTCATCAGTCATCATTAGACTTAACTGAGAGTTACGACTTCTGAAAGTTTTATATGCTGGTTACACGCTCAAATTTCCATCAATTTTCGATCAAATGGTGACTGGTGCGCACCATCTACCATCAAATTTCTGCGGCCTGCAAACATTTGATGGTAGATGATGGAGCTGTGGGGCTCACCCCTCATCTGATTTCCACACAACCGTGCTTATTTCATGCTTATTTCAATCAACACGCTGTTTTAATAAATTTTACTCATCAATCTAGATTACTTTCGACCGTCATTTTGGTCATCATTTTGATCGGAATTTGACGGGAATTTGAGCGTGTAACCAGGCCATGAAAGTTATTTTTACAATATAGGGAACGCATCACCGTGGGATTTCTGCAATATGTCGTTCCTGATTTTTTCAAAGTTCCACGACGACGAGGATGGAATGAAAAGTTAGGAGGTTGGTGAGATGAGAGCGAGGCTGGTGTGATGATGTGTGGTGTGGCGGCGGCGTGAGCATGGAGATGAGCGCTCGGATCTCGGGATTAATTGACTCCTCGGAATTTGAATAGCGTCACTGCTCAGCGAAAAGGGAACAATGGGACGGCGTTGCATGAGCGGTGTGTTGAACGTTGAGCGTTGAGTGCGTGAATCAATACATACGGACAACAAGACCGAGTTGATCGAGCCGAATCCATCCCAGGAAATGAACGCACGTACTTCGTTTAGCCAGACCCCGCGCCGCGCCGCGTTGTCGCGTGGCCATGGATAAATATCATAGTGCCGAAATTGCTCAACAAATATTCTCTAATGTTCAATAGTTCTATTCAATATGGATATGTTGCACACAATATATATCCTCAAGAGAATAGCTTTAGCAGTGGTTGAATTTGATGAAAAAAAATGATAGGATATAGGAGCCCTAGCGGGTTGATTATTGAAATCCATAGACAAAACTGTAGACAAAGATGACACGAGGAAAATGGAGTGATTTGGTTGGTTTCGATTACGATTGAAATCATACCTGAGAAAAAATGGGCGATTTTTATTTTATTTTTTAACTTTAGATCAGGTTTTTAACGTGATCTTTCCACCGGTGACGATGAAAATCAAATTGCGAGCGCGGGAAATTTGAAAATTTTTTGTTGTGAACCACGTGCGCTCAAGATTAGATTTTAGACTTTTCTGGTGTGCCCATCATGATTTTTATACATTTTACAGCAAGAAATTACTTTAACGTGGCTGCACTGAAAAAAAAAGTTCGGTCGTATTTACCATAGTTCGGTGTTCCATATCACTCCAACGAATGCGGTTCGTCAAACTGAATTTTCGGTTCGTCAAACCGAACCGTCGGTGCGTGTAGCCGAACTTGTGCGGTAAAGCGAACTGACGAACTACGTTTGGTCAAATATGCTGAAAGTTTGGTTACGCGAACCGGAAGTTCAGTTTGACAAACCGAGTGTTTTGGGATGATATGGAACATCAAACGCTCAGTCCACTTGACCGATTTTTTTTTTTCAGTGTGTAATTCTTTCATGCTACGGAACCATTAGCGCCAACAGTCGATTTTGAAAAATTTGAACTCTTGTAGGAGTTTGTATAAGTTCTGAAAGTGTGTAAGCTCTTCAATCTCATTCCCTCTCTAAATCCGATGCACTGATAACGATATCAGCCCAGCGCGCCGGGTTCACAACCCAGCAAAGCGTTGACGAAGCGTGACCCAGCGCGGCAACAGAGCATCGAGCCATCAAAGCGAAGAGCATAAATTTCTGGCGCATAATCATATCATAACCGCGCCGCCATCAAAAGCTAAGAATGCGGCGACGAATCGAGATACACAGATAAATAGACGAGGAGGGCACGGCCGAGCCGAGAGATGGAAGATCGGCGATGGAGTCGGAAGAAAGAAAACTCCTATTAACTCCGCGGGTCGGTGCTGATGGCCCGAGCCCTCGCTTTTTGTTCTCCTTTTAATTCTGTCTTCTTTTTACGAAAACAAACAGATCACTACGTGATTCAATTAGATCGGGTCTTGTGTGTTTTTTGAAAATGATTTCGCCCCGCCGCGCCGCCCCGCGCCGAGGGTTATTGTACCGGCGCGTTGCTCTCGTACGTGTCGCTCTTGTGATGTCTAGTGCGACGCGACGCCGGGCCAAACCGCGCAACTACCAATAGAACGCCACGCATTGATACGCGGTTTTGTCAAAAATGGAGGTTCTCGGGTGCCTCGCCAGCTCGGCATTCTAACATGGGTCTCTATTATTCCACTCCGAGCCACCCAAGTATTTACGATGTTCTTCTCTACGTGCGCGACATTCGAGATTCGATTGAGGCGAAACCGTCCTGGAACCGGGATGGCCGCCCTAGGAGCTGTGTCTTGTACACACGAAACGGGCAGTCGGATAGGCGCACAGTGGATCCAGTCAGTAGGAGAGGTCGGACACAATTTGGAAATTTTAAATGCTCGTAACTCCGATTAAACAAAGCTTTGAGGTTTTGAAAGTGGATCCATTGGGTTCCTCGTGAAATTTGCCTCTAGGAGCACCCCTTACAGTTTAAAATATGATGAAATAAACATCTAAACTTGCAGTTTCAGTCAAAAATTTCATGTTCGACCTCTCTTATTGACTCGATCCACTGTGAGGCGTAAGAAATAATGGAGAATTTGCAGGCGTCTGAAATTTGATGAATTTCGTGATGAAGTGGAAACTCCTAAGTTAATTTCAAATGGAGATGTTTCGATAATCGATCATTCTCGCCTTGCCACTCCTAAATTTAATATACAGATTTACAAAAGGGATGGATGATGACTTGTCCTCTTGATATTTCCCGTAAACGGAAAGCACAAACTATCCTCAAATGAGCATTGGATCGATAATAGGCTTGGAGACTTTAACGCCGATTTAGAAAAGTAAACAGTTGTGTTGTAAGTTACACGGTGAGTAACGCTGAGCTGTTGGAGACGAGCCGTGTGGCAGTTTTATAATTTATTCGACTAATCGAATCGACTGCTGGTGTTTGAAATTGATAGACTAAGCCATAGGCAAAGAAGATAAAGGAAAAATTGAGCGATCCTATACAGGTGGAAGTTTGATACGGACAAAGGAAGTAAATACTAGACTAACTAATGACAACCCAAGAAGGACTGTATAGTGTTTCCATCTTTTCCCATCTTGTTCCATAAGAACTACCCTTTTCAACCAATAGGATCGCTCCGTTTTTTCCCTTATCTTCTTTGTCGATAGTTTCGTTTGTCAATTCCAATAATAAGCCTACGGAGAGAGAGCTACTCATCAAAAATTGCCCAGTAAAATCTATTTTTTTACTGCTGCGCCTGATATACAAAAAAAGATGCTGATTAAACATTCTGGATATATAAAAAAGTGTGCGACAACTCACAAAACGCTAAATTAACCGCTACAGAAGTTACTTCAGCGATGTTAAGATGTAAAACTAACTGCTGTGGCGGTTAACTCAGCGTTTTGTGAGTTCTCGCACGCACTTTCTTACACCTAGAATGTTAAATCAGCATCTTTTTTTGGGTGTATAATGCTCATACTCGGCAAAAATCGAAGTTTCCACCAGGTTTGCATTGAGGCTGTCCGGGAAAGTTAAGCGTGGAAAAATCTGAAAGTTTCAGAATTCCAATCGAACATTCTGATGAGCCCCAGGCTTCTTAAACAAACTCGAATAGCAGGGCTCATACGAAGGATAAACTCGTGATGTTTGAACAGGGCCCAATACATTTTCAACACTGCCGTGCTAAGGAAAAACGCTGTATGAAAGTTCGACAGTTGCCAAATTTCCCCGAATGAAACATGTCTTTATGAGGAAAGTTATGCATACTTTTCCTTGAAAATTTCAGATACCCAAGATTGAATTTTGAACAAAATTGACTGAAAAATTTCAGGAAAATTATTCGCAATATTCCCAGTAAATTCAGCTCTTCTTGGAGGAAATATGGCAACGTCGCGAGGCTCTTCCGACGTTTTTCCTTAGCAGGACCCGATACATTTCCAATAAACTACCCGTTGCTTGGTGCCCGGGCCGCGGTCAGAACCACAGGATCACAGCACAGTGCACACAGGACATTAACATATTAACATAAAACATAAGCTGCATGCGCTCATAATGTGATTCAGGTGTTTGGGGCACACGGGCCGGCCGCGGGAGGGGAGGGGCGGGGGTCGACATGACAGTGGATGCGGTTCATTGTTTAGGGGGCATCGGGGAAGGATCCGATACAATTGCCAAGCCAATTCGACAAGCTCCTGATGGTGATTTTGGCGCGATTCCACCTCGTTTCGCGGCCCGTGCGCTTCGAGCGTTGGTGCCATCCGTCCGAAAAAATCGGGGGCTTTTCGAGTTTCAAGAAGACTATAAAATCGTGACAATAGAAGCAGAAAGAGATCTTTATTAAACTGTCAAAGAAATAATTACAATTCTCAAATACATGAAAACATTCAGAGAGAAAATAAACACACAAGTTTGGTTAATACGGGAAGTAAAACAGAAAAAAACCGAAGCCTTCGATTGACGCAGGAGTTTTCCAGTCTTTCCATTGTTTTCTGCGTTAGCTCACCGCAAACTGTACCAAAATCAACTCAGAATTTGTGTCGGTCTGTGTTCCACTTCCTATTTTAACCAAAAGTAACACAAGAAAAAAATATTTTTATTAGTGCATATTGAATGCAAATCATTCGCATTCTCATTCTATCTCTAGAATCTATCATTCTGTGTTTCTGAGTGTTATTTAAATAAATAATAAATTTATTTAATAAAATTATACAAATAATAGCCCGAATAATTTAACGGAACCACCAGAATGCCGGTGGTATTTCGGGGTGATTTCAACCCCCTCCTCAGCCATGGGACGGGAGGGGTTTTTCGATTTTTATATTTTTGTTTCCTGGTCGATGAGGGGGTTGAGACCACCCTAAAACGTTTATTTTTTTTTGTATCGAAAAGTGCAAGTCAAAATCCAATTGACATTGTTTGATTTGAAATCTACATTTGTTCAAGGAATCGATCGAATATTCACCTTTAACCGCCGGAATTTCGCGTGAACGCTCAAATTTCTGTGCTCTTGTTGGCAGCAGTGCCTGTTTTCTATTATGCGAGCGTTTCTAATGGTAATGCCGTGTTGTTATATCCGACAGTTTTGCCAACTCCGGGCTCTGTTTTTTTGAGTCGCGGTCGCGGTGGCACGGCGCGGTGCGTCGGTATAGTCCAAAGCCTGGAGGAAAGTGTGTAAAACTGCGTCCAGACCCCCATCCTGCGGCCGGCACTCGCTCCCGAGTTTTTGAGGTTAGGGGAGGTCGCGGTCCCAGTCCCAGACTCCTCGTTCCAGGTGCGTTTTATCGTCCCAATCGCAGCTCTGGATTCGCGTTCTGGTCATCGTTGGTTGTTGAGCGTTCACCACGTTAGTAGTGTACGCTCTTTCCCGTCGTTTTGCATCGGATATGTTACTAATGTATCCATTGGTAAAGGCCCGCACTGCTCCGTAGGAATCGGCGTCATACCGATCATTTCAGTGGCGTGGCGTCATTTGCGAGGTATCGATTGATCAGCCATTTAAACCTATAAGAAGAATCGATTATTTATTAAGGTGTTTGCTGCGAAAACCCTGTTTATTGATCCTTTTCCATAGGTTTAAATGGCATAAAAATCGATATTCCGTCGAGTCGAAGTTAAAATTGGACGTATTTCTATGAAACGGAACTAAGCGCCATAGGATGAGGAAGGTAGAGGGGGGCTTGGATTGGCGGCGAAACCGGGCGTCGGGCTCATTCCGTCCAATACTCGCAATGCTTTTCCATGGCGCTTAGTTCCGTTTGACAGAACGCGCTATCCGGCATTCTGAATTCCTCAAAAGGAACTCAAATTGGCGCTTAGTTCCGTTTGACAGAAATACATCCAATTGTAGTTCCGAATTGCAAAATGTAGTTCAATTTCGGCCTTCCTTGTCCATCGCTTTGTGTATCAATTTCAAGAATCGTCCGTCGGCGTGATCCAAGAGTGATCCCAGTCAGCTCACAATGAGTCGGAAATCCACTCGGCGCGCGGTTAGAGGTGGACGTATTTCTATCAAACGGAACTACGTGCATTAAGACATGAGCCCTGAGACCCCTAAGAATACATGCATACCAGGGCTCACGTCATAACGCACATAGTTTCGTTCGACAGAAATGCGTCCAGACGCGAGCCCGACGCGGTTTAATTAAGCACCGCGCGGAGCAATCACACCGGTGTTAACCCTGCCGAACTGAGACCGCGGGTCGCGAGTGGGTCGCCTCCCCGGCCGGCCGGACGAGGTCGGTGATGTATGTGCGAACGCGAGGCTCGGGCGTCGACCAATTACTCCGCCGGATTAATCGCCGCTCCAGAAGATGTTTGTCTAATGTCTTTCTAAATTGAAAACGTTTACCCCGCCCCCCTTGCCTCCCCCTTCGTACCCCTCGTTGACCCCGTGATCGATGCATCACTGTTGATTTGCTGCGGCTATCCGCTATCGACCCCTCCGCGGAGAGGTGTTTCCGCGGGCGCCAGGGTCCGGTTCCTGACCTACGTCACGTGCTTTCGGCAGCTGTTGATTTTACTCTTAATAGCGGAGAGTGTCGTGTTACTGTTTGGTCTTGCGGGTGACGCATGGAGCGAGTTCATCAGGGGGGGAACCAAGGTTTTTGAGGACTAGGCATGAAGCTCGTTACACTGAAAAATTAACTTTGGCTGTGGAATCCGTACTTACGGGTTAAATAGATATATCGACGGTGTAAGTCGGCAATCACATAACTGCGGCAGTGGCGTAGCGTGCTGTGCAATATATCGATTGATCGGCCATTTAAACCTATGGATTAGGATCGATAAACAGGGTGTTCGCAGCGAACACCTTAATAATCGATTCTTTACCAAAGGTTTAAATGCCATAACAATCGATACATCGCAATTCACGCCACGCCACTGGTTTGCGGTGTCTGAAAGTCTCCGCCTCTATGTTATTTTTTTAAAGGAGAACGAATTGACATCATTCCTTGAAGTTTTTGCAGAATTTTCCTCTCACAGAGAAAAAAAATCACGGCAGTTTTAAAGAATTACCGGCGAGTAGTTTTCCGTTAAAAAAATAAAGTATGACAGGAAGTCTGCGACGTCGCAAACCGAGTTATGTGGTTGCCGACTTACACCGGCGATATCGTCCGCGTGCCCAGCTCAAAGGCCGAAAGTTCCAAGCGCAGCACCCGGAGCGATCAAAGTTACGGCTTCAGCACCAGGGAACTTTCGGCCTCTGAGCCCGGAACAAACGGCATGTTTACAAAGGCCGTACCTCTTTTTTTCAGTGTAGATGACCGGAAAGCATTCTTAATCGTTGCCTCTCAGACAAAGCAACGTAACTCCATTCCAAAGTTGCAAAATCTACTGCAACAATAATTCAATGTTTGAAGAATATTTCCTGAATGTACCTGTGCAATGTTTTTTACAAATGCCTTTGATTCGTGCATGAGATCAGAGGAAAAGTCGGCGCAATTTTCGGTTTGAGATTCCTAAGATTCTCTCGGTAAATATCCAATTTGCGAAAGGAAATTCGGCAACGTTGAAATGTGGTTACGCTCTTTCGTGAAAAGTATCATTGATCTCCGAATTTAACTTGTGCCCCGCTCAATTGTATTGTTCCACGATTCTTCGCACGGGGTCTCTAAAATACACTTCATTCCCGTATCTCAACCACTCCGAATACAAACAGTACCCATTCACACCGACTAAAATAAACCTCCGACTACTTTTCATGCTGGATCGATGCACGAAATCGATTATCATAACCGAACCCCATCGCTCACCGCAGTCGTCAACAAATCCAAACACCGTGCAACAAAAGTTCAATAAAGGAGGAGAATAACAATAGTCGTAAAAGCAATTTAAATATCCTCGAAAAAGAGGGGCAGCTATTAGGGGCTCTCCTCCCAAGACCAATCGGGGCCCTTTCACACTCACGTTTGAGAGAAGGAGAGCACAGGCGCGCTAAGTAAGAACAACATATCTACACTCGCTTTCCATTAGAGTTAAGATGTTTTTGTTGGAGCTCGAGTCCTAAAGTGATTAGACGTCGACAGACAGTCGGATGCATCTCGGACGCAGAACTAATTCTCCTCTCAAATCAGGGCCTGGATTGTTGATTCCTTATCGAATCGTCTCTAATCGATAGATTGCATTGTTAAGGTGAGATATATTGATTAAGGTATCGATAGATCGACCCGGAGCCCGGGTTTGAGAGGGGTTGGGAGCTGGAGCGCGATCCGTCACAGTCCCGTGTGTCGATTTTAATCCATCAATTTCCATGCTCAGATAAGTACTTTTAAACAAACATCAATTATCTTAAGGCGATGTCTCGGGCATGGGGCTGGGGTTGGTAGCATTACTTCTCCTTACTCATCTTCCCCCTTCGAGGATGTGTGCGTGATGCTGCGTAAACTATCCGCGAAATCTCGTGCATGCGCGGAAACACCGGGGCTTAAGTTCCGTTTCGGAGCGCCTCAATGAACCCTCTCGACAGACATTACCTGCGGGCTGCACTGAAAAAAAAAAATCTCGGTGTATTTAGTAAGAAAAGGGTAAAATTACCAAGAATTCAGGGTTCTGTTTGATCCCAGTTTTTTCTTGGTAAAATGTAAAATGTAAAATGGTAATTTGTAAAAACGCCGAGAATTTTTTTTTAGTGTACCTGCGGGCTGATTATTGAAATTGATAGACAAAGCAGTAGACAAAACAGACGAAAAGGATATGGAGGGATCCTATTGGTGGAAGAGAGTGGTTGCAATGGACGAAGGAGGTTGGTAACGGCAACTCATGAGAGACCCGATAGTAAGTTAGTCCACCTTTTTCTTCCTCAGTGTAGAGGAACCACCCAAATTTACCAATAGGATCGCGCCATACCTACTCCCAATGTCTTCTTTGTCCGTCGCTTTGTCTATCAATTTTAACAACCAGACCGCAGGTGTGTAGAAAATTATTCATTTCATCTCGGAATTATAGGTCAGAAGTAAAATCCTGAGAAGATTTATCTTTTAAGTACACCCAGAGTTGAAGCATTTTATCTTTTGACTTTGTGTAGAAACTTTCATAAAAAAGTTCGGTGCTCCAAGTAGGTAGTTAAGGCTCAGGAATAAAACACTCGTAAAGACGAAAGAAAAAAAAAATTCTAAGATATGAAAAGTTGATTGAGTTTGGTGAAGATGAGATCGGAAGCTACAAACCTCCAGAACTCGCAAACACTGTTAGTTCCTACGAGCAGAGCTAGATGGCGTAGGGAGCGGTGGATGGGGGAAACGGGAGGCAAAATAGTTTCTATTAAATATTACATGGACAGCTGCACAATCGAATGGAACTACGCTGTGATGCAGACCAATAAAAAAGGGAAAGAGAAAGGAGCCTGGTGAAAAACGTGAGTGGTTATCTCATTTTTTTCACTTCGTTTGTTTTTATTTCATTTGATTTTTACCACGCTCCTCTTCACGTCGCGGCGCACAGTGGCAAGAGCTAATAGAATCAGTCGGACATAAAATTTGTGGCTGAAATCTCAAATTTTGATGTTTATTTCGTTACAAATTCAATCTCAATGGGTGTTTCTGAAAGGAAATTTCACTATGAACCCAACGAGACCACTTTTCAGCTTTTTTGTTTCATATTTTTGAAAATATAAGCTTTCAAAGTTTCCAGATTTTGTCCAAATCCTCCCATTGATCCGGTCCAGTGTGTGGCGGCCCATCACGGCGTTCGATTTACTTTTATCGCATCCGAAACGCTCTTCATTCCTATTTATACTATTTCCTATTTTCATTTTTTGCTCTCGAGGGGTGGAAGCGGACAGGGGGCAGGAGGGACGCACAAAGAGCGATGATTCGAAATTTGACTGTTCAGCTGTACTTTGTTTTCATCACTACACATTTCAAAATTTCGAGCCTGGTTCGGCATCTGTGGATGTTCGAAAACTTTCTGCAAAAAGCGAGAGGTCGTGCAATATTTCCTGCTTTTTTTTTTTAATTTTCCACTGGTCTGGCTTTATGATTCCTGATTTGAAGGGGAGCCGAGAGACTTGAGGTTTCCGGAAAAATGTACGATATTTAATAAGAATTCCTTGTCGATTCCCAGTTCTTTCTTCGGATTTATTACTTTAATCTGTTTCCTCTTTTCCATTGGTATTTTTGTTATTATCATATTTTACATTCATACAACAAATAGTTAGTTTTTATGAATATTAACTGCACGACGTGCGAGGGCAATTTTATCATTTTGTGCAAACTGTCATCGTGTCACGCGTCAACATTATTTGATGATAACTTTGATTTCAATGAAAATTTCAGCCCAAAATTTACTGATTAATTTACGTGTTTTGTGTGTTTCAGGTGTGTATTGATCAATTCATCCTAAATGACTCGGCCAAAGTCTGGAAATTTTTCTCGGGGTTTACGTAAGTCTAGTCGAAATTTGCACATGTCACGGAACGAATACTTTGTTTTCACAACAATATGGAGGTAAAAATTAGTGAAGCATTGTTTGCCTTCATCTACAGAGGTATGCAGCACGCGTTCTCTTGTGTCTAAATAGTGGTATCAATCTTTTCGTCCTGCCTTTCAGGAGGGAATGAGGATCTTTTTTCAGATTATTGTTCTCGCTTATGACATAATTATATGGTTATTTCAACGAGTTGAAGTACATTTTTACAACGACCAGCGCTACGTCTTTGCTCAGTAGAGTTTCATAACTCGTCTTCGAGAATGACTGACCTGTGTGATTGGTCTTGATGCTAGAATCGATTAATTCAATGGATTTAAATGCATTATTAAAAGTGTGACCCACATTCTGGAACCGCAATGGACCACTAGACAAGGTACGAATTTCAGCATTCTGATACATGTATCTCAGCCACAATTTCACGTAGAACACGCTGCGCACAACGAAAATTTCCGAAATCAATACCTCACGAAGAGATTTAATGAATCTTAATGCGTGAATTCAAACCACCTGCTCATGAAAACCCAATGCTCTACGTGATTCACATCGTGCTCTAAACGTTATCATGACAGTTTCTGCGATATAAAAATCTGGCAACCTTGATCTTGACGCTTTGGCTCAGCTATAGCAGATTGTTTATAGTTTGAACAACACATGGTGGGAAATGTACATTGCTCGATTGAGGAGCTTGCTGAAACCGTTGCACTATGGTCCACAGACCCTATTTAACGGAACTTTAGTCAAATTTTGAGGGTGGAAAAATTAAAGTTTGGCACTACAGTTTTATAATACATACTCTCATGGATCGTCACCTAAGTTTTCATCGACAAATAATGATTTATAAGATTGTGACGAACCCTTACAACAGAGCGCGCGACAGGTCTTCATTAGTTGATTGTGAGCCGCATTCAGTGGTGCGTTACAGGGTGTTCATTTTACCGAGTTACGCCTCATCTATGTAAATTTTTGGGTAACATGGATCCACCTGATGGCAAGTGACTTCCTTTTCACCCCGTTTCATTAATTTTGAACCGAAATTTGTATGCTTTTGAACGCTCCAAACATACGCCAAAAAATGCTAGAAATCAGTGAAATTCGTAATTTTTAGGAAGCTCTAACTTTTTTTTAATTCTAGTTAATGCTTTGCGGATTGAAAAATCTTGTTCAACATATCCTAAAGTTTAAAATGATGCCAATTTAAATTGCGCCTTTTTGCACCTAACGGTAGAAATCAATTTTTTTGGAGTGCACCTTCGTACACCAAAATGTGGAATATTCCATGCATTTTTGGCGTTTTTGCGACTGTTAAATTTTTTCTAGGTACAAAATAAAAGTATTCCGATATATTTTGATCTTCTGAGTCCAAAAATGACCTTTGTTTTTTCTTATCACCTCTCCCTTTTCCGAAAAAGCGACGTTTTTCCGGGAAAATGAGCAATTTTGACGTATTTTTGTCATTATTGCAATTCATGTTGATAAATTATACTGGACCCGTGGTACAGCGATTCTGTCATGTATATTAAGCTGCAAAATCCGAATATGACATAGGTTTTGGTTTATCACCCTCCAGTTCTCCGATAATGCCGATTTTTCCGCGCCTTTTGGGTATAACCTTTCCCGGACTCTAAGTGTGTTAAAAATACGGTTTAAAATTGATTTCGATGTTTGATATATCGATTCTTATGTATTTTGACTTGCTAAACCCAAATATGACCTTAGATTTTTCCTATCACCCCTCATTATCCCGGAAAATTCAATTTTCCTCGGAGAACGAGCTTTTTTGGTATTTTTGAGACGATTTTCCGCATTCAGAGGAAAACGGGGGGTTGTAAGAGGCAAGTTGAGGTTGAACTCCGGTTGAATTTTTCTCAAGACGTCAGAGAAGACCTAAAGAGGAACTTGGAAAATCGCTACAACTCCATAGAATAGGAAAATCGTCGCAAAAATACCAAAAAAGCTCGTTCTCCGAGGAAAATTGAATTTTCCGGGATAATGAGGAGTGATAGGAAAAATCTAAGGTGATATTCGGGTTTAGCAAGTCAAAATACATAAGAATCGATATATCAAACATAGAAATCAATTTTAAACCGTATTTTTAACACCAGAGTCCGGGAAAGGTTTTACTCCAAAGGCGCGGAAAAATCGGCATTATCGGAGAAATGGAGGGTGATAAACCAAAACCTATGTCATATTCGGATTTTGCAGCTTAATATACATGACAGAATCGCTTTACCACGGGTCCAGTATAATTTATCAACATGAATTGCAATTATGACAAAAATACGTCAAATTTGCTCATTTTCCCGGGAAAAAGTCGCTTTTTCGGAAAAATGAGAGGTGATAAGAAAAAACAACGGTCATTTTCGGACTCAGTGGATCAAAATACATCGAAATAGTACTATTTAGTACATGGAAAAAATTTTACCTACATGTTGCAGAGGTCAACGGTCGCAAAAACACCAAAAATGTCCATTTTCCCGGGTAAAATCGGCTTTTCCGGAAAATTTAAAGGCGAAGGACCAAGACGGAGGTCATATTCGGATTTACCGCCTAAAAATACATGAGAATCATCTGATCTCGACCGAGAGACACTTTTGTTATTATTTTTATACATGTCAAAATAGGGTGGAAAAAATCTTCAGTCTTAAAAGCGCCAGAAATCACATTTGAAGTTAAGTTTCTCGGTCAGGATGTTACTATTTTGTTAAACTAAGATGTAAAATGAAATCAGCGACCCAAAAAACATAAGATCCAACACCTTTTATAGCGGTGCAGTGCATTTTCGAGTAAAGTTCCGTTAAATCCAGTCTGTGGACCATAGTGCGTTGTAGTGCCCGATGTGACTCACGTAGAGCAGTATAGTATAGTTTCGTATAGTTTCTTGTGAGCGGGCAGTTTAAATTCCTCGTAACCAATGTGTAATAAAAACATTAATATCTTCGTTAAAAGTTGGTTTCACTAATTTCCGTTGTGTGAATTGTATTCTGGGTGACATTCTAGTTAAGAAACATGTATCAGATTGCTTAAACTCGTACCTTGTCTAGTGGTCCATTGTTGTAACTGAAGTGTTTTCCTCCGTGAAGCATCTAATGACCTAAAATTTAACCTAAATTGCCCCAAGACTCAAGGCCTCACCGATAAATCAAACCGATGCGACTTAAGTCAATATGTTTCCGACATGTGGTCCTAAGTAATTGGTTCTTAGCCCCCTTTCGCTCTGCACGACCTTTACACCGACTTTCCGAGCCCCGGTAATTTTTTACCCTCCCGATTAAAAACCCACATTGTACGACGCGATCGCCCCGAATGGTAAAGAGCATCTGGAGAGGGAAACATGCACATTGATACAAAAAAGTAAACAAACTAAAATCATCAACTCAGGTACACGCCGTCTCCCTCTTGCGTCTCTCTCGCTCCCGTAACCTCCGTGCAAGGACCGAGAGAGACGAGAGGCGACGGGGCCCATCATAGATTCGATTCGGTGGGCCCACAATACAAACAGCTTTGTTTTGTGTTTCCCGATCAAAAATTGAGGCCCCTGCACTCGAAAAAAGACTCCGAAGTCGGCACCAAGACGAACGACTTATTTACACGCCGCGTTGCCAGGCCTCGCCGTAAATCCCGCGATTTTATATTCAAATCCTCGATCGATCCCGGTGGATTTTTCAGCGGTTCGAAGGCGTTGTTTGTATTATTTAGATCCTCTTTGTTACGGTCCCGCAGTCAATTTGTTTTTTGATGAATAGAGCGAGTTAATTTGGTCTGTGGCGCGCGTGTGGTACGCGGCGACGAAAGGCTGGGAGGTGTCGCGTTGTTGGGGGGNGGGGGTCCGGACAGCGCAGCGTCTTCATACCTATTCGGTCTGCTTTGTCCGGTCATACAATGGCCTCTCCCGGGGCACATTCTTCTCGATGTATCGGATACAGTGACTTTTGTCCGGAGCCCGACGAAGGAGTGAAGGAATGGACGGACGAATAAAGTTGGAATGGCCGCCGCCGTCTCATCTGAGAAGGATGACTTTTTGTCGGATGCCGTGATGCCAGGAAATTTATTTCTGGTCTATGAAAGTCTGGATTCAATCAATTTTTATTTAAATATTTTACCCAGATAAAGAAGGATTCACACAAGTAAAAACGCTGAAAATGGACCGAGTTTATAAGGAAGGAACCAACCCACCTTAATTTGAAACTGAAAAGAAGAGGCTTAAGTTTTATTCCTAACCTTTAACCCCTTTTTTCACAAACTAATTTTGTTTTTCGCAATTCAGATTTGGCATGAGAAAATAGACTAATGAAACTCAAAAACATTCCTAATCCAATTTTTTTGAAAATGTGGGTTGGTCCCTCTCTGATAAACTTGGTCCAAATGTGGCTCGAACTGTAGGAGTAAAGGGACTACTGTTTGCAAGAGGTAACCAATAATTCTGGCGTATTCAAAAAAGCACCCATCGCCATATGGACACTAATGGCACCTGTGCCGTTTCCTAATCAGTCAAAAATACGTGTTCTTTGTCTTAAAACTGAAACCAAATGATCAGAGTTTAGTGCATTCAACGAACGAGATAAAATTCCGTTTATTTCATGATAAGAGATACATCAGCAAGATTTTTCAAAACAAAAATCCTTCACCGCCAAGACAGTTGGTACAATGCTTGTGTATGAAAAAATAAAAATCTCCGATCAAAAAGTGAACGTCATCATAAAGATATTTAACAGGAATAAAATCAATGATTCGCGGATAACAATGGGCCAAATGAAGATATCAAGGAGGTTAAGTGGCGCACACACACAAGGGCTAATCTAGAGAAGGGTTGGCGCAGTGCGACTGTAACGCAATCCTTTTCATATAACGGGAGAAAAAAACCAAACGGCAAAAGGATGTGGTCGCAGTCTGGCAAACAAAACGCATTACGTTTCTTTGAAAATATCGAGGTGTTTTCGCCTGGATGATTTTCTTTCTTCTGGCACCCTCCAACTCCATCGATACCACTCATTCCACGTATCAGTTTATGAGTGGTGGTGTACATATGTCTCGTATTTATGTACAGGGTGCTCCGGAAAGATTTTGTCGAATTCGGACCGTTGTACAAATATTCGATGTGAAGTTGTCAAGTGTAGACACTTAGACACTTAGTTAGCTCATGCAATTTAGGTGATTTGAATTGTGTCATTAACAATGAATCGGAAAGGTAATTTCACTACCATCTACAGACGAGATTTACTACCGATAAAGGGTTAATTTTTCAGTTCAGATGTGAAAGAGTTGTACCTCGTATTTATGTACAGGGGTATTTATGTACACAGTTAGTTAGCTCGTGCAATTTAGGTAATTAGAATTGTGTCATTAATGGTGAATCCCAAAGATGATATGACTACCATCCACAAACAAGATTTATCACCGATAAAGGGTAATTTTTTCAGTTAAGATGTCAAAGAGTTGTATCAGTTGAACTCAGTGCTGTTTAATACCACTTACTACTACCTCTACAAGGGGCGGTTATTCGTGCATTAGGATGTAATTTGCGCTTTCGTAGGTGGACTTGGACCTTCAAGAGTTGTTATAATCCCCCCCCCCCCCCCCCCCCCCNCCCCGTTCTGGATGACAGATTACCACCTTTTTACTAGCAATAAAATCCTTTAATTTGTTTTTCTTTTAAAAAAAATCGCATAGAAATAAAACAATAATTTCCAAAGTATTTTTAATATCGAAAAGTCGATTCATGTATATTTAAAACAATCAATAAACAAATAACTTTCGCATGACACATATCAATTTACATAGTATCTCTGGACCTGTTTTGTTATTTTTTTTTCTATTTATTTAAAAAAAAAAAAACACATTTCGACCTCTAAAATCCTTACTTGGTTCTTCGCTCTATCGAAGATTATTTCCAAAATTTCATTTGGAAACTTATCTCTATCCCCCAAAAATGAAACACGATTAAATGCTTGAAAATAAGTCATCACCGCCATGACGCCCTGTAATTCCACTGTCATCCCGGATATTTCACCATGGGAAACACCCTGCACAGTAGCGCATGATGCCGCAGCAACCAGAGATTACAGTCAGCAGATTATAGCTTTGTTTATTAGGAACCACAGGAGCCGCGTATGAATTATCTGTTCTGCGACAGTGGGCAATTCCCCTTTTTAATAACTCTCCCTAACCTCTCCAACCCTCCCCTCCGCACAGCCTCCTGCAATAAGCGTGATCCTGCAAATCACCCCGCTGACAAAACTTTTAAAAAACGAGGAAGCGAAAATCGATATCGTTTAGCCCGGCACACAGTGGATCCAGTCAATGGAAGAAGCCGGACAAACTTTGGATACTTTAAAAGCTTATAACTCCGTTTTTACAAAACTTTGAGGTTTTAAGAGTGGTTCCATCGGTTTCCTCGCAAAATTTTCTTTTGGAAGTACCCTTTGATAGTTTAAATGTGACGAAATAAACATAAAAATTTGCAGTTTCAGTCAAAATTTTGGTGGGTAGACGTTTCCGCGCAATATTTCAGATTTTGACAATTCCGCGCAAAATTTCCAATATTGACACTTCCACAAAAAAACCTGGATTTACATTACCGCACAAAAGCAGCCAGCAAAACTTTATTTTTGGCACGATTCGGCAATACCGTGCAGATAATTCGACGTATTTCTACCAAACGGAACTACGTGCATTCAGACGTGAGCCCTCAGACCCATAAGAATATATGCATAACAGGGCTCACGTCAAAATGCTAATAGCTCTGTTTGGCAGAAATACGTCCAATCGTATCGTGTTTTCCTCAATCCACTTACGAAAAAAATTTAGGAAAATCAGAATGGGACATTTTACTCACCTGTTGTTCATCGGGGATAGCTACATTTTTTGTAAAAAATAACAACGTAAGTTTTTCCATCATTTGATGGCAAGGAAACTCTTGTAACATCATGTAACTTGTGCGGGAAATATTTTGCGCGGAAACGTCGATCATAATCTTTGTGTAGAAATGTCGAAATCCTAGATTTCGTGCGGAAAATGCATACTTCCAAAATGTTCATGTCCGACCTTTCTAATGTACTCGATCCACTGTGCGGTACTGGAGACCAACCCCACTAACCTACTGTAGGGTTCAACATGTGTACGCTCATGAATCCGAGTGGTTGCAAGGGGGTGGGTCCGAGAATCGGAATAACTGTTTTTTTCATCGACTTCCATCGTGGGTGAGTCACCTTCAACTTGGGGTGAACATTCCGGTTGTCGATTTGCAGCAATTGAAGATTGATTGTACAGTCGAATAAACTGTTTTATCACGAAATTTGGCGGATGCCGAGCACGTGGGTTGCTCTCTGAATTGCTTAATTGCTGGGCTGTTTGTGGCATACCAAAAGAGGTCCGTCAAAAAAGGCTAAAGGCCGATTTGAGAATGAGCGATTGTATTCATTCTAATAAGCATAAGTTCGTAGCGCGATTGTAGTGCCGCTCGAGGAGGCGTGACGTCCAACTGTTTCGATTCATTCGACTTCGTTGAATCACAGTGATTTTATTTTTTTGATCGCTCGGGATAAAAGTAGGCGTTATGATGATGCGGAAGGCTCGAGATCTGAGCCAGTTCAATGGCCAAGTGCTTCGTGGCTTTAGGGATGTCCTTTTCCTGCCAATTTCTCTCGTTGAGATTTTTTTTTATCGAATCCCCAGATTTGGTAAAAAATATTTTCAAATTTTTATTGTAAAATCACGTCACTCCCTCGTTCTGCTCTCGGAAGAACGTGATTACATTGTAATGTTGCCAAATTTATTCTCGCATGTAAAATTTTTACGAGGAAAATATTGGACATTACTGACTGAAAATTTCACTGATTTTTCCTCTTTCTCAGGCAAAAATCAGACGAATTACGGACAAGAATAACAGGTATATATCCTTGTAAAAAATCGAATTGTTTCAGTTAATGTTGCAACCGCGGAACAAAGTCGGTCGGTCGCAGTGTCTCTCGTACAGGAAATGACGATTCGATGTATCGATTATTTCAGTGGCGTGGCGTGAACTGCGAAGTATCGATTGTTCTGTCATTTAAACCTTTGGCAAAGAATCGATTATTACGGTGTTTGCTGCGAACACCCTGTTTATTTATCCTTTTCCGTAGGTTTAAATGGAATGAGAATCGATATTCCGTCGAGTCGAAGCTAAAATTGAGGGTAAACGAGCCGTTTTTTCCTCACCTTAACCTCACCAGAAAAAATCCCCATATTTTCTGAATAATTCCTCGATCCCTGTAAACGCTGAAAAATCCCCAGATCAATGGATAAATCCCTAGACTTCGGATCACTGCTCGTCCCCGTAATCAGGGTGGCATGAAACGTAAGAAAGAATGGACAAATTGGAAATTTCAGTGAAATATTTCATGAAATTTCACGAGGCTGAAAAACATGTCATATTTTTCAGGGGCTAGAGGATGCAAACCGCACTCATACCCCTTAAAATTGAAGAAAAGCACAATTTTTACATTTTGCGAAACAAAAAAAGAACCGGTATTTTTCAATTCCTTTCATAAATTTCTGAAATTTCATAAACTATTTCACGTGCAATTTCAAGATCTTATTTTTCATGAAATTTTTCCACCTTGCCCGTAATTTCAACCCCGACAGTGTCGCACCCCGGCGGATTTCCTCGGAACTCAGACAACGCGGTGGTGGTGAAATACGAGCCGGTCTGGGGCTCGGAACACGATATAACTCATGCAAGCGCGTATTTCAAAATGTTTTGCCCGTCGCGGGTCCGTCACTCCGGGGTTCGGAGGGGGGACAGGGGGGGGGGGGGGCATCGTCTTCAAGACGTCACCAGTGATTAGCGCCGGTGTGACATGCGCGCATGCGCCGCGAGATGGCACAATTAATTAAGCCCCCCTGCCCCTCCCCCCGTTGGGCCCTCGCGAGCACGCCCCCCGCTCCCTCCGGGACTTCGTTTCCGTCTGTTTAGCGGTCTTTATACGGGCGGCCCGGGCAAGTGGAGCACCTGATGCAGGTAGCGAGACGTCGCCTGCCGTGCTAAGGAAAAACGCCGTATGAACCTCGAGCCGTTGCCAAATTTTCTTCGATAAAACACGGATTCCCTGGTAAACTTATGAATATTTTTCTTCCAATTTTTTTTTGAGAATATTGTTTGTATTTTGATCTGAAGTTTCTGAAAATTTCAAGGAAAAATATTCATAACTTTTCTTACAAATAAACATTTTATCAAAGGAAATTTGGCAACTCTCGAATGTTCTTACGGCGTTCTTCTCTGGCACGGCAGTCGTCTTCGTCTCGTACCCCTCTTCGGGATTTTCCGCTTGTGACGTCATTTGAGGCGTTCCATCCCTGCGGATTTCTCGAAAGTGTGGAATTAAGAGGGGCAGGGCGGCATGAAATGTAAGAAAGAAATGAAAGATTGGAAATTTCAGTGAATATTAATGAAATATTTGCAAGGCTGTGAAATATTTTATTTTTTTCAGGGGCTAGAGTATGCAACCCCACTCAACCACACAAAAATAGAAGAAAGTCACAATTTTTACATGTTGCGTAAAATATAAAAGAACCGGTATTTTTCAATATGTTTCATAAATTTCTGAAATTTCATGAAATATTTTACGTGAAATTTCAAGATTCCATTTTTCATGACATTTTGCTACCCTGGAAAGGAGGGCCCAGGCGTACAAATTCCGCGATTGAAGTCTCCGAATTGGCATCTAAATGTGTACTCTTGATACCACTATTTGACCACGTGGGACTAAACTATCGTTTGGTAAAAATCTCTAATTTGTGTTTGCATCCCGGGAGGCCCATTTCATAAGATAGTAAACCTCGATAATCCGAACTATCAACGTTCCACCACTTAGAATACACAAAAAATTGCAGACAAACTGATGTGGCATTGAAATAACCTATCTCTTTACATCCACCCCTGTGTTTAGTTGTCTCATCCCGAAACCAACCGTAAATCAAAGCGAAAATCTCACTCAAGAAAGGAAACAGTGTCGACAGCGTGAAAGGGTTACACCGACGGAAGATAATGAAACAGAGGCAACTCTCGTCGTAGAAGCGTTCTTTGCGATATATCAATTGGTCCGCCATTTAAACATGTGAAAAAGGATCGATAAACAGGGTGTGCGAAATAATCGATTCTTTACCACAGCTCCAAACGGGAGCTTATCGATAGTCGATTATTAACGCGAACTCACGGCGGGGAAAAACGACGCACAAAACCCAATTACACATGAGCTGCCGATGCCACTGATGCAATTATACTTCTCGGATGGATTTCATTCCCAACAACCCCATCCCCCCTCCTCGGGGAATGGAATTCCGTCGGAGAGCGGGGGATCGGGGCACAAATCAAATAAAAGAGTTTAAAAGGCCTCGGCGCGGAGGAGCGCTCTATGACTGAATTTAATTTTCATACGCGGAATTAATTAGTTTCGAGATAAGGAGAGTTGTAGACGTAGGAGGATGTTGGGTGAGGGGCGAAGGAGGGGAGGGAGAAGGGGGAGGGGGAAGGAGGGAAGGGGGAAGGGGCGGGACGCAGTGACAGAAGTTCTAATGGAGAACTGACATGTCCATTATCATTTACCTGCAATCACTTCCCTGAGAGCTTCGTGCTCTCGTCGGGAGATGGTGCGTTTATACTGCCGTGCTAAGGAAGAACGTCGTACGAACATTCGAGAGTTGCCAAATTTCCATGGATAAAATGTTTATTTTTTAGAAAAATTATGAATATTTTCCCATGAAATTTTCAGGAACTTCGGGTGAAATCGCGAGAAAAATTATCTGAAAAATTGGAGGATAAATATTCATATGTTTACCAGAAAATTCTTGTTTTATCAAAGGAAATTTGGCAACGCCTGAAGGTTCATACGGCGTTTTTCCTTAGCACGGCAGTTTAGTTCTCGTAGGTAGGCTGTCTAAGCACGGAGAAAGTTAATCGGTTTTTTAAACGATGAATTTATTGCACTTGTACTGATTTTGATGCACTGAGTGAAGTGAATGTGCTAGAGGTAGATATCATAGGTCAGTTGCGCTGAGCATGCAGTCGTTTTTCGATGCTTTATGCGAAGAGATGTAGAAAAAAAGGAAAGAATTAAAACAAGCGGGCGCTATTTAGGCGCGTTTTTAAGTTCCCCAAAGAAGATGTTTACCGTGGAGATGAAAGAACTAGCTCACCTAACTTTCATGCAACTATAATTTTGAGAAAACTACACAACCGCTAAAAAAATAAAGTATGTGAAACCCGTAATTAACGAAGTAAATAGAAACAAACGTAACATGGAAATAGAGCAAGAGAAAGGAAGCGCTTTGATGACGGCGCAGAGGTACAACTATTCGTACTCGATGGATGTCCATGTTGCGTGTGCAAAATTGAAGGCGCGATGGCGCGAGGCGTGATCTCCCAATGGTCTGTTCTACGATAATAGTGAAGTATTGCGTCTGTTCGGGTCGAGATACTTATAAAATAAGGCCAATTACGTCTCCTCTATCTTTGGCTGTGTTGCTTACGAAGTTCTTGAAACGCCACCAAAAATAAGAAAAACGGAACTAACACAACTTGAAGATACAGCACAGGAGAGGATGCGCAACGATGACGGCGCAGAGATACAACTATACGTGCTTGATGGATGTCCGTGTTGCGTGTGCGAAATTGAAGGCGCGATGGCGCAAGGGTGTGAACTCGCAATTCTCCGCTCAATCAATTGCTAGTGAGATACCGCTCCAGCTCGGCAGAAAGTTAAAAAGCGAGGCCAGATTACGTCTCTGCTATGCATGAACATTTCGGGTCCCGACGAATTTTGTCATTTTTACTGATCAATCTGACTTCATCAAAACATAAGATTTTGTGACAAGCGCCCAACTAGCCCATTGTACTTTTCCCTAAAACTGAAGATCATTTCTAAATGAAATTTTCATTGATTTTTCTGCTGGTTGAACTCAAAAATCAGGACATTTTGGATGGTAATTGCTTAGTTATTATGTTGTAAAAGGATTGAAAGGTTCGAGTCAGTTTTACAATTTGGAAATGAAAACATAAAAAAAAACAAGGGAGAAACATGGGAAACAAGGATAAGAATAAAACACTAAAAATCCGAGAATTTTGGACTTTAAACAGTCATTTTCAGTCGAAAAATAAAAGTAAAGTTAATTTAATTGTCGAAGTAAAATTTTCTTCGATATCTTTTAATATTTTATGTATTATCCGATTGAAAATGACTCAGTTTTCAGTCGAAACTTCCCAGTTTTTATATTTTTATTTTTTTAGCCTTTTTTCCGTTTTCCCCCCCTTATTTTTTTCATCGTACCATTTTCTCGGGCTGCGGACTGATTATTGAAATTGATGAACAAAGCTATAGACAAAGAAGATATAGGGAGTATGGAACGATCCTATTGGTTGAAAAGGGTGGCTCCTATAGACAAAGGGAGAAAATGATAGACTAACTGTCGGGTCTCTGGTGGGTTGCCGTCAGTTAGTCGATTACCTACTCCTTTGTCCATTAAAACCACCCTCTTCCACAAATAGGAGCTCTCCATATCTCTTTTCTCTTATTTGTCTATAGCTTTGTCTATCGATTTCAATAAGCGGCCCGCAGTTCCGTAAAAATTCGTATCTTGGGAATGAAGTCACGTTGTTTTATCCGCGGAGCGACGAAAAGGGAGAAAAGCGTGTGACGCGGGCCAGAGGCCAGATCAGCCGAAGCCGGGAAGACTGCTGGTTGCTACGCCCGGGACGCTTCATCAATCAGTCCGTATTAAATTCTGATCGAACATGGAAATAATTACGCGGCCGCCGGAACATATGGACGTATTTCTGCCCAACGGAACTATGTGCATCGAGACATGATCCCTGAGATCAATAAGAATACATGCATATCAGGGCTCACGTCAAAATGCACATAGTTCCGTTGGGCAGAAATACGTCCATATTATGCACAGCATATACGCATATATGCATATACATCACCGCGAACGCCAGCATATTACGTGCCCGTGTAAATGTGCCGTGCCGTCTTGCCATATCGTTGAAAATATCTATGCCGTATTCACAGTAGTCCCTTGAATAGCTCCTCTTTGTCACGGAAAAAAGTATAGTAGCATCTACTATAAGTCTACTTGAATTTCTACAGTGATACTATTTAGTGAAAATAACCAACATTGTAGTAGTATGCTACCATAGTCTACTACACTCTTATGACTGCATGCGTCAGAGTATGGTAAAATTTCCGGACCAAATTTGGCAGCCAGGGTTGATGGATGCTCGGCACACACTGGAAGATTCGATTTTTTCCTGCTTTTATTCTCTTCATTCCACATTCTTCGGCCGATGCATGTGGATGAGGTTCCTTGTTCACACGCGTTTGCGCGAACAAGCCCGGTAAACGCTCAGTGAGGTTGTACGCACGCGCAGTCGCGCGATTGGTGGCCGCGGCGCGGTGGCGGGGGCTGCCCGTGACCCACGGCATTTTTGGCTCGAATTCCTAGTTCGCTTTACGACTCCCGTCAGACCGGGTTGTACTCTATGCTGCAATGCTATGGCTCAAAGTCGTATGTACACAGTGACGACACAAAGCTATTTTGTAGAGGTAAAATTGCGACAAAACTGAGGTTAATCGCTTAGATCCTGATGATCCCGGCGATTTAATCGCCTAAATTCGTAAAAAGTCGCAACTTAATCCCGAAATATCGCAATTTTCCAGTGGAAATGCTACTTTGGATACATTGGAGATTCTTAAAAGTTGGGAGTACTGTTTTTTGCTCCGTTTAAATATATAAAAAATAATCGATTCTTGGTGAGGCAGCCTGCCTCACCTAATTTCGGTAGTTTCAACGGGTTTAAATGAAGGAAAAATAGTGCTGCCAACCTTCAAGAGCCGCTACTGTATTCCAAGTAGTAACATTCTGAATGTAATAAAAGTGTGCGAGATTTATAAAATACTGAATGACCTGCTTCAGCAGTTATTTTTACATCTAGGCATTGCTAAAATAATTGCTGTAGCAGGTAATACAGCATCTTAAAAGTTCTGGCAAATTTTTTTACACCCAGAATGTTGAATCAACTTCACCTCTTTTTTGGTGTATTTACACATTTGCCCTAACATTCGCGATTTGTCAAAGGATTTGGCAACGTTTGAAGGCTCATACGGCGTTCTGCTTTAGGACGGCAGTACGTGCCCCCGCTGCGTGGGAGGTTGCAAACCTCGACGGGCACGCTCACACGGCAACGCAGGAAGGTCATCAGCGGATCTCCGCTCGCATCTCAAACGAGGCACCAATGATTTATTCCTCGGCACAACTGCAAGCTGCAACGAAACAAAAAGAGAAAAATATATCATTAACTCCAACAGTCGGAGAAGAGAAACATAAAACAAATATTAGTTTTAGATTAGTGGAATCATTTTTCAAGCTGCGGCGCGGGCGTAGATCTCAATCTGGAGTCACGGGCGCCCCGTAATGAGAAAGCACTATTCAACGCTAATGAAAAGGAGTATTAATCGGAGAGCTCAGTCCTGATTCTCCTCTCATCGAGTCCGTCTGTCTAACAAATGATTTTATTCAATTTACATCGGGTGTCCGGCCCGACGAACTTGTCAGCGGTTTTCGGAGGTTAGGATTTTAAAGTGCCTCGTTGAAAGCTTCGCTCATGTAATGCCGCACACTGGACAGATTCAATCGGCCTGGTGCACGGAAGAGATACAGTCAACTGAAAATACTTAAGCACATCAAAAAAGTCTGAAATTTTCACTGATTTTTATTCTGATCTCGTGCAAAAATCAGATAAATTTTGCACAAAAATTGCACTGGTATATTCTTGAAAAAAATTGAATTGCTTGAGTCAATTTGACATGCTTGGAGAGGAGTTACTTTTTTTCGTTTGGGGAATGACTAATTGCGATTTTTCTTCAAATTTTTCTGGCGATTTTGCGCGTGCACTGTAAAAAAAAAACACATTGGATCTAGAGTCCATAGACTCTTAAAAACATCGACAAGAAAAAATACTCTTGATTCAATCAGATTTAAGCTTAAATCAAGAACCAAGTCTCTTAATTTGAGCGGCTTTCCTTTTGATTTAAACTTAAATCTGATTGAATCAAGAGTCCCTTTTCTTGGCAATGTTTTCAAGAGTCTGGACTCTAGATCCAATGTGTTTTTTTCCAGTGTACAGCCAAAGAAAAATACTATTTTACCAATGAAGAGTATATTTCATTGACTGTATCGACTGCGCACAACGGATCAATCAGAGAGGTCAGGCATAATTAAGAAACTTCAAAAGTCCACACTTTCATCAATATGAAGCGTAAAAGTTTAAAAGTGAATCCATTTGTTCTCTCCTAAAATTTTCTGTAAGAAACACTCCTTTTATTTAAAGTTCTGACGAAATAAATATCAATTTTCACATTTCTAGTTTGAAAATCATGTTCAGCCTCTCTCAATTAATTGTTCCACTGTGTGCCGCTAGTGTTCGGATTCCGGACCGTTTTCAACACCTTCGGATGCGATCTCTTCGAGACGGTTTCGGTTGCGTTTGTCGAGGTGAGTCGGGTTCGATGGAGTCTGTTAATAGCGTAAAAGTGTCGGCCCACACAAGTCAACCGGGAATTCGGTAGAAAGACATTCCCTCAAAAATTGAAGGATGATTTGAAGGTTTAATAGAAATATACTCGGTGAGTAGCTTAACACGCGTATTAACTTTAAATTGATAATGTGGGGCATCACAATCCAATGTGACGACCGAGATTTAGTCTCACCGTAAAGTTGAAGTTAGGTGACTGGAGTAATCAAGCAACAATGGAGTTGTTGCATGTGTGAGGAATTTGCGATTTTACTGATGATTCTTATGAAAAAGTTCGCGAAAAACACGATGGCGCCTCTGGTTTTCTCTAAAATCAACTCCCAAGCTCAAAAAAAGCTCTCAAGTCGAGGTCAAAATGGAGGGGATACCCCACGGTATCCACAAAATCCTCCCCGTCCTTGAACTTTTTTAAAAAGGGCTTGGGCAGGATTTTAGCTCCAAAAATACGCAATGAATCACCACGTAATCTCTTCTCCTGGTACTTTTAGAATGTAAAAAAAGAAGCACAAAGTTTAGTGACCCGTTTTAACGAAGGTTTTCTTCATTTCGTCACTCTCCAGCAAAGTAACTCAAGCACCATGCGACGTTTCCAAATTTCTGCGGCCATTTCATAATTTTACAGAGAAATTGTTGGTTGAATATGTTTAACAATTTCACTGAATTTTATCGACAGCACAAAGAAAATTCAGTGATATTTTCGGACGACTTCATTGAACAATTTCTGTGTAAGAAAATAAAATAGCGGCGGAAATTTTGAAACATTCCATACTTTGGTTGGAAGGTGACAATGTCTCCAGGCTTCAATCTAGCACCATGCCAATGAATCCTCGCAGGCCAATTATCGGGGAAGAATACTCTCCTTTTCAAAGACGAGCGAAGGAGCCCTAAAATTTGCAACGTTGCAAATAAAACATTTTTTCCAAAGCGATTCGGCAGCAGCGCAACCTAGGGCCAGGGCTGCCCCCGAAGTGATTCGTCTGCCGGCACGGAGCCCGTTTTTTTCACGGGACGTCAAACAGAAGTGTGTCAGGACGTTGAAAGGGCCAGAGTGGCTAATGACAGAGCTCTCTTTCGGCACGGGGTGGGGGGTGGGGGGCGGGGGCAATAATTATAATGGAAAACCCCGCCCCGCGCTGCCACTCCGAGCGCCAACCTCCCCGGGAAAAAGCCCCGTTTTCGCGCAGTTTGGCAACGTCCCCCGAAAGCGGTTGATCGAGTTATCATCGACCCCACACCCCGCCCCCGGTTTTAACAGTTGCTTTTTCGAAAAATAAAAAAAAAGCGCGATGAAAGGGCCGCGTATAGCGTTCGCACCCTCGCGATTGCGGTGTTATTGCCCTCCGTGGGACCGAGTCTATTGTGTTATTCTAATTTTCAGGCTTTTAGCCTCGTTCTTGGCGATTATTTTGGTCTATTCAAGAGAAATGCCCAGTGGCGTGGCGTGTTTTGCGATATATCTATTGATCTATCAAAAACCTATGAAAAAGTATCGATAAACAGGGTGTTCGCTGCGAGCACCTTAATAATCGATTATTTACCACAGCTTCAAATGGGGAAATATCGATGGATCGAAAAGCACGCCACGCCATTGGAAATGCCGTACGCTTATTTGGATACTGTGTTTCTTTTCATAATATATTTACCTTGAGTTTTATTACATTTCCCTTAAATTCCTCAAAGACTTTTGCTCGCAATATAATAAATTCAATCTGAAAATTTCATGGACTAATATCAGTAACTTTTTGAATATAAAAATCTTCCAGTAAAAATTTCAGTTTCATATAACAACCTTCCTTAGCGTGGTAGCAATTGGACTACATCTCTCAATATAGAAATACAATTTTTGGTTCATCTATAATGGTTCAATGGATGTACAATGGTTCATCATGTGCTTAGGGAAACTAATAGTACATACGTTGTTTCTAAATTTAGCCAGAAATCATAGCTCCTTACTGCAAAATGTATTCCAAGTTTGATTAACTCAATATCAAAAGTTTGACTGCTTTTTGCATGAGCTTAGAAGAAAAATCGGTCAAATTTTTAGTTAGAAATGCCCAAGATTCTCTCAGTGAAAGTGCAGTTTTTTATTCTTCTTCTCTTTTTTTTTAACCAATGTGCAAACGCGGCTTCCGATGTTTTAAAAAAAATTCTTGTGAGGCTCGATCCGAAACGTCGCGTCTGCTCGAATCCAAGGATCGCGGCTCGTGGCCACCGTGGGCGTCGTTCCTCGACGTCACCGCGGCGACACCGACCAATCGGAGAGCTCCTCGGCTCCCCGAAAACAATGGGAAGACGGACCGGAAGGAGCCATGCGGCCCCGTGGGTGTTGCCTTTTTATTGGCGCAAAAGCGACTCAAAACAAAAACCCCAGAGCGCACCCAACTGAACAATGCAACAAAATGGGGCCCCGATCATACTCCGCGATACCAGATCCGCACTCCCGTCCTAAGGAAGAACGCCGTATGAACATCCGATAGTTGCCAAATCGCCCCGGATAAAACATTCACTGGAAAAAGAAGTCACTTGGATGTGCACTGAAAAAAAAATCTCTGTGTATTTACCAAGAAAAGGGTAAAATTACCAAGAATTCTGGGTTCTGTTTGATCCCAGTTTTTTCTTGGTAAAATTACCATTTATGGGATTGGTAATTTTACCGAGAATCTCGGTAAAATTATTGAACTTTCACGGTATACTGGACCTTGGTCAAAACACCAATTTTTTTTATCGACTGTGGTAGAATTACCGAAATAAAATGGCAAAGTTACCGGGAATTGATTACCCCTACAAGTGGTATTCTTGCCTGAGAAAAACAGTAAAAATACCAGTTTAGGTAAGCTTACCAGTCTGTCTTGGTAAAATTACCAATAATTGGTAAAAAAAAGTGAGATGGTAAAGGTACCAACGGACCGTGGTAAAAACGCCGAGAATTTTTTTTCAGTGTGGGAAAAAAAGTCGCTTGGATCTGGAGTTCAGACTCTTAATAATGTTGACAAGAAAAATTACTCTTGATTCAATCAGATTTTACCTTGAATCAAAGAGCCGAGCCTCTTGATTTAGACGGATTTCCTTTTGATTCAAGCAAAAAGTCCGATTGAATCAAGAGTGTTTTTTCTTATCAATGTTTTTAAGAGTCTGGACTCTAGATCCAAGCGATTTTTTTTTCCAGTGTTTGAGGAGCTTGGAGGACAAGGCGCATAAGTGCAGTTTTTGAAAAAAAATTGGGATATCAATGATTACTAGCAAAACTAGTCTTAATGCATATTAGATGAAAAATTCGCTCCTGAGTTCGAATTTTCAAGCATCAAAAAGTCAGTTTGAACTTTCATCCCGCCATGAGGATCCATGTAACTTCGAAACTTCAAACACGTATTTCTTACGATCGCAAAAACTGCACTTGTTCGCCTTGTCCTCCAAGCCCATCATTTAATTTTGAAGAAAAATATTCGTATTTTTCCTGGGAATTTTCAGAAATTTTAGATAAAATTGCGAACAAAATTGTCTGAAAAAATGAGGGAAAATATTCACGAGTTTCCTGGTAAATCTTCTGGACTTCAAATACGTATTCCTCGCAATAGCAAAACTGCACCTGTGCGCCTTGTCCTCCAAGCCCCTCATTTATTTTTGAAGAAAACTACGCGTATATTTCCTTGGAATTTACAGACATAGATACAATTGCGTACAAAATTGTTTGAAAAATTGGAAGGAAAACATTCACAATTTTCCTAGTATATTAGATTTTTATCGAAGGAGAAGTGGCAACGTCTGAAGGTCCATACGGCGTTCCTCCCTAGCACGGGAGTACAGATGTCGATTAATGACCTCAGTAATATTTATATACATAAAAAAAGAAAAACATATGCACGGACGTGTATACGTCTGGGCCCTGGAGTGATCGCGACCAATCAGTCATTATGGACGCTTGTAATAGCCCCCCCTCCGCCCGGTTACCCCACTCCTCGACCGCAGAAGAAATGGAAACGCTTGGCCATTTCGGAGCGAAGCCCGTGAGCCGCAAGTCGGGTGCTTGGTTACGGAGTGCGGGGGTCGCGACGGAGATAACAATCACCCCGTTGTCGGTCATTATATGATAATATTATTAAATATGGCAGACGGTGCCCCCCTGGCCCCTACCCACCCCGCCCCTCGGTTTCCTCGCGTTTAATTCGTCCTGTTTTCTTCCTTTTTTCTCGGACTTGGTCGACTGTCTGCCATTTAGTTCCTGGCCCCACCGCGACTGCCGGGTTTCGTTCCGTCGTGATGCTGTGCGGAGAGGCGCAGGGTGGATCGCAATGAAAGAAAAATACTAAATATTCAAAATGTACCAAGTTAATCAGAAAGGAACCAAGCCACATCAGCTGTTTCCAAATTCAACAGGGCAATTTAATTTTTGTATAAGCAGAACGTTCGTGCTGATTTCTTTAAACATTCTCAGGAATTTGCTTCGTAGTATGCAAAATGTGCGCACAAAACTCCGCGGAACCGTTTCCACGTGAACTTTGAATCCTCCAACTAAATTTGGCAATAGCTGATGTAACTTGGTTCCTTCCTGCTTAACGCGGTTCAAATATTCGAATATAAGTTCGATTTTGAAGTTGGGCCCAAAGGCGACGGTTCATCATATTCAAGTATGTTACGTACATAGGTGTCCTTGACACCATATTCGAAGCTCATCACCCGTCGCCTTTGGGCTCAGGTCGAAATCTGAGGTAGAACCACGAAAAACGCAAAATTTCAGCTATTTTCCGCTCCGGAGCCATGTTTCGCAGCCAAAAAACGTGAGTATCAGCAAAACTCGATTATTTCTGTCAAATATGCACCGTCTACTGCCAAATATCCAAGCATTTCTCAATTCCCTGGAATGCCCGATTTCGGCCCAAATCGCAACCCCTCCTTTGCAACATTGTATTTTTTCCATTTAAATCCATAGAAATGTATCGATTCTTGGAGGGGCCAGGTTCTCAGACAAGAATCGATTATTTAGCATATAGCATTTAGCATAATAGGTTTAAATGATCGCAACTGCAGGGATTTGACAACAGAGTTTTTGGAGCGTGCGCCGAAGATGACTCCAGGACCACGCGTCATTTTCAAAATCGAAAATCGAATACCACTACGATCCGTGGGAAAACTGTGAACCACCTTCGGGCCACTCTGTTTTGACTGGGCCATATGGGTCTGGTAGTCCGGGGACTCACAGGCCAACGAGCCTCAAAGATCCATCGAACTCTCATTTCGGGCGCATGATGTTCGCTTTAATTAACTTCTCTCCCGGTGTCGGTGCTTTACATTTCTTCTCTGTTTTCCTCCTCCTCAAACTTAAATGTTCATTCAACTCTCCATCATTCACCCAGGAATTGAGCTTCGGTACTTACTGATGCTTTTGAGTATGCGAGGCTGCTTGTATGGAAGCTTTTTAATGTCCAATTTGAAATCAAAAAGAACTAATGACTTGGTGGCTGGCGTCGTTTACTACGTACAGTGTCAGGATTGTGAAGTCGGGTACGTAGGACAGACATCCCAGGTACTAAAAAAGAGGCTTTCTCAACATCGATATGGGAAAGGGGAGAAGACTGCCTTGCAGCACCACCAAGATGCAGAGGTGCATCGCTTTGACTTCGGGGGGGCTAAAATTTTAGCCTCCGAAAAGCGTTATTTTCCGCGTCTTCTCCTCGAAATGATGAATATCTTGAAGCGCAGGAACAAACTTTGTAATTACCGCGCTGATGTTGATGGTCTCTGTGCCTCTTATCACCAGTTTTTCCTCCCAGAGGGAGCTGGTGATTAAATTTCCATCCTTCTTTGTAATCTTTGTCTTGTGTGCTTTGATTTTGCTGCACTGTGCCGAGTCTGTTTACCTGGTAATCAGTCTCGGTCTCGCAATTACAGCGGAGCGACGGCTCGTTTTTGTTTTTAATTTATTTTCCGGTTGATAATGAAATTGTTATTATTTTGAAACGTCCCGGGTTTTGTTTATTCCTTTTTCTTTATTTGCAGCCTTTTCCCCAAATTAAGTTGTTCTTTTATTACTTGTATGGAAGGGTCACTTCTGTGAAATGTGCTTTACAATTTGGGTTTGAATGTCCTGTAGTTATTGCGTTCGAAAGTTACCGCCTAAAATTTACTCTTCGTTGTTTCAGTCATTTAAGGTAAGCAAACTGGTCGAATTTTTTACTTATCCAGCCTTCCGCAAACGTAATAAAATCCGAGATATGTGCCAGAATACCACACTGAAAAGAAAAAAATGAAATCAGACGCATCCACATAAAATTGATTTTTTCCCCATAAAATTAATTATTGGTATTAGAAATAATTTCCACTAACTTTCATTGTTTTAAATTTCTATGAGCTAATTGTAAACAGTACTTTTTGCATAATCGAACAAATTTTTTTCTTTCGACCTAAAAAAACTAGTTGATTCGCTTATATAAAAAATCTCGTTTAATTTCAAGAATCATTCTTCTCAAGGAATTTTTTGAAAGGAGCGGTTATGCTGTTTGATACCTTTTACTTGAAGCAAAATTAATTTAATCTTGATCCAATTTTACTCTCTCATATCCACGTGCATGCCAGTAAATATGTAGGTTTGTTAAACTATTGCAAACAATATATTGGTCCATATTCTTTCTTCGGTCTCATAAATTAAGGCAATGAAAACTATGCGGGGACAAACGTAACAAGTTTTACGATGATTTTCATTCCAGAGAGAGATTCAAGCAGCACCCATTCTACGGTCCATCCCTCAAAAATGAATAATAAAACGATAGCAGTAGATCTTCAAATTTTTAATATAAGTCGTAGCCTCTCTCAAGAACGGAAGGGAGAAACCGCTGAAAAAAAGTTCGATATTTACGCAAAATCAGACCGCATTCTGAGGACTCTCATTCGTACGAAGCAAAATCTCCAAGAATCACGATACTTCTCAATGAAAAATCGATCGGTTTCTCGGACACTCCGGCAAGCCTGGGTAACTATAATATTTCACGGTCGAGGAGTCGCTAATAATAAAATTCTTTGTCAAAGATTACATTCAATATTCCGCGCATTGGTTTTCATTCCGTTTGAAGGGTCGATGGCTATTTGTTTTTGGGCCGCATAGTTCGCGACTCCAAGATGGGGAAAAGAATGCCACTATTCGTGGGTTCGGGCCCGCAATTCCATGCTTCATAGCGTGCCTGATAGAATACTGCCGCGCTGAGCATAAATGACGTATCCACTCGGGTTTTATAGTATAATTTACGGGGTTCTTGCTTAGTAGGGTAGAAAAGGGCTCAAGCCTTTTGCCTCCAGGGTAGGATTTAGATCACTCGCGGATCGCTGCGGCTCCTTTGAGTCCGAACTCAACGCAACAGTCTAGCTAGAAGAATTCCGTCCATTTCTGTGTTTTGCCTCGTTTTTATCGTTATATCATTTTAGATTGTATTGACCTGCGCGTTGATTTTAAAATGTACAGTGATGTCTCTTGTGACCGATACCAAACCTCCCTGAAGGAGAAAACAGGGCGCAGCTGAATGAAATGCACGAATAAATTAGAAGGGTTGATGGCTAAAAGATTTTTTATTATAAATGGGCAGATTTGCCCAGAGATGCAGCTTGCATTTGTATAAGTCGCTAGCAATCAGCAATGCCTGGCTACTAGCAAACGATATGTGTCCAAATTCTTCAATTTTCAAAAAATTGCATCATATAGGAACACTTTCATTCGTAGAGGACTTCAAAAGTATGACGTCGGTTTGAAGCGCCTTCAGACCCCAGTGACACTCTCCGCCTTGCCAGGGAGTTAGTTTAGTTGCCCATCCGAACCAAACCCAACTAATATCACTGATTTTCTTGCACGCGTTTATGTGTGCTAGCTGGTACCATGCGTATTCAATAGGTCTTTTTGAATTTCAAGCATCAGTGCTTTCTAATTTGTTTCTTCACTTCTAAATTTTTACATTTGTTTATTTAATACGCTTAGATTGCAATTCCCGCGGTGCGATAGCTAATTGCCTGCGACATTTCGTTACCCCCTGGCCAAAGTATGACTAAAGCTGTGTGACGTATAAGAATTTCCGCCGTCATTTAATTTTTTTACCGAGAACTTGCTCAACGAAGCTATCCGAAAATTTCACTGAAATTTGTTTGCGCTGCTGATTAAATTCATTAAAGTTTTCAAAAATATTCATCCAACAATTTCTCTGTAAAAAAATAAAATGGCGGTAGAAATTTTGAAACGTCGCATGGCGATTGTGTTACTTTGACAAGAGGGTGACGATACAAGTCAATAGTAGCGAAAGGAAAGAGAAAAGTCATCACTAAAACGTAGAATACTGTCAGGAATTCGACCACAATCGCGGTGTGTGATCCTTCTTACTATAATCCCATAATATGTAGAAATTCTTTAAAATCTAATTACATCTCGACTTACTCAGGACAAAACCGCCGAACAATAGCTTATACATTATACAAGTGCCCGGAGTGAAACATACGATTAATTGAATCCGAAGTCAAAAGAATCATATCAGGACCCGAAAATCAGAGTAAAAGACGTTGGCTCACGAAGTTGACGACGCGAGCGCTCTCTGCCGGCGACGCGTGTGAACGAGCCTTTTAATTACCGATGCTTGATTGATGAGTGCATCCGATCGTTATTGTTTCTGGGTCTTTTGTTTCTTTGTTTGTTTGCTGGGCAGCCGGGGCGGCCGGTGTGATTAATCAACATAAACGCGCAAGTGTAACGCGTGTGTACACGCTACACGCTATCATCGAGCATGGAGTCGGTCCTCTCCGAAGATGGATTCGGGAAAAAAACTAATTAGACGAGAGCGCAGAGGTGCGGAGAGGAGCGTCGCCCATTCCTCAACGCTTTTTGTTTGTTCTTCAAATTATTCTTTGTCACTTGTGAATGGTTTGTTGTAGGTACGTGGACCGCGTGCGCTCTCGCCAGTTCGTCTTGAAAATCTTATAATTTAACTAGCATCATCATCCTAGGAAGGTACATGTTTTTGAATAAGTAGAAAAAAATATTCCGCATTTTACAAAAAAGAAACGATCGACTGGTTTTCAAATCTGCCATGCTACGGAAAAAATCCGTAAGAGAATTCAAATTTCGCAAAATCTCCTCTCAGAACATGTTTATTTTTGAAGAAAGTTATAAACATTCATCCTTGAAATCAGACTTTTTAGATCAGATTACGAACGGAATCCTCTGAAAAATTGGGAGAGGAATATTCACAAACTAGGGGGCCCTGCCCCCTGACCGCTACGCGGCCCAACCCCCGGGAGGGCGCCTCGCGCCCTCAGGCCCCCTTCGCGGGCCCTATACGCATATGTATAGGCAAAAATATTCTTTCATTGTAATACACCATTTTGTGTTCGAGCTGCATCGATTTCAAAATTTTTGGCGTAACACTCGGATTTGTAAATGATGAGGAATAGCTGGATGTACATAATTTCACAGTCCACTTACTGGAGAAATTTCCATTTATTATGTTATTTTTAAATACTTAATTTAAACACAAAAAAAAAAAAAAAAATATCGGATTTCGTCCAATGGCTTATACGGCGTTCTTCCATAGCACGGCAGAAATGTTCTTCGAAATAAAATCGGCAGGAAATTTTCAACGCAATAACGCAACAGTGTTTCCTCATTTTATTGAAAGCTTATCAATGATGACGTCAAACGCCCATAGATGGGTACGTATTAAATCCTATCAGAAAATCCATTTTGAATGGTGAAAAACGTGAACTTCGGAAGTTGCAAGAGCGCATTCACGTAAACACGACACCGGCGGTATCGGTCGAACCCAACGAAATCACGAAGTGGCCGTTGAGAATAAAAAGTCTCGGAGGATTTAATTAAAAGAAATCTGGACAGGTAGCGCGGGTAATTGACCTTAATCCCATTGTTGGTGCTCACGGATTAATGTGTTTGCATAGTGGGAGAATTGAGAGTTCGATCACTCGATCCAAGGCGAAGCTCCTCGGATCGAACAGCTCTGATCGAGAACATCGTCTTCGTCGCTCCACAATGCGTCGCAATCGCATGCGACGAACCCGCGAAAGTTTCCACACTGTGCTGCCGTGATAGCGACGAGAGCAGAGAGTGCAACAATGAAGTTTTGAGAAAACGGGCTCAGAGACGTCGGGCCGGAAAATTTTATTGAAGGAAGCCTCCGTTCTTTTTCAAATCGCCCTCAATCATTCGAAGAACTCTCAGAAATCGCGATTATGAATAAAACTTGACCGATTTTATTTCAATTACATTAAAAGGCTCCATTTACTTGAAAGCCCTCATTTCATTGCCTTTCTGGAGGAAAAACGTCACTTACTGCTGTTTTGCCTAAAACTACGTCATTTTTTATTCATTTTCATGTTAGACTGTAGTGTTAGATAAGACAGCCGTAAGTACTATCTTCTGCAAGCATTCGTGGTTGCGTTTCGGACACACCAACAAACACATTTTCAGGTTAAAAAGCGGCAGAGGAGGGTGGCCTTTTACTTGAAAGCCCTCATTTCATTGCCTCTCTGAAGGAAAATCGCCGCACTTACTGCTGTTTTGTCTAAAAATACGTCATTTTTTGTGCACTTGCGGCTTTCACGTACATATTATGCATAGTTTTCATGAAAATAAGATGAATTTTGTTGTTTTAGTTACTTCAGTGATTTCATTCAACAGAGATTAGACAAGCTCGATCTCGAATATTTGACTCTTACCGCTTTCTTCCCTATCACGGCAGTGCAGCACTGGGAGAACTATTTGTATTTTTGTGTTACTTTTGATCAGAGATTCTTGAGAGATTCCTGATTATCGAAAAGCTCTCCAAAGTGCTGAAGATCCCCTTCAAGTTCAAACGTATACGTCTTAGTTCGTAACGTCACCGCACCAACACGGCCCTCATTACAAACCAATCAACGCAAACCACCGTCCAACCGCGCGAATTTCGAATAAATCGTTCCGCTAATCCCCACAAACAAATTCTCCGCTTCATAATTATTATCCTCCCCCGCCAGTGTCAAATTGCCGACTCGGAAGAGGACGATGGGGGGGGGGGGGGGTGAGAGGGGGGCCGTAACTCGGAAGGCCGAAAACCGTGCGATGCGGTGGCGAACGCGGGAACTACGACAAACGAACCATGAAATTAATTATATAATACCGAAATGATCTTCTTAACCACGGCGTTAGCAGAGAGCACCCGGGTCTTATTTCTCGTGTTTAAATGAATTCCCCCCCCCCGCCCCACCCCCTGCCATTTCCCCCTCCGCGGAGGAACCGAAAACAACACCCGTGTATCGGCGTGTTCATATTCCGCAGCGAACTAAATTTAAGCTCCTTGTGTTTCCTTAACTTTTCACCCCGAGTTGCCAAATTTTGAGGGTATTTTCCTCGTTTTGCTTTAGTTCCAGTGCTTACGTGATAACGGCTCCGGTCAGGTCGCTACTCAGTTTTTTAGTTACTTTTCGTTTTTTTGCAGCTAAAAATGAGTTGGTTACAGCTCGAAACGTTCTGCCTTTTAGTATTTTTTAATTTTTTAGCCTTGTTTACCCGTGTTTTTTTGTGCTTTATCGTGTGCGCTTTAGTCCGATCTTAAAATTCCTGTTGTTTTCGGAGAGAAATTTCCCAAAGCGCCTAAAGGATCGTCGTGTTGACAATTCCTTCATCAGATTTCTGATAACTAAAATCACTGTTCTCGATGGGGGATTTCGTCTCTTGTAACGAGAATCGCATCGGAACAATAGATATTCTGTTGTCTGAAACAGAAATCTGGAGAGAAAATTATGAATAGGGAAATCATGATTCGTGCTCCAATGTGAATAATGTTCTATCTGTTCTGTTCTCTTAGACAGACTTAACCGACTTCTTCTTCTGATTTCATGCAAAAATCAGACACATTTTGATCAAACATTTCGCAGGTACATTCTTGTGAAAAAATGAATTGTTTGAGTAAATTTTGCAACTTCGGAATAGAGTCACGTCCCTTCGTCCGGGAAATGACGAATTTCATGCCATAATTTTTATCAGAATTAGAAGAATAACGGGCTGGTATTCATTTTTTTAAAGTACGGGCAAGATATTTATTTATTTCTGGACCATCTGGCAGCAAAGCCTCGTAAGCCCCCAAGACAGAGAGCACGGTAAGAAAACCGCTGAGCGGAACTTTGCTTGGGGGCGTTCGACGGATTCGGAAACAAACTTGCGAATCCCTCTCCGGAATCATCGGAACTGATCGATTGCCAAATTTTGCCAAGTCCCCAGTTAATTTCATGAGTCATTTTTGGCCTGTAGCTACCCTTACCGACGCTCCAAGTTTGTAAATACACCCGTAAATATTTCTCAAACTTTTGGCGCTATACTTGAATCTGCAAAACACAACTTTTTTATGAAATGAGGGGTTTCAATGGTATAAAAGCCGCTTGCGTTGTCCGTGCATTTCAAGTTCTGAATTTTATGGATTAGCTGACACATAAAGCACCCGCAAGATTATTGGCTGAATTTTGCCCTCCGGTTTCAGCTTTATAAGCACTGATTCAGTCTTATAAGACTATTGGATGACTTGTGGCACACGGAGAAAAAAACCTCGTGCGTGGGACCCGGAGTTTAAGGTCATTTGGATCTCTGAAGTTTTCAGATTGAGCATCTGAACACTTTAGATCTAGCTGTCGAGGTTCGGATCACACATCTGAAACTTCAGTTCTTACATCTCAAGTACTTCAGATGTAAGAACCGAAATTTTTCGGATGTGAAAACCAAAGTACTTCAGATGTCAGAACTGAAGTTTCAGATTTGTGATCCGAACCGCGAAAGTGTTCAGATGCTCAATCTGAAAACTTCAGAGATTTATATGACCTAAAACTTCGGGTCCCACGCACGAAGTTTTTTTCTCCGTGCAATTTTACGGAGAACGGTAGCTTCCCTCAATAAAATTTTCCTATCAGAAGCTTGTGAGTCCATTTCCTCAAAACTTCTTTTTTGCACTTACTCTTACATTACGCAAGATTATTGTAGTACATCATGGGAACAGATCATTGTTATTACAGTGACCTCTCGTGTGTTCAAATCCGCAACTTTAAACGCAGACACCTTATCATCAGTCAAATCCAAATCCAAAGGAGCTCACACATAACAGGTGAACCTGATTCGGAATCTGCATGATGTTCGCTCCACTATCATGGATCGTATTCGATACATCGAACGAGTGAGATTGTATCGATATCGATTGGTTCAACAAGTAAACCTAGCCTCAAAAGGATGGATTTAAATTCGAATGAGTACCATATGGCAATGAAAAATGAAATTGTTAGGAACTTTTTCATTCTCAGCTTTTTTAACTTAAATATTCCGAAATTTTTGTGCGGAGTTATGTTCTATTATTTTGAGGCAAACGATACATCGAACCACTATCGATTGCGATCCATCGCGCTCCACACTCATTATCTCCGTGAGAGACATTAGTCATCTGCGACTCGTCAAATGATGATGAGACTTGCCAGAAGACGCCGGATTACCATAAATCGCGATCCGTCTGGGAGGTACCGGCGAATTAAAAGCCATTATTTTTCACGGTTTGCTGCCGTCGAAAATAACCCCCGCCGACCCCCCCCCCCCCCCGCGGGGGCACGTCGCAGCTGTATGAATTGCACAATTTCGCAGAGATTCGAATTCGAATTCTGGACGGAGACCCCGTGTGATTCGATTCCGTCCCTTCTTTATTGGGCTCGCCTTTCGTTTTTTCGAATGTATCATTTGAATTTTAACTGCTCCCGAAATGACTGGCAGATTTTCGTGTCTCCGGACCCCTCCAGCGATGACGCCACGTTTGCAGCGGTGCCGAATTCAGCTGCACTATAAAAATTTCCGACTGGAATCGTATTTTTTTCTTAGCGAAAGTCATCTTTTGGGAATTCGATTTTTTCTCTCATGAATTTCACCACTTATTTTCGTTTGTAATCGTAACGGGTAAATTTTTCTAGAGAATATTTCTCAACATATTGCTCACCAGTCAATGAGAAAGCGTTGAGCCTCGAGAAAAATTTTACACCTTGCAAAACCATGAGCGTGGGGTTTCCAAGACATTGTGCCTATTTGCACCACACATGCAGCATCTCCTAGGCTAGACCTAGACTGATCAGACCGACCAGACTGGCTAGACCAATTTAATAATATAGCTTCAACGCTCGTCTCATAACATTATTTCCGATCGCGGCATCCATGGACACAAAATTCGAAGAGGAGGCTAATAACGTGGTAATCAAAAGCCATGTCGATCGGATGGTGCGCATCGACTCCGCACACCGCGCCACTGTCGCCCGCGGCGATTCGGCCGATCCCTCAATTCTCAGACGAAAGAACCTAATCCATTTTCAAAGGCGCAAAATTTACTTAAAGTATTTGTCCTTTCACACGGAAAAAAATCACGGAGTTTCTGCTCTATATTTTGATGATTTTTTCCTTCAATCTGTAAAGTAAAAAATTCGTAAGGTTTTAGGTGGAATGTTCTTCAAACTGTTCTGTGACCGCACATTTTACAGAATAGATATTGAGTTACGTTCTTTTGACTGGAAAAGGATGGATCCGCAGACAGCCAACACAGGCACACTGAGATAGTCTAATTATCGATATTCAAACAAACGGCCGGCTTAACACTAATACTGCCGTGCTAAGGAAGAACGCCGTATGAACCTTCAGGCGTTGCGAAATTTACTTTGATAAAACATGAATTTCCTGGTAAACTTATGAATATTTTCCTTCTAATTCTTCAGATAATTGTGTTCGCAATTTCATCTAAAGTCCCTGAAAATTTCTAGGAAAAATGTTTGTATCTTTCGATGATCTATCTATTTTCGATGACATTTATGCACATTTTGCCTTGAAATTTTCAGATATTTTAGATTAAATTGCATACAAAACTGTCTGAAAATTTTGGAGAAAATATTCACAAATAGTACCCAGTAGTACACCAGTAATTTCCCATTTTATCGAAGGAAACTTGACAACGTCTGATGGCTCATATGGCGTTTTTCCTTAGCACGGCAGTATCGGAAAGAGGCTAAGTTGGCAATACGGTTCTCAATTGCTTCAAGCCGACGTGAGAGATGATGTATCATTGTTTTTTTCCTTTCTTGAAACAGTATTTTTGATCCGTTTTTTGACCCTGCCTGGGCCCCGCGAGCCCGCTTCATCACTCATCGACGGTGATGTATCGCTTTTGGAATCGTCCTGTCAAGGAGGGCTGTAATCAGTGCAGTTATTTTGTCCGATCCTCTACGTATGTGATCTCGCGTCTCCAAACTGTGAGATTTTTTTTGCCTTTTGGAATTATTCTGTCGTTGAGATGACGCACCGGACTGATCAAATACAGAACTACAAATTGCCGTTGTATGAAGAAACGCCGTGAGAACTTTCAAACGTTGCCAATTTTCTTCGGATAAAATACGAAATTTTGGCAAATATATAAGTCCTTTCTGTTTCTGTAATTAGCAAAATAATTTAACTTTTAACTTAAAACGGTGTTTCTGGGAATTTGAAGGGAGGGTATCAATAAGTTTCACAGAAAATTAAATGCTACATCAGAAAAATATTTTCACAAAGGTTCAGTTAGTGATTCTCAAGAAGAACTTTCATATTTGGCAGGTTTTTAATTATGAATTCTGTCTTTATGTTCGCAGGTGCTTGATGTCACACAAAACTACAGAAAGGTACGTTTGCCTCACAATTTCTAATGATTGAAATACCTCATAAATGCATTTCTTTCATATTTTGATTTTCACTCATCAACATATTGGATCATTCAAAAAGGCTCAAAGAGGCCAAGACAATTGAGTATAATTGACCCAATATCATTTACAGGAAATTGTCTGCCCCTGCATTATGAGTGACCGGTTTTAAAACTAACTTCTTTAACCGGCTGCAAGACAACAATCTAGTATAATAAATGACCTAGGAGGTTCCCCTCCTACGTTCTTCAAAGATGACAACATTCTCAAGTTCTTGGTCTCTTGTGACAAAAAAACACTCTCTTAATGCATGATTTTAATTCAATTTCATGTTTTATCCCTTAAAAAAAAAAAAAAAAAAAAAAAAAAAAAAAAAAAAAAATAAAATGAAAAGTGCATGTGTTTGCATGCCTAGCTATAGTTTTAAGTCCTCCATTTCTTGTGGTGTTTGCCACCCATTTTATTTTTCTAATTTTTCTTAAATTTTTATTTGAAGTCATATCTCTACAAAATCACCAATCTTGAAAGAGGACGAAAAAAAAGCTTTGAAAGACTGAAGGCTTTTGCCTCGACCTAAATGAAAATGTTGATTTCTCAGCACAACCACTAGTTTCCTTCAACGATAGATTGCGGGGAATTTACCGATACGCTAAAATGTAATTTCCTTGGCATCAGCCAATCGGTAACAAATGCAAAAATCAAATTTTCATCAAAACGTTTTCGCAACCACCATGATAAACGCTAAAGCTGAGTTTTCATATAGCGTCGTATTTTATGTTGAACTTTACCTCGTCACCTTTTGGTCAAAGTATCACAAGCGCCATGTGACGTTTCCAAATGTCGCTATTTTATTTTTTTACAGAGTAGTTGGTTGAATCTGTTTGAACATTTCACTGAATTTTATCGGCAGCATAAAGAAAATTCAGTTAAATTTTTGGACAGCTTCGTTGAACAATTTCTCTGTAAAAAAAATGCAATGGTGGCGTAAATTTGAAACGTCCAATGGCGCTCATGATACTTTGGCCAGAAGGCGACGACCTGTGCAAATGTCGAAGTCTCTTGCCAAAAACATTTAGTGGGTCAACACAGAGGAAGAAGGAGAAGTGTCTTTGATTCCAAACATGCGTAATATCCAGTCAAAGAATGATCATCAGAAGCTCCGATTTTTCCCCCGTCTTTTTTGCAGTTTCTGTAGCATCGTCGCATGCGATTCCATCTTTCCCAGCGAACATGGCATCACAAAATCACGCGTGGCTAAACTGCTAATCCGAATCGATTCGGACTAGTAGGTGTTTTATAAACAAACATTCGGCCCTCTAGGATTACCCCCCCTCCCTTCCTCTCCCCCGACGAGGCACGATCTAAAGTCCCGAGGGCCGGTCGCCGCCCCTGCCAAAACGCCCCGAAAACCAATCGTTTCCCAGGCGAAGGAACCTAACTCCATTCTAATGTTGCATAACTGAACCGATCTATTCGAATTTCTGAAAGTTTACAACTGAGAAATAATTGTCCGGCATTTTTTCTGATTTTTGCGTGTGATCACCTTTTAAAAAGAACTCTTCAGAAATTCGTAATTTTAAAAAGACAATTCTTGAGAAACTGTTAAAATGTTTGTTTCAGGAAATCTCTTATTAAGTACATTTGGATCACATTTTGCAATAAGGAACCACCATTTCTGGCTCATTTCTAAAAATAAAATATATGCCATTGGTGGAAAGGTGCTTTTATGGAAAAACCAGAGATATTGACTCCTTATCGCAAAATGTGGTCCATCTCTTCAAGTAAAATTTACGAGCGGTAAAATTTCAGTAATCTTTAAGTACAAACAGGTTTAAATGACGTCTAAAATATCAATTGTAATTGTTCAGCACCAGAAGTGTTTGTAAACAGTGTAAGAAAACACCTCCTCTAAAAGGATTCAATTCTTAAAAGACCCATTTTGCAAACGGTTTAATTTTACTTTAAAAAAAAACCTAGAAGAATTTTCTAAAACAAACATTCTAACAGTTTTTAGGAGTTTTTGAAAATTTCATTTTAAATGTCATTGCCAGTAGTTAGAAAAAAAATTAGACACTATCAGTCAGTAATACCTAAAGGTTTCCATCAAAAGAAAAATTAGCGTGTGGAAATTTCGCAACGTTAAAGTATTGTTACGTTATTTCATCCAAAAGAGCAACGAACCTACCGAAAAACCTACTCCGGCCGTAAAAACCGGCAGCAAGGCCCGGTTTGGAGTGGAATGCCGTTTAATACCCCGTAATGTATTACACTTACGAGTGTGTATAGATTCGGAGACTATAATTTAATACGCTCGAAATAATTTCAGATAAATGGGAGCCGGGATAATAGCTGACAATAAGCGGGGGAAAAGGTGGGTCAGGCGACATTTTAAACACCGAGAAACACAGCTCCGCGACAACAAGGGAATCGGAGCTGTAACACGGCTCCTGCGCATACAAATGCCATCTAATAAAAGAAGGTAACAGCTCCAACAAAGGGGCTTCTGTCGCCTTGCCCGGTGTGAAAATCAAAAACCACCCAACTCCCCCCACGTTCAAGGCACAGATACGGGGTTTCGGCGGCTCGCACGGGGGCTACCGCCGTAATGCGACTTTAACGCATCCTTGCGTTTTTTTGCACCCTCTTGAGTCTTAGGGTATTTATTTGACACGGGCACTCCGATTCCGTGAGCCCTTGGAGTGCTCGCCGGACGCCCCTCCTGATTTGACAAACAACAATTATTTGCTTTTTGGTTTTATCGCTCTCTTCTCCTCCGTCACGCGTTTTACGTTGCGCCTCTCGCGCGTTTTACTCGCTGAGTGGAGCGTGTTATTTACGGCCCGCGACCGTAGCCGTGTCCGTAAATAAAACCGCGAATAAATCATATCCGTAATGGGAGCGCTTTTGTTTCCTCGAGTGTTGGGGCTTGTAAATCGGGAGTGATTCGGGTGTGGTTTCGTCTTTGGTTTTTGGTTCTCCTCGGTTGTAGTCGGAGACGATAAATTTCAGGGATTTTTTTTTTCTTTATAAGAAATTTTATTTAAGTAAAACGTAACTTCTACATGAATATGTGTTGTATTTATCTACATTGTTTAAATATACTAAATTAATTTTGCTTTTAAAATTTGAGCAATTTCTTCTAGGTGCGGCAGAAGTTAAATTTGAATGTCAGCGCTGATTTTCACAGAATGATGATTAACAACTTGTCGAGCATAAAATTCGCCGAATGATGACTGATGAATGTCGGAGTAAGCATGTTGTGAGGCGAGTTATCGCAAATTAAGATAGGATTGCTAAACAAATTGCTCAAATCTTCGGCATTCAGTCATTTATCACTATTGGAATCATGACATCACTAAATTTAAAAATTAGTCGAAAGTACCAGAGTATAGCACGGTCAAACAATAAAATATTATTAGAATATTAAAAAGCCACTCACTAGTCAGAAGATATTTTTATTAAATTTTCGACGTGTTTCGACCCACACTGGTTATCATCCGGGACGCGACTCGTTTTTAATATTTGAATAATAATTTATTACATAATAATAATAAATTTAATGATATTTTATTGATTGATAGAATCACTACTTAGACATCAATTAAAAAATCTAAGCAATGCAATCGAGTGTAGCAAAAGTTAAAGGTCATCACTGCTCAACAGTAATTGTGGTTTGATGAGTAACTTGTTGAGCGGAGAATCAAATAAAATTTGCCTCCTATGATGATTGATGAACGTCGGGGTGAACTCATCGTCTGCTGAGTTTTTGCTAAATCAGTTGCCTAACTCTTTGCGCACCAGTCAACATCCGGCGAATCCGGGTTTAGACCTCCGACTAACTTTTACCCTATGAGATGAATAACAAAGCGCGGACTCTTTGAATGAACCGAGTTTATCAGAGAGGAACCAATCCACATTTCCGGAAAAATTGAGTTCAGAATGTTTTCGAGTTCCACTAGCCGTATAATTCCTCCTGCCAAAATCTGAAAGTCAAAAACAGAAATTAGTTTTGAGAAAAGAGGGGTTAAAATTTAATTTCTACATCGAGCCTTAAGCAGGAAAAACATTTCAAACCTCTTTTTCTCAGTTTCAACTTAATGTGGTTCGGCTTCCTTCTAATGAACTCGGTCCAAATGTTGTCTCTGTACAACACAAACAATTTATTCGGCTTCCAAGCACGGAATCAATGCATTAAGTCGGAGTAAATCAATAGATAAACGAACTGAAGAGGACGCGGCGCTTTTTCTGACGTCAATAGATGAAACATCGGTCAATTAGTCATCGACATGGGTATACAGCATTTGCAGAGCTTCGCACTGGCCCCTTCTCACCCCCCTCCACTCACGCGACTGTCTTTCGCCGCAAAGACAAGGTGATGTCAGAACGATCCTCTTCATTTCTTCTCCAGTGATTATCGACTGACAGCAGCATAAGTCGTCGCACGTCTGACAAAAGGACATATCTCATTTTCCACATAAGCCCTGAAAAGCATGGAGGCATATGGAGAACAGGGCTCACGTTGAACTGGAGATACGCTCTTACGTCAGAGGAGCGACGAAGTGTCCTGCACAACTTACAAAGCGCCTACTTTTACACTAAGACACAAGCGTTTTATACCTAGCAAATAACATTCAGCACTCCTATTATAGAAAAATGCCTGATTGCCGAGTGTCATTTACTATTTTTCAGTTTGTGTCCGTCAATCAGAAACTATACATTTATAGACTCTACAATTGGATTACATTTTGCAATTTGGAATCACAGTTTCTGGTTCTTCCATAAAAGTACCTTTCTGCATAGGGAAACCGATGGCATCTGTGTTGTTCTTATAATAAGCCAGAAACGGTTGTTCCATACTGCAAAATGAAGTCCAATTCCGTACTGTTACCCTCCATAAAAAGAAAACGTTACTTTTAGAAATAGACGATGAGATTTGTCCAATGCTGACTGATTACTAAAAGTGGAGAAATTGGTTGAGCATACCTAACCAAATTTGCAAAAGTTTTCATTAAGTATTTAATGAAACTAATGCAAACAAACACAATATGGAAAAAAATAAAGCAAAGGAAAGGAAGCGCTCTTATGACGGCGCAGAGATACAACTATTCGTACTTGATGGATGTCCGTGTTGCGTGTGCGAAATTGAAGGCGCGATGGCGCGATGGTGCGAGGCGTAAACTCGCAATGCTCCGCTCATCGTTGCTAAGTGAAGTGTCGTTCGTATTAAGGAGAAACTTTTAAAACAACGCTTTATTACGTCGCTGCTATTTTCGGCTGTGCTGCTCACGTTGCCTTTGGAGCGCCATGCGCCACCACAAATGAGAAAACGGAACCAACATAACATAGAAGTACAGCACAGGATAGAACGCGCGACAATGACGGCGCAGACATACAACTATTCGTACTTGATGGATGTCCGTGTTGCATCTGCAAAATTGAAGGCGCGATGGCGTAAGGCGTGAACTCGCAACGCTCCGCACTTTGAATTGCTAGTGAGATGTCGCTTCTGCTCGGGGGAAAGTTAAGTAAACGAGGCCACTTTTTGGCCGTGTTGTGCAGGTAGCTTTTAAAACACCATAACAAAATAATTATCGTTGAGAATTATAGCCGCTGTATTTTAATATTTTTAACACGTTGCTTGTGCCACACGGAAAAAATCCTGATTTAACAATTTTGTCGTTAAAATAAGTGTCCGGCATGTTTCGGTGTAGATTTTACTATAAAAAAATTTCAATATAACCGCCCCCGTGGTTAAATTAGCTTTTGACAATTGTAAAATGTATATTTGAAACATTTTGGACATATTTTTTAGCAATCTAATTGTTGAGTCAGCAATCCATTTTTTTCGAGCAAACTCTCACGCTGAAAGAAAAAAAAGAGGATTGGAAAAAAATAAATGAAAAAAGCCATGGAGGATTTCACCCTTAAGTCTCACTACGATTATCCTTGTCGAGGACGTTCAGCTTCGCGCAAAGGCAGCCAATCAGAAATCATCGGAAACCCCTCGTGTTGACCGCTTTGAAACCTCCGGTTCCGATGTTGTGTTGGGCACCAGAGGGCGTTCTCTGGATCGCGCCCGAACCCTCCCCCCCTCCCCGTGGCTGGACGATCAAAAGCTCGGTGGCCTTTGTGAGGACGTAGGGTTCGACGACTCCGACCGCCTCAGTCACTTCCGGGGTCATTCAAGCTGAAGCCAGTCTCTGAGGTTGCCAAAAATATGTTTTTTTTAATTTAGTATATAATAATCTGTACACTAGAGGATTTTTAGTGCGGATAAGAATGATTTGGGAATAATTAATTGGAAGCTTACTTCTTTGAGTTGTTCTAACGTAGAGTCTATAAATGTATATTCTATGATTGACGGTCACAAAAGAATGAGACTACATTTTGCAATAAGGAACCACCATTTTTGGCTCATTTTAGGAACAACACAGATGTCATTGGTTTCCCTATGCAGAAAGGTGCTTTCGTGGAAGAGCCAGAGATACTGGCTCCTCATCGCAAAATGTAAGCACTGAACAAACGATTCAGCCACCCCCTGGGCGCCCAACCTGGCAACTTCAGCACTCGTCCAGTCATTACGCAGCGCGACGATCTGCAAAGGATTAACCGGCGAAGTGACCGCGCAGCGCGCCGTCTCGATCATCGGGCCGCAACCCGCAACACAGTCCGTTGACAGCCGATTCGCACCTTCGCTCCCCTCCCCCGCCCCTTTCTCCGGCATTTTCTAGTCAGATACACTTTCTGAAAACTGTTTTCCCTCTCCCCTCCACCCCCGCGGTGCCGTGCTTTTGCGCGCGAATAATGAGCGAATAAACGCTACTGTTCGCTTCGACGCCTTTGACACCCCCTCCCCTCCCCTCGCCCACCCCTCGCCGAGCGGATATGCCACGCGCATTGATGAATCGCTCGAGCGCGTTTCCAATGACTCACACCTTCGGCGACCACCTCCTGGAATATAAAAACGGGATACACCCCTCCCTCTTTTTTGCTCTTGCGAAATCCGCTAATTTTTACGCTCGGATTCGCACACTCTCATGAAGACTTCAGATCTTAGAATTTTTCAGCCCCCCTCCTCCCTTTGAGATGCAATCTGTGCATGACATCACGCTGTAGTTCGTCACTCGTTTGATAAAACAATTTGACGAAGAAACAGAACTTTGAATTTGCCTTGAAACTCCGTTCCGAGTGAATGCCTCAAATTGAAAGGCAAAACAAATTGAGGGGATTGGAGGACAAGGCGCGTGGGTGCATTGAAAAAAAAAGGATGCTGATATAACATTCTGGATGTAAAAAAGAGTGTGACGACTCACAAAACGCTGAATTAACCGCCACAGCGGTTAGTTTTACATCTTGACATTGCTAAACTAGCTGCTGTGGCGGTTAATTCAGTGTTTTTTGAGATGTCGCTCACTTTTGTACATCCAGAATGTTAAAGCAGCATCCCCCCCTTTTTTTTTTATCGGTGCGCAGTTTTTGCTATTTAGAGAAATATGTCCTTGGAGTTCCAATATTACACGGATCTTTATGGCGGAAAGCAAGTTCCAACTGACTTTTTGATGCTTACACATTAGAATTTCGGAGCGAATTCTGTACAGAATATACATTAAGACTAGTTTTAATTGAAATCATTAATATCTCAATTTTTTCAAAAACTACGCACTTATGCGCCTTGGCCTCCAAGCCCCCCCCCCCCCAGCCCCAAGCCTATTCGTAATTTTTGTCGTACCATGATTTGAAATTTTATTGTACATTCCATGGCTGCTGCTCGTAAAATATTGCCTCTTTTCCGTAAAATATTTTGGTTCCGTACTCTCTTGAGTCAAGATATCGACGTTTCATTATGACTTCATTTTCCCGAGACGTGTCGAGAAGGGCGAGTACTCGACAGCGCTGCCGTGCTGAGGAAAAACGCCGTATGAGCCGTCAGGCATTGCCAAATTTCCCTCGAAAAATCACGCATTTTCAGGAAAATTATGAATGTTCCTCTTCCGATTTCTCAAAGGATTTCGTAGGTAATTCGATCTAAAAAGTCTGAAAATCGCAAGGAGAAAGATTTATAACTTCCTTCGAAAATAAATACTGCCTGAGCGGAAATTCGGCAACTCCCGAATGAACTTACGGCGTTTTTACTGAGCACGGCAGAGCGGGGGGAAACATCAAAACTACGCACAGTGGACCGAGTCAATCAGGAAGGTCGGACATGAAATTTTTGACTAAAAAAGCAAAATTTTGCCGTTTATCTCGTCACATTTTAAATTCTAAGGGGTGCTTCTGGACGAAAATTTCACGAAAAAACTGATGGAACCACCCTCAGAACCCCAAAATTGCGAATAAAGGGAGTTCTTAGCGTTTAAAGTTCGCAAATTTTGTCCGATCTCTCCCATTGACTCGATCTACCTAGAGTCCCTTTATACTGAGAGTCAAGACAACACCCCCTCATGGAGTCACAAACGGGAATAAAGATTACACAAATTGAACGTTTTTCGTAATCTTTGATCGGCCCATTCTCGAATTCCTTTCTCCGTTCCTTCTCTCATTCCGTTTGTTCCTTGCCGAACCTGTAATTCCCTGGTCCATTCCAGATTATAATCTTTGCAATCGGTGAAAATGTAATCTTTATTCGCGTTTGTGACACTGTGAAGGCCTAAAATACGGGAACCAATCAGAAATGGATTCATATTGTCTTAACTCTCAGTATAAAGGGACTCTAGATCCACCGTGCGACGCGACGGGGGAATCGAAGGAACGCACGACAATCAGAGAGCAGAGCGCCGGACACAGGTCCGTTTATCTGACTCCCCGATCGGCGCTGGCGGTAATGTATAACATTAAACGCTCTCTCTACTCACGCACCCTCGCATCAAGCCCCCGATAAAAATCAGAACAATCTGCACTTATGTATGCATACGGAGGCGGGCCCCAACCCGGCGAGTGGCACGGGATTCGAACCCCGGACCGGGCCGAATACAAAGATGCCCCGATTATGATTGTTAAACACCTGCACGCTTCGCTCGCCTCTGATTGGCCCGGTCAAGCATCCCAGTTCCACCCAGCAAAATGTAAATGAGCAGTTACAACTGCCGAGTCGGAAGGGAGAAAAAATCCTCCACTACGACACGCGGACACCTACTCAGTCGTCCTCCCGGACATGCGCCCTGGAAAGCATTAATTACATTCAAAACAGGGCTCATGTAAAAATCGTGTTGTGTCCTTTTAATATTACAACGGCGTATTTATGGTAATCTCCACTTACCCCCTCCCCCAGTGGGTCTCGCTAGTATTCATCCCCGATAATTTCTGTTATTGTGTCCTTTCGTTCTCTAGCCTCTCCCTTCTCTTTCGCGCGAATACGTCGCCCCTCTTACAAAAAGGCGTAACTACCCCGTGTGATGGACCCCTCTGAGCGTATAATTCAACGCCTTCCGGAGCTCATCTCGATGGGAGTTACGCGCTTTTGTTAGGAGTCTCGGAATTAAAAATCAGCGGGGTGGGGATTACGTGTTCCTGAAAGGCTCCGTCACCGCCGATCGTAGCCGGGATAATTGAAACCTAACCTCCAAATGCCCCGTCAAAAGAATATGACGTGCAGCTTACGAACTTGTGACCCGCGAAAATAAAAAAGCAACCCTTTCCGTTGGTCGAGTGGTGGGGTTGCGATCCGTTTCGAGGCTCCACCCTGAATTGGTAGCGGGTTGTTTTGTGCTCGCGTATCCATTTGTTGGCCGGCGCACGGTGGATCGAGTCATTCAGGGAGGTCGGACATGGAATTTTTGACAAAAACTGCACATTTTGATGCTTATTTCGTCACATTTTAAAGTTCAGGGGATGCTGCTAGATGCTAGAAGACAATGGAGATGTTGCATGTGTAAGGGATTTGCGATTTGACCGTTGATTCTTATGTAAAAGTTCGCGAGAAACACGATGGTGCCACTGGTTTTCTCTGAAATCAACTCCCAAGCTCAAAAAAGCTCTTAAGTTGAAGCCAAAATGGCGGGGATATCCCACGCTATCCTGAGAGTCCACCTCTACATCAAGACAAACTCTTCATGCAAAGATAGGGAGCAAATACATTGACAGGGCTGCCACTTTATTTGGGGACTCCAAAACTGAAAACACGGCAACCCTGCTAATGTATTTGCTCCCTATCTTTGCATGGAGAGTTTTTCTTGGTGTAGAGGTGGACTCTCAGGATAGCGTGAGATATCTTCTTCATTTTGGCCTCACTTTGAGAGATTTTTTTGAGCTTGCTTGGGAGTTGATTTCAGAGAAAACCAGCGGCACCATCGTGTTTCTCGCGAACTTTTACATAAGAATCAATGGTCAAGTCGCAAATCCCTCACACATGCAACATCTCCATTTCACGAGGAAACCAATGGAACCACTTTTAGAATCTCTAAGTTCTGTATAAACGGAGTTATATGTCCGATTAAATTTTGTCCGACCTCTCCTATCGACTCGATCCACCGTGCGGCGAGTGCTCGGGTTTTGAGATGTCAAGCGTCGCCGCCATGTTTGCTCATGTTTCTTTTGTGATTCGTCGGAATCGGTGCTTGAGTTGTGTCGATTCGGCGGTGGATTTGAGTGTAGGAAAGAGTTTAACATTATCAGATCAAAAAGCGTTCTGGGGGGTAGAGAAATGGGCTTTAGAGGGAGCGAAGGGTGAAACAAAAACGGCATGGTGCCTCCTACCCGTTTTATGACGAATTTACAATGGGAGCTGAAAATGGAAGGGGTGTATTTAGTAGTTGAAAGTAAAAAATTCTTTTTTTTTATAACACTTTTTTTGGTAATGAGATGAAACGCAAAATGAAAAATGGAGAATTTTCGCGCAATTGTCTTTACTGCCTCATCTGAGAGTCTTAAAGAGCTTATTTCGCAATATTTTTTAACAATTTACGTGATATGGAAAATGGTATAAAAATGTATTCAACAGCGAGAAAAGTAACCGGCTAGTGACGTTTTCTGGCGGCATTTCCCATTTGAGCTCATGTACATACACTGGAAAAAAACACATTGGATCTAGAGTCCAGACTCTTAAAAACATCGACAAGAAAAGGTACTCTTGATTCAATCAGAATCTAGCTTAAATCAAGAACCAAGCCTCTTAAATTAAGCGGATCTCGTTTTGATTCAAGCAAAAATCCGATTGAATCAAGAGTATTTTTTCTTGTCAATGTTTTCAAGAGTCTGGACTCTAGATCCAATGGGTTTTTTTTTCCAGTGTATAGTTTAGTTTTAAATTATGTAGATAAATACATGAAAATACTCGTTGTAGTTACGGTATACTAAAATAAAATTCCCTTTTCTTCAAAAACAAATAATAATTACAAAATATTTTAACAAGATGATGAAATACACGTAAGAAATCTTTCTGCAGTTGGATTCTGCAACAGCGAACATTCGCTCAACGGATCGGGAATCTCTTGAGGAAGAGTAATATTTATCAATTAAAACCTGACATTTTTTCCTTCATTGCTCCCCCTTTGAATCTTCCCCAGTTCATCGTTTGCTTATTTATTTATGATTAGAGGCATTATGTTTTTTTCTCCCCCATCGGTAATACGAAACAATCGCAAAAAACGGGATTCCAAAAGGGAAGAAAAAATAATAAAGAAATGAGTAATGAGCTATATAAATAAAAATTAACTAAAAGGCCTGAATCTCGGCTAGAAATTAGGGGAGTAGGAGACAATTAATTAAATAAAGTTTGGGCGGGAGGGGAAATTAATCAAAGAGGGAGGGGGAGGATAGGTAGCTACTTTACCAGGTTGTTGTACTTAAATCGCGGTTGCCAACTTCATGGAAAAATGCCACCAGCTCGGTCAGTTGAACGCATTTGTGCTAAAAGGAACTATGCTCCACGCAAACCCTTTGCACATAGCTCCTTTTGGCGAAAATGCGTCCAGTTGTGCTCCAGGATTGAATCAAGGAATTGATCGAGGACTGAATTAAGGAACAACATGCTGCGCCTCTGTGACAGCGATATATAACATTTTAAGGGCAGTTCATATACTTCAAAGTTCGTCTCACACTGTAGAAGATATTTTTTTCTTTGCGGACTTAAATTAATAAATTTTTAAGGGCTAAAAGGACAATGTTTGCCAATCTATGTGCACTTCAGTTTTGTTAGCTAAGCCTTATTTGCTCCTCTGTAAGCAAGGAGGGTATTCAGTTGATGAAAAGAAAGACCGCTAATTTTATATCGAACATAACGTACGTATGAAGATTATGATTAACGTGAAAGCATGAATAATGAGGAAAATCATGGTGTCAGACTCGGCAGGTCGAATTAGATCTGATTATGCATTCAGCAACTTTATCATAACATTTTTTTAGTTGCCTTCATTTTACAAAGTGTGATTCACGTATATCTTTGAATATATATTCTGAAGAATACCTCCGAAATTCCCAGTAATATACCTTAAAAAGAAGAATAAAGTTGGAGTGGAGGTTCTGAAACAACCTTTGGGTTCCTTATTTCCGTAGAAACATAGTTGAAATTTATCTCACATAGGTTCTTTGCAAAGAAGACGATTAATTGGTGGTTATATTGCAAACAGATTTGGCAACGCAAGATTTGATTTGCCCTTTACCCAGGATGAAGTTGTTCTGTAAACATCGGAATAGGCAGTTTTAAACGATCAAACTCAAGGAATTTTTCCCTCAACCTTAGGGTACCTTGCTTTCGCATCGTTCTGAACTCCGCAGAAAGAGCATCTCACTCCCTCTTTCTTCCTTGAAATTAGTTTGTGTTTTCAATAAAAATCTGATATCGTGGCAACTTTGGCCTCTGTTCCGACTTGATTAATGAAATACTTGAAGATTTAGCACGGGAAAGCAAATTTAAAGAGGGATTGGAAGCTTCAAGAAAACCAAAAACGGAGGAGAAGGATATATTTGATTCAGAAAATATTGCGAAGCTTTTATCGAATCGAGGTATGATGGGTTGAGATTCCTCTGTGAGTAAAAGTCCTCACAAAAATGAAGTGAAGAAAATGAATTTGAGCCAATAAAATGCAAGTATGACAATTATTACTTCCGAGAAAAATCTTGGGTTAGTCTTTAATTAGCGCATGGCAGGGGCGGGTGGGTGGGGGAGTAAACTTCATGGAAACAGAGGTATAAAGATAATTAAAAATTAAATACAGATGTTTGTGCATATTTTAATACAAATTATAGGGGGAAAAAGCAAGAGCGACTTTATGTGTTGATGAAAAACGGGACGAAATTCTAGATTCAATGACATGGTGATTCTTGTATTTTTCTAAGAATATATAAGACCATCCAATATTAATGTCACTGAATATTTTCTTTGATTTTCTTTCGAAAAAAGTAAAAAGTAATAAAAAATCTTCCAAACTAAGAATAACAACTTGTGGTTTCACCAACAAAACTGCATATGCGAAATATCACCCGATCAAATTTCGATGTGGACTGTTAATTATCTAGCCCGAAAATTTTAATAGAGGATGTTGATCACGAACTTACGCCATAAAAGACTATCACGAGGATACTATTGTTACAGTTTGAATGGAACGACCAGCCAGAGTTAAATGATGTTTCCATTCGAATTGAGTTACGATGTCCGTCCGAATGTGGTTCCGGTCTGTGGCATTAATGCACCTTGTCATGCATCCATGTTCTGCCAGTTGCATGCCAAAAGGTGGAAGGGGTCAGTCATTCTAATCTCGATCACACTACAAGTCTACGGTTTTCACAATAGAGGCGAGGCCCTGGGATGCCAAACAACCCACAAAATTAGACGTTTTCCACGAGTAATTGTTGAAGGAATTTGAGGATTAGGCAACACTGGCGAAGTGTTGAACAATGACTATTTTATCTTGCCGGGGGGAGGCCTCAGGGGCAGTGGCTCCTCCGTAATAGTGTGTGTAAATCTGTTTAATTAAAATCGCTCTATTTCAGTGCCGCGGTAGTTTAATCATTTGCAGTTATCGTTTGTTCGGCTTAACCTACATGTCCGGCGTATCGATTTGCGACCCTTCTCTCCACGTCATTTTCGGCTGGGCTCATATTCAGCCATAAGGCTACGTATGGACCGTTACGCAGAGAGGAACCAAGCCACATCAACCATTATCAAATTTAACTGGGCAATTTAATTTTTTACATGATTACGGCTCTGCGGATTTTCGTGCAAATTTCGGTGAATTTTCTGCCTAGTGCGAGGTAAATTCATCGATTTTTTCCAGAGGAACCCGCACAAACGTTCTCATGTGACAAAATTAAATTGCCCGGTTAAATTTGGCAATAGCTGCTGTGGCTTGGTTCCTTTCTGCTAGAGGCGGTCTATATAGAAATACTTTAATCGATAGTACTTTGCTCATGCAATGCTCTTTGAATTTTTAAACTATTCATAATAGTAAACAATGTTTTTTTGTATTTGGCCTCTTATTTCTTGAAATTTCGTGCTATGAATTTTTGTGACGGTCCATGGAAAACGGAAGAATCCAAAATTAAAACATTAGCATCACCACCTAGCGTCTCAGTTCTGCCAGCATGTTGGCACCAAAAAAAGTTAAAACATGGCAAACTTTAGTCATGAATTTTTAAGTTTAAAAAAGTAAGAGTTTTGATAACAAAGCAATATAACGTTTTAGTCTGCTATGAAATGTGCCCCAGATTTTTCGAGCTTCACTACAACTTTACGCCCTTTTTAGGCAAAAACCCCAAAATCTTATCATTAGAACCAATACTGTCAATTTAACTTACATAGGGATGCCACGATGCTCTGGATTTTCGAATACGATATGGTTGGCTCCTTCTATTCCTTTTTTTCTCTGACTGTTTTTGGCTACCTTTTTGGGCCGTAAAAGTTCCATATTTCGACGTTTCCGTGCTCTTTCCATGTACACTGAAAAAAATGTGGTAGATTTTACTATACTTTGACACAGTAATCCGATTATGGTAATAAACACCAGACTCCGTGGTAGAATTTACCATATTATGGAAAAGTATCAACTGAGTTCAGGTGAACACTGCAATTGAATCGGACATGCGAAAACAGTTAATGTCTATTTTTCCTATCTTGAGTTTTTTTGAGTTCATAATACTTTTCGTAGTTGGTTGCAACCACGAGAGTGGCATTAAAACTCGTCTTCGGGTTTCCTAAATCCCAAAACGAGTCCTTTCATCACTTTAATGGTTGTATCAACTGTTTAAAACTGTTTGTAACTGTAACAACTGAAAAAAACTTAAGACTGGAAAAATGGATATTATAGCGGTTTTCGCACGTCCCGCTTCAATTATTCTGGCTATTTTCCTTGAATAGTATGACTGTTTAAAAAATCAAGAAGACTCATAGTAAATGTTACCATAATTTTTTCAGTATAGGCACCTTTAACACATGTCCTGGTTCTGTCTCACGGCACGCGAATAAAATCTCATCTCCGAGCATCCAGCAAATTAAACCTGGAGCCTCCCCCTCCCGAACGGAAACGCATCGCATCCCGAGCGCCGACGCCAAAAATTAAAATTCTAATAAAGGTAATACATCCGTACGCGGGGCCGCGGAGCAATTAAAATATAATTTATGTGAGGAGCCCGGGCCTTATTAAAGCGTCGCTTGTTGCTCCGCGTGCGGTTAAACAAAGACATCGCGTCTTGCAGCGCGCATCTTCGCGGCCGTAATAGAAAGCTCTTAAAACCTTTTACACGAGGGCCCGGGATCCCGGGGCAAAGCTACAAAGGCTCAAGAAAAAGGGACACGAAGAGCCGAATTTCATTAAGGCGTTTTAAAGGTGCATTCATATATTTATATCTCTCTTACCCGTTCCGGCACAACAACGCTCGGGAGCCCTTAATTACGACCCGGCCTCCCACGCTAATATTTCATAACCGTTTATTAGTCAAAATATTATTATGAATGTGTGTTTTATTCTATTTATCGCCTCTTGACTCCACCTCCTCCGCGATTTCCCACGTTTTTCCGCCCGATTTCCAGACCGTCTACGCAACTATTAAACTTTTATCATGGCAGGGGTTGCGAGGAAGGGACACCCTTCGCGAAACGCTCCGAACCCTCGGAGAGGGCTAAGAACAATATTGCGATGCCTTCTGAGATTTCTACAAAGTTGGATGGGGTGCTTTCGTTGGGCGCATAAACGCCTTTTATTCGGCTTTTACTGCCGGGGTTATGAATGTTTAGCGTCTTGATTCGGGATCGGGCTCCAGTTTATCTGCGAGGGAATTAAAGGCAACTATCTTTATTTCCTTTTGGCACCCTTTTATGGGTAGTTTTCGTGGTGTTTGATTAACTGAACGAGCCGCTTCGCGTAACGTCTGTCGTTCTGCCGATGGTAAAACTGACGACAAAACTCATCTGATGACCACTTTCACGTCAAACTTTCAATTAAAGAATTGATGGTCTCGAGGAATGTTTCAATGCAACTGAATCCTCTATACGGCATGAATTAATTTTGGATTTCAGATTCTGGAGGACACTAATCTATTTTGTAGCTTGCATAAAAAACGTAGGTTACCAGATTATTTTTCAATATTTTACATTTTTGGTAATCGGTTATTCAAAAAGAATGAAAGCTAATGAAAATTTTAAAATCATGCCACAGAGGAAGGATTTAATTTTTTAAACCTAAAATATACGTTGATAAGAATGTGTAATGCTTTGGCGCAAAAGCAGAAAGAAGTGCGGAATCCGTTTTCAGAGTTTTTTTATAAGCGACGTCACTTTTTTTAAAACAATTTTCCGTAATTTTTTGTGAAACCCAAAACCGCGTTTTTTCTTCGAACTAATAATTTTTGTCTTGGAATTTAAAGGCTTCCATCCTCTGCAATTTTCAAGCTTTCAGGGTCAAACTTGTGTCAAAATTTCCAAATTTTCTCCCTCCATGCATTTGCAAAAAGTTAGAGAAAATTATCTCCCGGTAGATAAGGCCCCTTCGCAAATTCCCTTGTAGATCCCTAAGTGTGGGATATGGACTGCATTTTGCAATGAAGAACTACAATTGACTTGCTCATTTTTAACATCCTATTTCCTATGCAGGTCAGTAGTGTGGCAGGGTTTGCGATACATCGATTATTATGCCATTTAAACCGATGGAAAAGGATCGATAAACAGGGTGTTTGCAGCGAACACCTTAATAATCGATTCTTTACCATAGGTTTAAATGGCAGAACAATCGATACATCGCAATTCACGCCACGCTACTGATGCAGGTAAACTGTGGTTTTATGGATGAGCCTGAAATTGTAGTTCCTAATTGCAAAATGAGGTCTATATGATCTTGTATTTGAATTTGTTTCAGCCTATTCTCTTAAATAATATAGTTAATATAAACTACGCTGAAAAAACAAGTCAGGATCTCGCACTTGGCATTTTCGAATGAACAACAAAAGCGGGAGAGCGAGCTTTCCTCGGTCAAAAAAACGCGGCTCAAAAGCGTGGCGCGGCGCCGCGGCAGGGACGGGTGACAAAATTAAGTTAATGACGTAAAATAAGATAGACAAATTGAACAGGCGCAAGCAACCACCACGGATCCGATGTTGCATATGATTTAGGGGCCCCCTCCCCTCCCCTCTCCCCACCCCGCTCCCGCCCTAGCCCTCCACCCTTCCCCCCGGCCCCGGGAAAAGGGGTCCCGGAAACAAATGCGCGGTGTCAGTTGTCGCTTTTAATTCGACGGAATTAAACGCGAATCCTGATTGCCGCTCTGTCGCGCTCAGCCGAAACTTAGTATCAACGCACGGATGTTGCGAAATTTCTTCATTTTTTGGTGATTTTGGAGCATTTCTCTTCGACTTCTTTGGTAAAAAAAACCTCTTGGACCAATGCCGCGGTGCATTGACCCAAGAGAACAGTTTCTTGTCGCCAGATTTAAGAGTCTTGAACTCTTGTTTCGAGCGGATTTTGCATTGAAACGGATTTTGCATAGTCTGGACTCTTGTTTCAATGCAAGAGTCCAGACTCTTAAATCCGGCGACAAGAAACTGCACTCTTGAACCAAGAGGTTTTTTTTATCAGTGTTCTCATAGGATTTTACTAATGGAGACTCTGCACGCAAATTTTTAATTTCTGCACCTGAAAGTGCTTAAAGAGCTGATTTCACAGTATTTTTTACAATTTTTTTTTCAGCTGTGGGAAATAGTATAAATTTTTGTTTAAAAATCTCGAAAAAACTATGCGTTATGCAGCTCCGCACGCGTCTTCAAATGCGTGGCCGTTCGTGCTGCCGTGTTAAGCAAGAACGCCGTAAATCCATCAAGATTTTCCCTCGTTTTTTGGAACTTAACACTTTATAAAATGAAAACTTTTTCACCCATGCACCTCAAATTTTCAGGTTAAGTTTTTGATAGTGCTCGCAAAAGAATTCTGTAAAAACATTGCCCAAGGTGCACAAGTTTTTCTGCTATGATACATTGTTTCCAAAAAATGTAAAATAGCGTTTACAGCGTTTTTACGTTGCACGGCAGCTTGGTGCTTAAGAACGTAACTCCATTTCAATGTTACCAAGTTTCCCCTAGCAAAGTGTAACTTCACCAAGAAAATCGTGGGCATTTCTGACTGCAAATTTCTCCAATTTTTTCTCAGATTTCATGCAAAAATCAGAAAAGTTCGGATAAAAATTGCACAGGTAGGTTTCTGTAAAATAAATTAATTCTTCGAGTTAATTTGAAAACATTGAAATGCAGTCACGTGCCTTTGTCCGGGAGACGTCGATACGTCTGAAAACTGGAGGGGAAATTAGACCCAGCTATTCTTGAAAAATGATATTTTATCCGAGGAAATTAGGCAAATTCCACTGTAGATACGCTGTTTTTCCTCGAAACAGGAGCACCAGGCACCTATCCTCTCCATCCCACTTCGGAGCGAAAGTTCATCTCTCCGTCTCTCACTTTCCGGTGAGCTTGATCGCGGGGCTGAAAGAGAGGGATTCTTTCCCGGGAATGCGGGGAGTTTGGGGGAGGGGGGGGGGTGTTTAAAAACGCGGATTTGGCGGGAATCGGCGCTTAATCTGGGCGTTAAATCGCACGTGAAAGCGATTGTTTGTTCCGCTAAAGTGTCGAATTAAATATCGCCGGCCCGGTTGCGTGTTATAAGCTCTGTTGAGTAATTAATGAGGGCTGTCTCGTGTCGAGGCCAACGTAAAGTTGAACGAATCGGACCGACGTTTATCGACGGCGAGTTTTCTGCCCGACTAAGTTTTGTCCCGCCGCGCGAATTTGAATCCATACTGTCAAGTGTGTTGAATGAGCGTACTTTGTGATAAATCCACGAAAGATCGGTGAATTAAAAGTTTCGCTTTGACCAAAAGTATTGTAATATGGGCTGAATATTATATAATTTCATCAGCTAATGTTTAAATTGGTATGAAATTGATGTACATAAAAAATGCTGAATTTGATTAAATACGCAATCGACCTACTATAGGTGGATCACATTTAGCAAAAAGGAACCATCACGATTACGATGTTGTTAAAATGTTGCTTCTCCATGTTTATCTAAAATATATACCAGAATAGCAAATAGATTTTGCTTCCCACTATAAACTTATTAATTTTAAATGAAAATAATTGTGTACATTTCAACACTGTACATGTATTAGATGTTTTTAAGAGAAAATAAGAAGTCGCACGGTTTTGAAAACACTGCGTAATCGCACTGGTTCCTTTTTGCCAAATGCAGTTCAGTCCGGTATATATCGATGGCTAAAGTTCGACTCCAGTAAAAGGTAGAGGAACCATGGCTCACGCGCAAATTATATGTATGCTTATCAGGGTTGCCACAGTCAGGGAATTCCGGGAAAACCGGGAACTGTCAGGTGATTTTTAAAAGCCAAGGCCTGGAAATGTCTGGGAAATTGACGAACGTGTCAAGGAAAAACCGTCAAATTTGGCCTAAAAACTATTTCTAATTATGTCTCTTTAAAAATCTGGCATTTGTTCAAGTGTCAGAGAATTTCACCAAAATGTGTGAGGGCGAAATGTCAGGGAATTTAATTCGCAAAATTCTGTGGCAACCCTGGCTTATGGCTCATTTCGATTTAAATCAATTGGACCGCATTTTGCAATTTGGAACTATAAATCCTGGCCCGGTTTAAAAACAATCTATGTGCCATTGTTTTCCTTATAAGTGTTTTTTCAGATGAGCCAGAATTTATAGGTCCAAATTGCAAAATGCAGTCCAATTGCAAATTGTTCCATTCAGCGTATAAATGCGTTCAAGTATTCAGAATTCAAGTTTATCTGGATTCCAAATGACTAATTTCCTATTCTCGAAGTTGCGTTCGCCCCAAAGCGGCAACGCGGTAGTTCGCCTTTTGTAGGTTAATTTATTTCCCGCCGAAACCCTCAGTTCCACCATTAAAAGTATTTAACGAAGTTTCCCGATGAGCGGAATCGTCCCGACCAACGCCACTCGATTTAAAACTCCTCCATGCAAACTTGATTATTTTCCGTTCCTTGTTTTTTGGCGTCGTCCCCGCCTCTGTTTTTCGGGTCTTTTCCCCCTCCTTCCCCCACCTCCTTCCCCCACCTCCTTCCTACTCCATCCCAATCATTTCCCCGATTTTCTACTCGCAGTACAAGCTGTCAGAAATTCCATGTTCCTCGGTTATCGGAATTTTCAATCAGTAAAAATTCTCACGGTTAAGTGATTAAAAAGAGAGAAGAGGGATTGTGTCACGCACCAAAAGGACCTAATTTTCTAAACGATTAAATTGTACTTTGAAGAAGAATGCAAATTTTCCTCTTTTTTGTCGTATTTTCTGTTTTCGAATTCAGTTTAAAAACCTCAATTATTATCTTCCCTTTGACAATGTATTATTTTCGAAATTCAAGAGCAAAACTGCTGCAAAAGAGCTTGAATGGTACCTCGATCCTTCACCGAGGTAAAAATTAAATTTGAACCAAAAATTATCCTTCGGCACAGGTGAAGATTTTTTGGGAGGAGTCGTTACATCCAACCCTTGCGCACTAGGATGCTATGCAAATATTTAACCTAATTCAAAATCCCGTATATTCACGTGCATTTTGGCGGGTTGGCGTCGGCCATGTTGAACATTCCATAGCATCCTAGTGCGCAAGGTTTGGATGGAACGACTCCTTGTAGGAAATGTTCACCTGTGCCGTGATAACGCTTTTCAAGCGGGACGCTTAAAAAACGCATATTTTTCACGCAGATTGTGAAGTTAGGAGTGTATTCCAGACTTTCTCGATGCGCTCATCGTGATTTTTGGACCATTTTCTCGAAGTAAAAACTCATTTTTTTTACTCTAGTTGCAATTCGCAACGAGCCTATTCTTTGGGTTAGCAGTGCTTCCTCAGCGAAGCTACGGATAACGCCTTTGGTTACGTGGGAATGGTCGGAAATGAGTCGGAAGCGCGAAGACAAAGGCCCGAGAAAGAGAGGAAAGCGTGACACGAGGACGAGGACAGGGACGCGAAACAAATACAAAAGAATACACTTGATAATTTCCGATCATTGCGCGTAAAGGCCGGCCAGCGCCGGGATGAAGGTGTATTGTTGCACTAATGCGAGGCCTTTGTTTCTCCGGCTCTTATTGGTTGTTTAAAAACAAAGAGGTAACAGGAGCCGAGTTGGATATCTACAGGCGCCCTTATCACGGCGACACTCTCAGATCGAACAGGAAGTGATCACTCAATCATTTTTCCCCCCTCCTTTTATTCCGATCCTTTTTTATTTGAGGCTTTCCCCCGGTTAATTAATTATTATCGGAGGCCGACTTATCTCGCAAACGTATTCGAGTGCTTCGTGTGAAGCTCCGGCCCCTCTCGAGGGCTCTTCCAGGCCCCCTCGCCATCTCTCCTCCGATTTTGCAAACGTAGACGATTTCCCATCGCCATCGGGGAGCTTTCTTTATTTCAACCGTGGATAAAATGCCATCGCGTATGACGTCAACGAGACAGCGCTTGTCGGAGAGAGCCCGCACTGAAAAAAAATGCCCGGCGTTTTTACCAAGGTCCGTTGGCACCTTCACCATCTCACTTTCTTACCAATTATTGGTAATTTTACCAAGGCAGACTGGTAAGCTTACCTTAAAACCGGTATTTTTACTGTTTTTTTTTCAGGTAAGAATACCACTTTTATTGGTAATCAATTGTCAGCCTCAGTGGTGTAGTGGTCAAGGCAGTTCGCTGCCAACACTGAGGTCCCGGGTTCAATCCCCGGAGGTGACTGATATTTGAGGACACTCAAATATCAGTCATCGTGACTGTGGATGACTATGCCACTCCAATACCCTGACCCTTCGAGGTTACAGGGTGCGGGAGGGACATAGTCACCCAGTAAGTAATCCGTCTGCACTGTTCGACTGGGTTGTGAAAAATCGGTAATCACTCGTAGTGTGCGCGACTGCCAGCGCTACCTATCAGTGTAGATTGCAACAACACAGTCCAACTCGGTGGAGGCATGGCCGTGCTCCGAAAGTCCGTGCTCTGCAGCGTCTGCCACAGTCTTTGATAAGACCTTCCGTTGGCTATCAGACGGCCGCTGAGCCTTGCGGGAATATAATTGATACTCAATGTGTCAATAGTACGAAGATAAGTTAAGGAGTACGGTCCAACTTCGGGGTGCACGACGGCAGTTGCCAGTTGCCTTGGCCCCTTGAGGGCGCCTCGCCGGCCAGCCCGGCCTTACTTACTTACTTACTTTATTGGTAATCAATTCCCGGTAACTTTGCCATTTTATCTCGGTAATTCTACCACAGTCGATAAAGAATATTGGCGTTTTCACCAAGGTCCAGTAAAATTACCGAGAAAGTTCAATAATTTTACCGAGATTTCTCGGTAAAATTACCAATTCCATAAATGGTAATTTTACCAAGAAAAATCTGGGATCAAATAGAACCCCGAATTCTTGGCAATTTTACCCTTTTCTTAGTAAATACACCGAGATTTTTTTTTCAGTGCGAGTGCTTGGACTTATTTTGCTGTTTCTCAGATGGAGGAACGTAACTGTATTTCAACGTTGACATAATGCCTCTTGTAAAGTGCAATTTTTGGTGAAAGTGTACAAAAACAAGCTAGAAAGCTCAGAGACGTTTGTATTAGAGAAGCGCTCAGCTGTTTCTTATGTGGGCGCGTTTTTAAGTTCCTCCAAAAAGATGACTGAAAACAACACTATGCACTTTGTTGCACTTTTGGAAGTAGACGATCGGATTCGTCCAATGCTGATTGATTACTGAAAAGGGACGAATTTGTTGAGCATATCTGACCAAATTTGCAAAAATAGTGTTTAAGAGAACAAATGCAAACGAACACAATATGGAATTGGAGCAAGGAAAGAGAGCGTGTTGATGACGGCGCAGAGATACAACTATACATACTTAATGGATGTCCGTGTTGCGTATGCGCAATTGAAGGCGCAATGGCGCGAGGCGTGAACTCGCAATGCTCTGCTCTATTTTGCCTAATGAAGTGTCATTCCTAATTGTAGAAAATTTTAAAACCACGTCAGATTAAGTCTCTTCTATTTTCGGCTGTATTGTTCACTTAGCCTTTGGGCGTTTCCACAAATACGAAAAAACGGAACCAACACAACTTTGAAGTAAAGCACAAGAGAAGACGCTCAACGATAACGGCGCAGAGATACAACTATTCGTATTTGATGGATGTCCATGTTGCATCTGCATAATTGAAGGCGCTATGCCGTGAGGAAGAACTTAATCGCATATCTTAACGATAAGTTCTTTACAAAAATATAACTGCGAAATTTTTGTAAAAAGTGTTACATATTTTTGTGTAATATTGAAACGGAATTAGAGAGTTTTCATTTGAAAATGCCCAACAGTTTTCTGGTTAAAATACGGTGACAGGCTCTCGTCCATAGGAAATGACAAATCGTTGTTTTTCAGACGAAAGGAAAGGCAAATGCTGCAAAACTTTCACTCGCATACTGTATTTTGACTGAGAATCTGTTGGAAATTTCTAGATGAAAACTTCGCTGATTTTTCTTCGTTTGTGCTCACGAAAAGTAAGAAACTGACGTTTTCGCATGAAATCTCAGGATAGCAAAATCGCCAACACTCCACACATGTAGACTCCACTGAACAAAGAAGCGCACGATCAGGATTCGCCTAAATAAACGATTCCCCATCGATTCGAGGCACAAAGCCCACTTTCAAACTATTCCAACGCCGGAACGTGACGGAAACGAACCGACTCTACGTGGAGAAACGCACAGTGAAAGCAGGATTCCGCACACGACAAAGCTTCGCCAATATAATCCTGAAACGAAATATTTCAGCTACTCGTTTTGCTCGATTCAACCATCATATTCCTTGTCGAACCGAGACCTACGGCATGGAATTCGGATGGAGGGAAAAGACTCAGAGGTGGCCCACCAGTGGCGAAGCGAGAGTGATCGATTATCGATATTTCCCCATTTGGTGTTATGGTAAAGAATCGATTATTAAGGTGTTCGTTGCGGACACCCTGTTTATCGATCTTTCGCCATAGGTTTAAATGGCAGATCAATTGATAAATCGCAAAGCACGCCACGCCACTGCGGCCCACCGCGAGGAGAAACTAAATTATAGAGGAAAAACCTACTGACGTCACGTAGCGAGTGACTCTATTTTGGCGGGGTTCGGTTGTAGCGTCCCCTTTTGTTTCCACAGAAATTGTCCGGCACGGAATTACGGTGGATTTCATGGATCGGCCTCATTATTTTCTGATTAAATATTGTGTATTGTTGCCGGCGGCGCGGCTTTATTAATACAACTTGCATTAAAATATGAATACAAAAAAATGTCACCCGAGACGTGGCCAGTGAACTGTGCTACGACATGGGTGGTATTAATACATGCAGTTAGCTACGGAGAGCTTGTATTGCTTCATTTCCTTTGATCTCATTATACTGTCCCTATTAGTTGGATATACGTAAGAAAAAAGTCGGTAGAGAAGAAATAGACGACCTAATCGCGTTGATGTCTCCTTGAGAGTGCGAGGCTTTGAAAGATTCGAATTAAGTACTTAATACAATTTGCAAATAATCATGAATTCATGACTGTCAGGGTCAGAGCTTTTAATTTTTTCTGGAAACATTGAGGTTGAGTTGAACTGATCGTAGAGGTATTTAATTTTTCACGATTTCACATAAATAAGCATTTAATCGTGAGCGTTTTGAATTGATTTTTTTTTTCAGTGCAACATGCAAGACATTTGGATCGCATCTAGCAAAAAAGAACCAGTGCGATTACAGTGTTGTAAAAATGTTGCTTCTTCATAATTATCTATAAAAATCTACAAGAATAGCAAATAGTTTCTGCTTCCTACCAAAAATGTCTGGATTTTAAAGGAAAATAAGTGTGTTAATGAGCATATGTTCAATATATTTTCAATGGAGAAGAAGTTGCACGATTTTGAAAACACTGTCATTGCGCTGGTTCCTTTCCGCTGAGTGCGGTCCATTTTATGATGAACGTCCGACGTGTACCTAAAAAAATGTAAATTTCGAAAAAGATTGAAGCTTAAAAGATGAGAGCTTAAAAAAAATCATTTTTCTTCCGCAGATTATGAAGTAAAGAGTATATTTCAGACTTTCTCCATACGCTTATCATGATTTTTGAGTCATTTTCTGTAAGAAACTACTCTTCTGTTTGCTCTAGCTGAAGTTTGCAACCGGCCTATTCTCATAGCTTCTCGCACACTGCTTGGTTTGTAGATTGCTGTTCAGTACCATATTATTTTACCGAGACCCCTATGTTGTTCCCCGGATGTACAAAAGTCTGCCGTCCTAATCTTTAGCATTTCTTGCTGCCATTAAATTCGTCAGTAATAATTTGTAAAAACGTCATCAAAGATTCATATAATATTTTAGTTTTGAAAAGAGAGACCTTGTTTGAGAAGGAATCGGTAGGGATCAATAGCATCTGAGACGAAAAGTGAAGGAAAACGGCTGAGAATGAATACGGTGAACAAATGAATTCGAGGGGAACCGAAAGATGATTTATGGACCACCAGACCTCGAGCTGCAGGTGAATAAATAAGTGAAATTACTCTCAGGACGAAAAACTGGTCTCGGTCGGGTAGAGAAAAGTGCATGTAGAAATACCACCCGAGTTAAGATACAAGGGTTCCCAAAGTTACGAACCACACAACTTTCGTATGAGTGATACGATTTTGCCCCCTTAAAATCAGAATTAGGCCTGGAGGACAAGGCGCATAAGTGTAGTTTTTGAAAAATTTAGATATTCATGAACTCAACTAAAAATAGTTTGAAACTATACTCTGTGAAAAATTCACAACTAAAATCCAACTTTAAAGCATCAAAAAGTGAGTTTAGACTTCCTTTCCACTATAAGGCTCCATTTAATATTGAAACTTTTAATACGTATTTCTTGAAACAGCAATCATTGCACTTATGCGCCTTGTGCTCCAAGCCCCTAAGTTGTTTTTTTCTCAAAAATCAATACGTGATTTTTATTTTCCAAACTCAACTCAATGATGTTTATTTTTTTCAAACTTATGCATCTTGTGCTCCACACTGGAGAAAAAACACATTGGATCTAAAGTCCAGACTCTTAAAAACATCGACAAAAAAAATACTCTTGATTCAATCAGATTTAAGCTAAAATCAAGAACCAAGCCTCTTAATTTGAGCGGATTTCCGTTTGATTCAAGCTTAAATCTGATTAAATCAAAAGTATTTTTTCTCGTCAATGTTTTCAAGAGTCTGGACTCTAGATCCAATGTGTTTTTTTTCCAGCGCAAGCTCCTAAATCGTTTTTTCCTCAAAAATCAATACGTGACTTTTACTTTCCGAACTCAACCCAATGATTCCAATTTTTTTTTAAGACATATTTTCAGCCTTTATTTTTAAGAAGGATACCTAACATCCTAGCTTATATTCTGGCGGTGAAAGGTATATATAGGTGGTATTGACTCAATTCGACGCATAGTCAAACAAGAGCAACTTGCTCACTCAGGTTCATAAGAGTTGGCGCGGTAAAACTTTGGTCATCCTTGCGAAAGACGCCTCCCAGACTAAAACCACGTAACTCCAATACAAAACGACGGGAGATCCGCGGGTTTTGCATCACGGAGCTCTGTGAGAGTCGGGTGCTACGGAGTGCCCACTCCGGTCAACTGGAGGATATAATGAGTTGATCGACAGCGACAATATGCTGGTCACCGTCCGTCAAGTCACATTTTTCATCTGCCATTGTCGCCGTCCCTTATTACTCACCATTAATTTTACCATAAAAACCCGCGGTAAAATTATTTCGACGACAAAAAAAAGACAGGACGGAGCAAATAGGAAAAACCAATCGGAGAGGAAGACGTGGACACAAAGGTGGTCACCTTGGGTGACAAAACCGGCGACCTCCGGTCGCCGCAGTCGACAATCGACCCTTTCGATATATTTCAACGCGTTTCAATGAAGGAATCGAACTTCGATATTTCGATAGTTCCCCGATTCGATTTTCCGGTCGTGGACACGCGGGCATGAACTCGTCACAGAATAATTTCTGAATGGAGATCGGAGTCACCTTCTCTGATCTCGAAGCCTCCTCATTTCGTCGCCCTCTGACGTAACCACGTATCTTTATTTCCATATGAGCCGCGAAAAGCGTAGAGTTTTACGGAGAACGAGGCCCGCATGGAGATTAAGATACGTCTTTTTGTCAGAGCTGCGACGGTTTAACCCCTTCCGCCGGTGTTTCTTAACGTTTGGTTTTACTCGAAAGAGAGGACAGTATCCGCTTGCATTGTTTTGGATGAATTGCGGTGTCATAACCCTCCTGTGATGGAGAGATGATGGAAAGAAACTACCCGCATTGATTGATTCTGGAGGAGGGTATGGCAATTCGAGCCATCTAGACCCGCCATTTTATTACATTTTTTTGATAAAAAGTATTCGCAGATTTGATTCCGACTTTTGAGATTTTTTAAAAAAGGAAGTATCAATGACACGTGTAAGAAAGACAGATCCAGCAATTTGGTGGAGAATTTGCATGCATATTTTTTATCGCTTCATTTGAAAGGAAAGTGCTTGAAGAGCCGATTTCACAGTATTTTTTATACTTTTTTCTGATGTCGAAAATAGTATAAAAGTAGCTTTAAAAGTGAGGAAATGCACCACCTAGTGACGTCATCTGGCGGCATTTCCCATTTAAACACACGTATTTTATCAGATTAGATCAGTTTGACATATCCTTTGTAATAATTTTTCAATGCATGAACCAAGGGTATCCACTTCTTCAGTTCAATCAGTAGCTTCCTCTTAAACACGAAAATCTGCTAAAATACGTGGGTTTAAATGTGAAATGCCGCCAGATGACGTCACTAGGCGGTGCATTTTCTCACTTTTAAATCTATTTTTATACTATTTCCCATATCAGAAAAAAATATAAAAAATACTTTGAAATCAGCTCTTTATAAGCACGTTCAGATGGAGCAATAAAAAATGTGCATGCAAATTCTCCATTTAAAACAATGTTAAATAATCGATTCTTGTCGGAGCACCTGGATCCTCCAAGAATCGATACATCTCCAAAGGTTTAGATGGAAAAAAAAAAATGTTGCCAATTTGCTGTATCCGTCAATGCATTCGACATGAAAATATGATTTCGTCACGCGCAACTATTATCGATCGATTCACCAGCATGCAGAGATAATAATTCCACTGATGTCTCAGCGATCCCATCGACCGGAAAAGTAGACAGAGCGCGGAAGAGGCTTTTATCGGTGAGACAAGAGCGCGGAGAGCGGATGTGTAAGCAGGAAACGCGGAGGGAGGAAACGTCGCTGCGATGATGCGAACTTTCAACTTTCGCCCGAGAGGATAGGCAGCCGGGACGACGTGGCCGTCTGAAGAATGAACCTATTAAAACCCTTAATTTATGCGCACGCCGAGTTGAATTTCGAGTGCCTCGGCTCCATTCCTTCGTCGATGCCATGTGGGAGGACAAATATGGCATTTCCTCCAAATCGTAGGGTACGCACAAAACAACCGATGCTTATTTTTTAACATTTTCAACGAAATTTTCAGAAAATTACACCTCTCTCCCACACCGAAAACAAAGTGAGGCGTAATTGGTGTAATTTTCCATCGAAAAAATAAAATACACTGGAAGAAAAAGTCGCTTGGATCTGGAGTTCAGACTCTTAATAACATTGACAAGAAAAAATATTCTTGGTTCAATCCAATTTTTCCTAAATAATTGAATCGAAGAACCAAGCCTCTTGATTTTGGCGGATTTTCTATTGATTCAAGCAAAAATCCGATTGAATTAAGAGTATTTGTTCTTGTCAATATTTCAAAGAGTTTGGACTCTAGATCCAAGCTCCTTTTTTTTCCAGTGTATGAGAGCTAATCTGAAAAAAAGATGCTGATTTAACATTCTGATTGTAAAAACAAGTGCGCGAGCACTAAAAATACTGTGAATTACCCGCCACAGCAGCTAGTTTTACATCTTGAGAGTGCTAAAGTAACTGCTGTAGCGGTTAATTCAGAGTTTTGTGAGTTCTCGCACATTTTTTACATGCAGAATGTTAAATCAGCATCCCTTTTTTCGGTGCAGGCTAAAAGACATGGAAAAAAGTGCAAAGGAACTCATTTACCAAGGGTTTCACGCCATCGGAAGAAAAAGTCGAAGTATATGATCGACCTCGAAAATCAGCTACGTTGTACAAATAATGTACATACCAATATGCATAAAAGAAACGGATAGTTTTAGTCTTCATGCCATTAAAGTTATTTTAAAAATTGAATATTTTCTCGTTTAAAATACTGAACGGTCATGTTTGCACTGCGAGAGCAGAATCTTTAACTGCATTTCAGTGAGATGATCTTTTCCAATATCGAAATTTTCCTTTTTTCGGGGATGAGAAATTTTCCTTGCTGATTCCCTGAACCTTGATTCCTACCCTATCCAATGATCAACCCTGAACCCATTTTAAATTCACATCGATTTGGCAAGCAGACCCCATATGCGGAGATAGCGGGCGAGTAATTAAATAAAAAACCTCTCGTGAAAGCACTCGCTCCCTCCCCACCCCTTTCACCCCCCTTCACCCCCTACCTTTTTTCGTCGAGCTTTCTCGCTGCGCTATTCGCATTTTCCGCGCGAGGCAAAAAGTGCACGCGGAAGAAAAAAGGTAGGGGGTGAAAGGGGTGGGGGGGGTGTCTTTGTCTCTCTCGCTACAAGTGTAAATGAAGATGTAAGCGGTTTATAAATCGAATGAACAATCGTTTTAGAGAGGTCATGAAAATGAAATTGCCGATAAATATTCAAATGAGCCCTCTGCGAGAGCCGAGTTGGTGTTGTGCCACTAGTCGGCGCGCGGCTCGAGTAGCTTCATATTTGCTCTCATCTGTGAGGTTTGTGCGCGCTGATGGGGGCCATGGAAATTGCATCAGCTTCGTCCTAATGTCAAGTCGTTTTGGCTCCGCTCCGACGAAATCGGGTCCGTCCGATGAGGTCGAATCATGGAAATTAGAGAAATAAAGGAAGAAAAAAAGGAAAAAGTAAACGAAGAAGAATAAGTAGTAGTCAGGAAAGTCACCAGGAAAGAGAAAATAGAAGGAAAAAAGAAGAAGAAAACACTGGAAATAAAACACATTGGATCTAGAGTCCAGACTCTTAAAAACGTCGACAAGAAAAAGTACTCTTGATTCAATCAGAATCTAGCTGAAATCAAGAACCAAATCTCTTAATTTAAGCGGATTTCGTTTTGATTCAAGCAAAAATCCGATTGAATCAAGAGTATTTTTTCTTGTCAATGTTTTCTAGAGTCTGGACTCAAGATCCAATGTGTTTTTATCCAGCGAAGAGTAAAAAGGAAGAAAATAAGAAAAAAGAAGAAGAAAAGGAAGAAATGAGGCCAAAAAAAGTAGCACTGAGTAGAATTCGTTTTTTTACAGAGGTGTTCTAGCAACTTTGGCCATTAGCACCTTTGCAATTAAAGTACAGTTTTTGTTACATTATAACGTACAAGGATAAGAAAAAAACACGACAAACATAAGAGGGAAAGAGGAACATGTATAAAAAGGAGGAGGAGCGGAAGAGGAGGGAGAAGAAGAAAATTGGAAGAAAAATAAGAAAACGTGTAAATCTAGATTTCCAATTTTCATCGTTTGAACCTATTTCGAAGCCCGCATTACAAACCCTCGAACCCGCGAAAGTCTTCGCCGCCGAAAACTTACCACGGTTGTTTCACAATTATTAATGCGATTTAAATGCGTCTGAATAATGCACCGAGGGCGGGCAGAAGTGCGAATCCAATTTCTCGAGAAGTTCGGGGGATTACTCGAGCTTTCAAGAAAGCCTCGAAGCTCGACGCGAACATGCTCGCGCAACAGCGGTCCGCGAGCGCGGGCGGAATTATTCACAGTTACACAAACAATTTGAGGCCCGAGTCGCGAACTGCGAAGGTAATTAAAATCCGCTGAATAAAATAAGAGTAATTTTCCGACTTCCACCGGGGCTCCGAGTCGAGGGGAAAGCGAAAAGGCTTAAGCAACCTAACCTCTTAAATAATAATATTTTCAACTAAGACATACTGAATCTTATTCTCATTAGACCCTTTGCGAAGATAAAAACAGCCCCAACCGCCCTTTGTTACCCCCCGCCCCCGCCCCGCCGGGCCGGGGGTGGCGCGCACCCCTTCCCTCCTCGGCTTAAAACATAACATTAATTAGGAGCAAAATTACAGTGGGAGTCTTTTATATTTAATTCAGACACAACTGAGGTGTGTTTTCTTTCCCCGCGCCAATTTCATATTTCTCCTGGCCGTATTACCTTTCACCCCATCTCGGCCCCTCCCCCCTTCCTCTCGTCTAGCGGCCGGAGACTTAAACAGGATTGCGGCGAAAAATAAAGGGATAGTTGGGGATGCGGAAGGGGAAATCTAATTAATTAGCTCGAAAAGCACTCGTAAGGAGCCTTTAATAAATTTTTTAACATTTTTTCTCCTCCGTGACTTTAAGACGTTGCTTGGCGCGGAGGCGCCATCTGAATCCGTTGGTTTTTAAAAAAAAAATGAGGGAATGGAATAAGATAAGAATGTTTTAATTGGGTCGAAATGGATCCATTAATAAACCCGCGCTGAAGTAAATAATCATTTGGACGCATATTTATATGCTTAAAGGAACTACGTGCAAGTAAATTAATGTGGGTGCTTTTGGTCCAACATTTTGCTGATTTTGGGTTAAGCTCAAGGAGCAGGGATCCAAGTTGCGATTCGATCTGAAAATGCATCGCGATTCTTTCGACGTCGATTTAAAAGTAGCGATAAATTGCAATCATATCACATAAGCCATAAAATCGCGATTTTATCGACGGCGATGTATCGCAATGTTATCGAAAAAAATTGTGATAAATTGAGGTCAAATTTAATTTCCATTTTTCGAACGCGATTCCATAATGATAATATTGCGACAAGATCGAGGCTAGTCGATCAGATGTTGATGACCCTGGCGATTTTATCGCCAAAAAATCGGAAAAAAGTAGCAACGTAATTTCAATATATCACGATTATTCCGTTGAAAAATTCTACGCGGGAAATCTGAAGAAAAATCAGTGAAATTTTCAATTAGAACCGTCGATCAGTTGGATGACATTTTGCAATAAGAAGCCACTATCTCTGGCTCCTCTATAAAAGCATTTATCTTCATAGGGAAACAAGTGGCACATATGTTGTTTCTGGGAATGGTGCCAGAAATAGTGGTTCTTTATTGCAAAATGTGGTCCAGTTATCCAGTAAAAATGCACGATGCGAACAAAACCATGCAACGGTGCATTTCAGTCTCGTTCTTTCTACCGGGAGACAACGATTTGTCTATCAGTGGAACGGAGCAGATCATGAGAGGAAACAGACAGTCCTAACCAAGAGATAATTCCTGACAAATTAATTTCTGCCAGATGCCAAGACGCACACGTCTTCACACGAAAGTGAAGTGGGCTCCGTGAAATCGTCGAGGGAAACGCAAGAACAGACAAAAATCCAGTGGCGTGGCGTGAATAATCGATTATCGATATCTCACCATTTGAAACTATGGTAAAGAATCGATTACTAAGGTGTTCGCTGCGAACACCCTGATAATCGATCTTTTTTCATAGGTTTAAATGCCGTAACAATCGATATATCGCAAATCACGCCACTGCAAAAATCCGATTCCCGGCCCGAAAATCCGAGTCCTGAGGGCAAAGACAAACGGCATCGAGGATGCACAAAATCCAGACTCCTGGTCCTGGCGCCTCGCGGGGTTGCCAAAATAGGCAAAATTCCTGGTAAATTCTACAGGAGATAGGGAGTTTTTTGTTGCGAAGTGACAAGCACTCGCCACCCCTGCGGATTTGAGTCAGTGCAGACCATCCTCACCCCCGTTTTGTCTCGACTTGACCTGCTCTAGCTCCGTTGAATTGTGTAACTGTTTTGCTCCCCTTTCACTTTTTTTTATTTATTGTTTTTCCGCCTCTCATCCCTTCTCCGATACACCTCCCTGGCCGTGTGTGTAGTGGTCGAAGCTCGATTCCCGCCAGAAGCAGAATTTCGATATATCGATTGTTATGCCATTTAAACCTATGGAAACGGATCGATAAACAGGGTGTTCGCAGCGAACACCTTAATAATTGATTCTTCACCATAGGTTTAAATGGCATAACAATCGATACATCGCAATTCACGCCACGCCACTGGCCAGAAGAGCATGTGGCATTGTGGCGTTCCTCGATGATTGAAATTTTTTTAATTTCTAAGTGTTCGCCGAGCCTCGGTGGGAGAAAATATTTTTAGTCCGAATTAGCGAAAAACCTCGCGTAAGGGTTGAAATTTTGAGACGATTGACAATTGGACCGCGGCAAGCAGAAGAGAACCAAGTCACATTAGATATTGCCAAATTTAATCGGGGTATTTAATATTTTACATGGAAACGGTTGTGCGGACTTTTGAATTTTCTGCAAAGTACGGAGCATATTTCTTAAAATAATCTCGCATAAGGGTTGAAATGTTGAGTAGGTACCGTGTTGACAATTCTTTTCATTCCTCCGACAATTGGACCGCATTATGCGAAATGGAACTACTCGTTCTAGCTTTTTGTGGAGACATGTACGACGTACGTCATTAGTTTCTCAATTCAAATACGGGCCCTGGTCTGTATTATCTAACGTTAATTTGTTATTTGATACTATTGTCAATTACCATTGTCAAACAAAAAAAAAGAAGAAAAAAAGATGAACCTGTAACAGTTTTTCCTTATTGCAAAATATGGCCCACTCATTCGTCAAAACATTTGTTCCGCGAGGTTTTCACAGGCATCGCGAAGGAAGGATTAGTGTTGATCCTAAAAAAGTAACTTTCGTCCAAAGAGGAATTATTAATACGAGATCTGTCATATGTACCATCCGCGGTGCTCCCCTTTTTCTGCACCTCCTTGTATATAGAAGGGACCGGCGGCGCATAGTAGACAGAATCAGTAGGAAGTGTTGGACAAAATCTGGAAACTCTGGAAGCTTATTTTTGCAAAAGTATGAGACAATGAGAGTGGTTCCATGTGTTGTTCGTGAAATTCTCTTTCAGAATCACCCCTTTAAATGGAGATGTTGCATGTGTGAGGAATTTGCGATTTGACTGATGATTCTTATGTAAAAGTTCCCAAGAAACACGATGGCGCCACTGCGGTTTTCTCTGAAATCAACTCCCAAGCTCAAAAAAAAAGCTGTCAAGTTGAGGCCAAAATGGAGGGGATATCCCACGCTATCCTAAGAGTCCATCTCTACATCAAGACAAACTCTCCATGCAAAGATAGGGAGCAAATACATTGACAGGGCAGCCACTTTATTTGGGGACTCCAAAACTGAAAACACGGCAGCCCTGTCAATGTATTTGCTCCCTATCTTTGCATGGAGAGTTTGTCTTGATGTAGAGGTGGACTCTCAGGATAGCGTGGGATATCCCCTCCATTTTGGCTTCAACTTGAGAGCTTTTTTTGAGCTTAGGAGTTAATTTCTGAGAAAACCAGTGGCACCATCGTGTTTCTCGCGAACTTTGACGTATGAATCAATGGTCGAATCGCAAATTCCTCGCACATGCAACATCTCCATTGAATTTGAGACGAAATGAACATGGTAGTTTGAAATTGTACCCAAAAATTTCATGTCCAGCTTCTTCTATTGGCTCGTTGCATTGTGCGGCGGCGGGGTAACACCCCCCCTCCCCCGTCGATAGGTGCGGGTCAGAGATGCGTCGCGACGCACGAAGGGGTTGCGTGGGGCCGCGCGTCGTCGCCGCAACCGCAAAGGTCACCCCTTTATCTTGGGACAGTGGGCGCACCGCGCACATTTCGAATGCGGAAATCGCAGCTTATCACGCTGTCGCCACAGCCATCTCGGGCTCGGATATTATCCGCCGACACTCATTCCGAGCGGCAACCCCCCTCCTCCTCCCCCTGGACCTCAGCCTCTCGACCTTGAGGCAACGTTGACAGATCTGCCGCGGTAGCGGAGAGCGCAGTATGTGTCAAAATTTCGAAATCTAGTCTCCTTCAAAATTCGTTTCATCTCTTTCAGACGAAATCACTGAAATAGCCAAAGCAGCAAAATTCGTCGTGATTGTATAAAAACGAGACGTATGAGAAAGCCTGTGCACAAAAAAATGACGTAGTTTCAAGCAAAACAGCAGTAAGTGACATTATTCCTTCAGAGACAAATTAGTTTTAATCAGGGAATTCTTCCCCGAAATTCAGGAAAATCAGGGGTTTATATACGAGAGTAGAAGAGCTTCAGAATTTTAGGAACTATGCCTTAGAATCGCAAGGAAAAATGAGTTTTCAGGGAAGGTTTCTCTGAATTCAGAAAAATCAGGGGATTGTATAAGAGAATGTATAGAAGAACTTGAGAATAATAGACACTATGCCATCGAGTCGTCAGGTCAAGTCCTACTCTGCCCTTTTTTACATTTTTCAAGTACAAGCATTTTGCCAAACACTACTTTTCTCTTTTACACTTTTTTCAAGCACAAGTATTTCAGTTCCTCCATTTTTGGATTTTAATTCCTCTCGCTACTTTTGCAATTTCTCCAAACTTTACTCAAAAATCTTCGGGATTTTCACCAATTTTCTGAATTTTCTCGTCTCTCATCAGCGTCCCTTTTTTTCAATGTGATGCATTTTCTGTTTAAACTTTGGCCGGACGAAATCCGGAGCTTTAACGTTCAACGTGACATCGCGGCTTGGGGTAACCTCGGGGGCGTCCAGCTTAGGAGGCACGAAATTGAATGGAAGTGTTTACACAAGCCCACGGAAGGGTTGGCGGCCCGCGTTAGTCTAATTCGTATCCGATTGTGCTTTTGTGAAGCCGAGCGAGGAAACGAGCAAGTGGCAAGTGTCACGGCGCCGCGTCTTGTTTCTCCGCGAAATTTCCATCCCCGGCGAGTAATCCGATTAGGCGTCCCTTCAGAAATCGCCCCGGGCCCCGTCCGATGTGTCCTTCCTCCGCGCTGGAAATCCGAGACCTGTCCCGCGCACCAACGAATGTCGTGCACCGTCAACCTCATAACAACCACGATCCACCTGGTGGCATACAATTATATCAACTCCCGAGTAGCTCGAATTGCATAGGTACCGATTCGAAGGATCACTCAATATCCAGAACGCTCCTTCAATCAAGTGTTTACCAATACTTTGCAACAACCACGATCCACCTGGTGTGATACGATTATATCAACTTCCAAGTAGCTCAAATTGCGTAGGTACCGATTTGAAGGATTACTCAATATCTATAGCGCTCCTCCAATCGAGTCTTCGCTTCGTCAACTTTCACAACAACTACAATCTACTTGGTGTGATACAATTATATCAACTTCGAAGTAGCTCAAATTGTATAGGTACCGATTCGAAGGAGCACTCAGTATCCTTGATGCAATGGTCCATGGGCATTTCGCAAACTTCAGCCAGAGCGAAGAGAAAAATTGTTTTTTATGGAATTAAATGTTTTTTGACAAAAAATCATGATGAGTACGTTGGGAAAGTCTAACCTACACTCCTAACTTCACAAATTATCTGCGTAAGAAATACGCGTTTTTTTAAGCTTCCTTTTTAAAAAACGGTATTACGGCGCAGGTGAAGAGTTTGTGAGAAGACTCGTTCCATCCAACCCTTGTGCACTACTCATATCGTGCGTCGTTAATTTGACGACAAACAAAATCCACCCGATGTGATACAATTATTTCAACTTCCAACTGCCTTCAATAATTTCAACATTGCATACACAGCAATTTGAAGGAGCACGCGGTAGTGCTCTTATATCAGCAACGTCTGAAGGTTCATACGGCGTGTCTTCTCAGCACTGCAGCATAATGGCCAGGCCCTTGTTTATTAAATTAGTCCCATTTGATCGCTCCTCTGACTTAAGGACGTATTTCTATTTTCACTTGAGCCCCCGGAAGCACAGAGTTATACGGAGAGCAGGGCTCACGTGGAAATTGATATACGTCGTTACGTCAGAGAATCGGAGATTTTTAGTCCGCATCTCACATGCGAATTCGGCATCGAATTAAGGATATCGTGACCGAATCATTTTGTAAGGGAAGATCCGGACTAGCTTGTTACGTTTGAGACAGAGGCGAGGCGTGAACGATCGATTATCGATGTTTCCCCATTCGAAGCTATGGTAAAGAATCGATTATTAAGGAGTTCGCTACATACACCCTGTTAATCGATCTATTTCTATAGGTTTAAAAGGCACACCAATCGATATATCGCAAGGCACGCCACGCTACTGCTTTAAGAATGCGTGATTCTTTCCCGGCTCTCGTATTGATCACTTCGAATTAGCATAAAACGCAACCGTATCCCAGCTGGGCGCAGACTTTACGATTGAGCCGTGGGGATCATAAGGAAGCGCGGTTTTGGGGGTCATCATTTTGGGGGGGGGGGGCGTTTGCATGACCCTCAGTCGATACGAGAGTTCGACCGACAGAGGGCCCTCGCCCCAATCCGCATTTCGTGGCGATTCTTTCTACATGCAAGTATTTAATTAAAATTATCAATGCGCACTGTTTGAATTCCTTCTCCGGGTTATTTTCATGCTCTTTTCCGAGGAGAGGGGAAAAGCAATCTTGAACTCTCTATTAAATCAAGCGCATTATAATTTGTTCACTGAGAGATTCAGATTGCTGTGGTTAGGACGACTTGGAATAAATATATTTTTGGGGGAAATTAAGTTTTCGAGAGATAGTGCGACCTTGAAGGAGTGTAATATCTAAGAAAAGTCAAAATATGGTTTTTCTTTCCGAACGTAGACCACAAAATGCTAATTTTTGTCATCATCCAGGCCAACTGAAGGACACTTGAATGCCCCTGTTCACAGAAAAAAATCGCGATTTATTAACGCGAAGATTAACGCGTCTCCTAGCTCCGTTTGGTTTAATCATTCACACGTGATTTCTTTCTGCATAAATACGTGCACCGAAATCAAAGTTGCTGAAGTAACATTCCGGATGCTAAACATATGTGCGACAACTCTCGAATATTTTTATGAACACTCTGGCTGTTAGAGTAACATTCTAGCTACGTTGAATTAACAACCGTAGCGTTCATACATTATCAACACTACCGTGCTAAGGAAGACCGCCGTATGAACATTCGAGAGTTGCCAAATATTTTTGAATAAAACATGTTTTTGTGAGGAAAGTTATGCATATTTTCGTTTGAAATTCTCAAATATGTTAGATTAAATTGCGAACAAAATTGTCTGAAAAAGTTGAGAAAAAATATTCAAAATTTTCCCGGTAAAGACTTTTCCTGAACTAAATATGGCAACATCTGAAGGCTTATACGGCGTTTTTCCTTATCACGGCAGGACATTCAAGAGTTGGCGCACATATTTTTAACATCTAAAATGTTACTTCACCAATTTTTTTTTCGGTGTGTATGTCAAAACAAAAATCATATGAAAAAGTATATTTCCTGTATTTTAACATGTTTCATGAGATTGAACTCTCAACGGCAAAAGTAGCATAAATCAGTGCGGGATTTAGCCGAGTCTGCGGGCCGATTATTGAAATTGATAGACAAAGCTATAGACAAAGGAGACAAACGAGATATGGAGAGAACCCATTGGTGGAAGCGGGTGGTTGCAATGGACAAAGGAGGTAGGTGATAGACTAACTAACGGCAACTTGCGAGAGACCCGACTGTTAGTCTATCATTTTCTCTCTTTGTCTATATGAGCCACCCATGTCAACCAATAGGATCGCTCCGCACTCCCTATGTCTTCTTTGTCTATAGCTTTGTCCATCAATTTCAATAATCAGTCCGCTGGAGCGGAGACCGCAAGACGGCGATAACCTGAGAAGGGTTGCACGAGCGGAATGGTCTGGGGAGGGTGGTCACAAAAGGCATATCCTCCCGGTTACGCGCGAGCGGGCAAAGTATCAATTTTAACGAGCGACTCAAAAACAATAATTGAATGCGAAGAAAACCCACCATCCCCGTTTATGAGTGGAGACGCAACTACACCAGGCGAGGAGCTAATACCCCAACACCCACCCTCGGAGCCTCCTCCACCCCCAAGAAGCAAAGGGTTGAATCTCCGAGTCGTGGACACTCTACGCTCTTGTCGCGCGCTGTTGACGAATCGACCACATTTCTGCCGTCCACAGCAAAAATGCCGTAACTCCATTGCCACAGAAAAAAATAATACGCTGTTTTAGCACCTAGGATGTTAAACATGTGTATGATGATCCGAAGTTGTTGTCTTCACTGCCTTCGCAGTTAATTTTCCATCCTGTGAATGTAAATTTAACTGTGTAGGCAGTTAAGGCAGCATCTTGGAATCACCAGACACATTTTTAACATCCTAGGTGCTAAAACAGCATATAATTTTTTCTGCGAAATTTTGTATTTTTGTTCCACACATACTGCTCTAATAGAAGGAAATCCAAAGTATGGCAAGGCTTCATTGTGTTAAATTTTGAGTTCCTAATGGTGTGCTAAAATTGACTCAAAAAAATGAAGAAAGAACATTTGATGGTTTTCTTGTGAAACAGTATTCTGTCAGAAAAAAAAAAAAAAACGAAAAATCTCGAATGGACGTTCGGCGTTTTTACTTTGGGTGGCAGATTTTGCGATAAGGAACTACCATTTCTGGTTTATCGATAAAAACACTTATGTGCATAGGGAAACCAATGGTACATATACCGAAAAAAATCGAATGTTCCTCTAGCATTTATGATGTTAAAAATATGTGCAGCACAGCAAGTATAAATGGTAATTTTACAATACACAAATGTTAGGTTAACTACGTTCACGATTAAATGAACAAATTGAATGTTAAGTTAGCAATTTTTTATCGTAAAATCAGCATTTGACACTCGTCGCTTATTTTTTAACAGTATAAATACTAAATCAACATTCAATTTTCTCCGTGTACGTTGTTTCTAAACTAAGACAGGAATGGTGATTCCGAATTTTCAAATGCAGTTCAAATGAACGGTCTGTGGAGAGAGGACCTCAATCCACATATAGATCCAAAATTAAAGTGGATGATATCATATTATTGGGGAGCCTTTCATTCCGTGAGTAATCATTTTCAGATGATCTGGCACCGATGGATAACTGCAACCACTTGCTATTTTCAACCCCTTGAGCCAGCGGGACTGAGAGGGGGAGGGGGTGCCCACCCCCTGGGCATCGCGCGGCCGGCTGAGACGCCTTACCCGCGGATTAATATTAGAGGAGCTTGGTCATATTGTTTGTAATGAAGCTATTAGCCGTTTCTTTATCCGCTACCCTTTGCCTCCGCCGTCTTCTTTGCTTACGGTTACGGTTACGGCTCCGGTTACGGTCCGGTCTTGCTTCATGTCTCTCCGAGAATAATTAGGATTCCGTTTCAGGGTTTCAGAGGTTCAGCGCCTCAGTGTTTCACTTACGCCGGGGGTTTTTCAGCCCTGCGGTGGGTGCCCTGAGATGCAAGCGCTCTGCGGGTTTATTGCTGAAATTGATAGACAAAGCGGTAGACAAAGAAGACATAGGGAGTATGGAGCGATCCAATTGGTTGAAATGGGTGGTTTTTAGGGGTGACTAAAGGGGTAAATGATGGATGGACTAACTAAATAAGGGCTCTCGTGGGTTGCCGTTAGTTAGTCTATTACCTACCTCCTATGTCCATTAACCACCCACTTCCATCAATAGGATCCCACCTTATCTCTTTTGTCTTCTTTGTCTATAGCTTTGTCTATTAGTTTCAATAATAAGCCCGCAAGGGAACCGTATGACGTCTTGAGGGTAGTTTTACTGGATTTTCTGGGAAATTGCAGCGCAAGAAGTCAGCATCCACATCCACTTCTCTGCCAGACTAAGGAAGAACGCTGTATGAGACTTCAGACGTCCCAATTTCCTTTGCTAAATGTGAATTTTCAAGGAATTCTATGGTAATTTTTCTTTGAATTTTTTAAATATAATTTAATCAAAGAAATTAAGCAAAAAACATTAACCGCACGATAATGTTCCTCCATGTTCTACTTACCATATCAACCGAAACATGCCAGTTACTTCTTACTGTATAGTTAGTTGTGTAGGCCTTAGTTTATCAGAATGTGAACCACGTTGATGCCTTAAGTGCGACATCAAGTACCTTTGTTTGCGACGTTGCAGCCCTCCTGTCACACTTAGTTTTTCCTTTAGAAAACGTTCAACGTGATTTCTTGAAAACTGCCTTGCTTTTTCTTCCCTATAAGCGGGATATTCTGTGTAAATTCAAGCCGTAAATCTGCTCTGTTCTCTCCGTAAAAATAAAATAGGTGTGGAAATTTTGAAACGCTGCAATGGAGATACGTGGTTTTGCACTTCGGCCACCGGTATTAACATCCCTCACTACAGAAACTGTCTAAAAAATGACCTCGAGCATGGGATCAAGAGACGTCACTCACTAACGCTTATGACGAACTTAAACATTCATCCCCTAGAAAATGCCCCTCGACCGCAACATCCGACACAATTAATTCAACAATTCAATTGCCAAATAAAGTTAGATTTTACAACAAAAAAATGCTACTTGAACCACTATTGTAAGCTATTTTAACCACGGGGGTGGTTAAAGAAACATTTCAGTCACTTTTTTTAGCAATTGAATCGTTAAATCGGCAATTTAATTTTTTCCGTGAAGAAACAGACGCGACATGGACCGCACGAGCCGTAACCCGATAAGAACCGCGAGCGGAAAAAAAAAACACGGGCTTAATTTAGTGATTAAAGCGGAGGGATGACCGCGGAGGGGGTGGGCGTCGGCGGAGGGCGGGAGGGGTTGTTAATCGGGGTTAGGGAAACAATAAGGGTAAATAAAGAAAATTGATCGGAAGTCGCGTGTGAAGCGGGAGTCAATAACTCGGATCCGTTTGACTGGACGAATGCGGTCATTATTTCAACCGGTGCATTAATGTTATTGAGCTATCTCGGCGGTCCTCCTACGCGGGGCGTTTCTACATTTCCACGTGAGCCCTGAAAAGCATGGTGTCATACGGACAACAAGGCTCATGTGGGGGTGGAGATACGCCCTTGAAGAGGATCTCCACCCCGCTCGTGCCACCCCTTTGCGGTGCAATCTGTTCTGCGCCCTCATCTAGTCTGTCACTCGATCGATTGGTGCATCGGGGGCTAATCTGCCGTACTAAGGAAGAACGCCGTATGAACATTCGAGAGTTGCCAAATTTCCCCAGATAAAACGTTTATTTCTGAGGAAAGTTATGAATATTTTTTCTTGAAATTTTCAGGGATTTTAGGTGAAATTGCGAACAAAATTACCTGAAAAATTGGGAGGAAAATTGTCATGAGTTTACCAGGAAATTCGCGTTTTATCATAGGAAATTTGGCAACGCCTGAAGGTTCATACGGCGTTTTTCCTGAGTACGGCAGTAATGTTTCTGTCATGGGATGTTGCGGTCGAGGGGTATTTTCTAGGGGATGAATGTTTAAGTTCGTCATAAGCATTATTGAGTGACGACTCTTGATCCCGTACTCGAGGTCATTTTTTAGACAGTTTCTTTAGTGAGGGAAGTTAATACCGATGGCCAAAACGCAAAACCACGTATCTTCATGGCAGTGTTTCAAAATTTCCGCTCCTATTTTAATTTTCCGGAGAGGACAAACCAGATTTACGGCTTGAATTTACACCTAGAGCTCAACAAATGATGTCTCACTAAACGGAAAATAACACGTTTGAAATAGATCTCTTTAGGAGAAAAGGGTTCCCAATTTACTTCGCTTGGTTGTAAATGAACTAAGCTGTTTGAACTTTAGAAGTTGACTATGAAATCGGTTATTATTTTGCACTTAAATCACGAAACCCTGAGGCAGGGATCGCAATTGTGGTTTTTAAAAAATACAAACCATTCCATTTTCTCTACGGAAAGGCCTCGATTTAAACAGTCGCAAGGCGTGAATGATTGTTCATCGATATTTCCCCATTTGAAGCTATGGTAAAGAATCGATTATTAAGGTGTTCGTTGCAAACACCCTGTTAATCGATCCTTTCCCATAGGTTTAAATGGCAGATCAATCGATATTGCAAAGCATGCCACGCCACTGTATTTAAAATTCTCCTAACTTGAGCTTACTCGAATGGGTAAAAACCACGGAAATATCGGAACTCCACTTATGGAGTTACGTGCTTTTGAAACCTCTCCGTTAACAATAACGCGACATGTTTGAAAATGATGGCTGTGAGCAGTACATGACTCGGTGTAGCCGGTAGCGAGTTGGAGCTAATATTAAACGGAGATAGCGCATGGCTCTGCGCCTATTGACGCTTTCAATTATACGATCGAAGGCGTAATAAAGCACTTGATTTATGGTTTTCTTGCTCTGGGACTCGCTCGGACTCGAAAAAAGCCAGCCTTTGCAACGGCCGTGCAGGAAAGTCAACGGATTTGTAGACGCAACGTTGCTGATTCGACACCAAATCCACCAATATTTGCTGACGTCAGAAGCTTATTTCGAATTTTTAATCATGCATTCTCTAAAATCTCTAAACGTCTCTAATCTCTAAATCTCTAACGAGTTTGTTTGCAAAAAATGTGTGTACGGTTACTGGGGAATAGTAGTTCTGCAGTTCTAATACAAAAATTCTTAGATTTTTTAAAGAAAAGGTGTAAGTGTTGGAGAAAAGTTAAGGAAGATATTCTCTCTGAAGATAAGGTTCTTTTCAAAATTTGATCATAAATCGACGTATTTATGCAAAACGAAACTATGTGCATTATGACGTAAGCCCTGTTACGCATATATTCTTAAGGATCTCCGGGCTCATGTTTTAATGCACATAGTTCCGTTTGGCAGAAATACGCCCAAATGTTTATGATCAATGTGAATTAAGGAAAAAGAACCATCAAAGAACTCAGTGAGAAACACGATAAGTATAGCATCAATGCAAACCCTATTTTTTCTACTGTTGTCTGAAGGGTCAGTAAACATTTTACTCACCATCAATTTGTAATACACCCTTTCTGGGGATTTAAGTATTATGATATGACATAGTGGCGCGAAAAACTTAAATATCCAAGTATCAAGTGAGCTTAGCGCATCTTAGTTTGCAATACGTCCAATCTGGATCAGTCTTTCAAAAGGCGGAGTTGATGCCGTTTAATTTCAACGAAAGCTGACCTCAGAATTTTGCTACTGACGCACACTCCCCGAAAATATACCATTTAAAACGCCTAGTCCGACAACCTCGAGGAGCTTAAATGCAGCTTCGGGCACTACCTATGTTGAGCGTGAAGTAGCTTTGCTTAAAGTCCAACGCAACCAAAGCGACTTGAATTATTGAGTAGCCTGTGCTGTGAGCGAATGTGCCCGGCTGATGATTGCAGTTATTGAAGCGTCGACGCGGGAAATTGAAAGAAAGAAAAAGCACGCGGATCTGTCTGAGCTATTATGGAGTAGTTCCTTTCCCCTACCCTACTCTAGCCATTTTTCCCGACTCAAATTGAGGCTTTTGGAAACGGTAGGCATTGAGCTAAGTAATTATGTAAATCGTGGACCGTGGCGCTTTCTGCGTGCACGCTACTGGAACACCGCTTTATAAAAATACTTTAGGGTGAATTATTATTTTTATTTCATTATTTTTTCCAAATTTTTCTTTAGCTTCTTCACAGTTTGCTCTATTATTTCCAAAGTTTTCTTTACCATTTCCAAAGTTATTTTCTTCTATTTTCAAAGTATAGGTTTTTTCAAGTATTAAGCATTACAGAAACGTAAAATCCGATTATTTTTCTTTATTTCAAATTTTTCTTTAGTGCTTTCAAGGTTTGCTCTAGTATTTTCAAAGTTTTCTTTACTATTTCCAAAGTTAGTTTTTACTATTTTCAAAGTATGATTTTTTTTTCACTTTTTAAGCCTCACAGAGACGTGAAAGCCGATTATTGATGTTTTGATGTTCAAGAAAATTAGAGAAATGTAAAAGATAAATCTTCGACTTTGAAAGCCTCTCTTCACTAAAAAGCGAGCATAAAATAATAATTATGAATGATTTCTCTTCAAGGAATATCACATTTCAGTGTAGTATATTGTTGAAACATTGTTCAAAAGAGTTCTCGGAATGGGAAAATACAAAGGAGCGCAGAATTAAAGCGAACCTTTACTCGAAACTTAAACGAAGGCAGGATAATTTCAGCATCTTTTTTCAGGTTGTCAAAACCACCCTAAACAAAAATGAGCTACCTACTCTCGAACTGTGGAGGAAGAAAACTCTGCAATTAAGTTCTGAGGAAAAGGCACATCTGAGAGAAGTACGGCGAAGTGGGAAGGGTTAAAAATATCCAAATCAGAGCTTCGGAAAGACCCCCCGGGGGTGTATTAGCTGTAATTAACAGTAATAGCGCTCTGTAACTAATTTCGAATTTAATTATAATTTTTATTATAATTTTCATCCTTTTTTCGTCCGTTTTTATGCCGACTTGTTTTTGGAAACCCCACGCCCCGCGCCCCCAGAATGGCTTACTTTTTAATTAAAGCGCGTCTAATTAGAGTGGGGGTCGTTTTTTGATTAATATCTTTTTGTAATTGAATGGAGCTTTTCTTTGAACAGAGTTCCCCGATAAGATGCCAGGATTGATTCAGAGAAGGATTTTTAATCAAAAGGTTGGAATGTGGTGAAAATATCGGTCGTGCCTCGAGCAGCCCTGGGATTCTGTCCCCTCGTGACATGGCAATTTTAAAGAAGTTTGGAAGTTTAAGAAGTTTTAAAGAAGTTTACAGAAGTCCTTCTGTTGAAACCAAAGTACTTCCAGTTGCAGCCGAGATCAAGAGCACGGAAGAAACCTTGCGGCCTCTTACAACTTAAATTTCAGCTGGTTGATATCTAAAAATGTATTTATTCTCTCCCAAACAATACCAACGAGAATGAGCCACAGCAAAAATTTTAAAAAAATTAAGCAAACTCGGAACACGAGTAGAAGCACATGGATCGCATTTAGCAAAACGGAATCAGCGCGACTTCAGTGTTGTCAAAAGCGTGCAACTTCATCTGGATTACATTTTGAAAAAAGGAACCACTATCTCTGGCTCTTCCATAAAAGCACGTATCTTCATAGGGAAATCAATGGCACATATGCGGTTTCTAAAATGAGCCAGAAATAGTGGTTCCTTATTGCAAAATGTAATCCATCTTTCCTTCGAAAAATACTTAATACATGTACAGTATTCAAATTGATACAATTATTTTTTTCTTTGAAAATTAAAAATTTTCGGTGGAAAGAAGAAACTATTTGCTATCCAGGGAGATTTTTCAGATGATTATGAAGAAGCAACATTTTTACAACACTGTAATCACGCTTGTCTCTCTTTGCCAAATGCGATACTTATAATGTTCTTAACTTAAATATTGTTATGAGAAGTCATCAATTATTCAGATAAATTTTTCAAAAAAATGAATTAATAAATATACAAGATATTACAAAAAATGATCGTAAAAAAAATGTTTCGCAGTGGATCATGTTCGGCTGCCGGTTTTTAGCAATCTTTTTGGTTAATTTTCTAACCTCACTATTAGGCTGCAAATAATCACGCAACCAAATAATACAACCAACAGAGAATGGGAACATATTTTGAGAAAGTTCAAAATTATAACTTTTCTATTAATGAAAAATGAAGGAAAGATTTTCGCACTTAAACAATGGGGAAAGTAAAGAAGAAATAAAATATGTATAAAGAAGTAACAAAAGGAATGACGAATGGAAAAAAAATCGTTAAACTCGCCACCATCAGCCACTATTTATTAGTTTCGTCAAATAGATAGTAGATCAAGCATCATTCGATCAATAAGATACCGAGCGCATCATACGAAGATATAATTGAGTCATAAGGCTGCACCTTTAATCCGGTCATTACAAACCAGATCCATGTTTACTATGACATGAAAACGAAGAGGATAAAATAATACCGCGAGAATAAAAGATGACATCAAGCTGGGACCCAAGCCGCAGAAAACACACCACTGGTTACTTTGCGTTAGCGGCTATTGAACCGGCACGATCCTATTGTTACACAATCAAATCCCGAAAAAAAAAGTACGAATCCATTGTTGGATTGGATCGCAAGCGCGAACCCTTCTGTCAGGATAATCGAACGAGGATTATATTTTATGTCGTGTCCCGTAAGTCAATAATCATAACAAGAGGGAGAGGATACAGAAATGAAATAAAAATAGAGGAGAATTAAGGGTGTAAAATAACGCTGATCGCAACCCCTTCTGTTGATTTGGAAATAATACTTTTGCCGGGGTGGGTCAAGACCCTTTTTTTCGCTTTTTTATTACCGCGCCAGTTTATTTTTTATCAATTTAGTACAAGTGGAGGGTGGTCTGGTTGATTTTTTGTCTGATTCTGAATCCAAAGTCGCTCCAGTTAAAATGACTGCCCGCGATCAATCATATATCCGTTCAACACAGAGCAAGATGGTTCTGTTTTGCAGCTTTAAGTGCAGTGCTTACCTGAGCTTTTAGGATATCTTCTTTTTGGCTGTACAAAATGATTGATGACTGTGCCAGAAATAGGGACACGAAAGGAAACAGAATTTAGCACAGAACGCCTTTATAAGTTTTTTTGTCGTTCCTAACGAACATGCAGGAAGTATGCAATTAAGAAATCAATGCTTTATTATAATCTCCAAATCATACATTGTTTTTTATGCATCTTTCTAGAGCACATTCCATCTTTCCCACTCGTCTATAGTTCCGTTTCGCAGAAATACCAGTGCTTCCTTTTCATGGCCGTCAACAGTTCCTGAAATCGGAACTTTTTGGTTTCAATGTCTCCCGTTCCATGGCCATCAAAAGTTCCGAGATTCTTTTTAGATATTTTCAAAAATTCCGAGAAAGTTCCGAAAAATGCGAAAGATCCGGAACCTTTCGGAAATTTTAAGAGTTCCGGGAAAATTTCAGGAAAATCTCAAAAGTTCCAAAATTTGGAACTAGTTTCGGGACCTGGGAGCACTGAGAAATACGTCCAGGCAAAACAGTCCCCCACAAAGACATGCAACAGTAATTTCATTTTTTTGCGGTGGGAATCACAGAAATGTCGACAGAACCAAACCACTTTTTCTCCATGGAACCTTTCCTATACTGCCGTGCCAAGGAAGAACGCCGTATGAGCATTCGAGAGTTGCCAAGTTTCCTTCGAAAGAGTGTTCATTTTTGAGAAAAGTTATGAATATTTTTCCTTGAAATTTTCAAGACTTTTCGGTGGAATTGCGAGCAAGATTATCAGAAAAATTGGAACAAACAAATATTCATAAGTTTACCTGGAAATATGTGTTTTATCGAAGGAACTTTGGCAGCGCCTGAAGGCTCATACCTCGAGTTAGGTTAGGTTATACTCGAGTTAGGTTATTTATAAATATTTTTCCTCGAAATTTTCAAGACTTTTCGGTGGAATTGCGAGCAAGATTGTCAAAAAAATTGGAAGAAAAATATTCATAAGTTTACCTGGAAATATGTGTTTTATCGAAGGAACTTTGGCAACGCCTGAAGGCTCATACGGCGTTTTTCCTCAGCACGGCAGGATGAGGATCGGTAAATTTCTGTACTATAGCAAGCAAAATACAAAAGATGGCCATGGATTCGGATTGCGTCTGGAGGAAAGCTCACGAAGTCTGGAGCTTTCAGTGAAGCCCGATCCGAATCATAATCCGCGCGGATCGGAAAAGAAAGTTCCTTTCTCAGCCTCGGTTCCCGGTTGCTACCCCGGCCGACAATCAAAAACGCACAGACGGAAAAAAGTGGTCTGGTGGATATAGATATTAATATCCTCGTCCGGGAACAAAGACCCTGAAAATCCCTGAATATTTATTCAGCGGATAACATCGGCGGCGGATGAAAGGAGCGCGCGCGGGCTCCCATGGCGGAAAGGGTGAGTCCAGATATTATCGTTCCTTTCACCATCACTTCTCTAAAAAGGAGAGATTGAATTTGTTCTTTTTTTCACAAAAGGGAGTGCGCGAAGAATAACTTATATCGATTTTGATTGTTACTCATTCCTCGGTTGCGTGGCGTGCGGCTCTTACATGCCACCCGCAACCCTCCTTTCGTGGCCGCGTTGCCAGTTAGGAGGCGTTTTTTCGTGATTTTCGGGTGAAATATTGATAAAAAGGCAACGCCGCATCAACCGAATGCACTTAGCCGATGATGAACGGTTATAGGCGAAAAAAAGGTTGTAAGGGTTACCTCGCGCGGGTAACGAGTGAGTAGCGCGCTTCAGCTGCAATAGTTGCAGCTTCTGATGGACCGGAACTGAACCCTTTTCTTCTTCATTTCGTCGATTCCCCGGATGAAGGAACATAAATTCATTCCACACCGAGAAAAAAGTTCCGTCGTGTGTACCGAAGTTTGGTGTTTTATATCATCCCAATTAATTCGGTTCGTCAAACTGGATTTTCGGTTTGTCAAACCAATCTGCCGGTTTGTGTAACCGAACTTGTGCGGTAAAGTGAACTGACGAACAAAGTTTGGTCGTAAGGTTCAGTTACACGATCAAATTGAGCCATCAAACTGAAGCTCTGATTGGTGGAAAAAGACCTGAGGTGAGGATGCGAGCAGTGAGAGGCCCAATTTGATGGCTTCGTTTGATCGTGTAACTGAACCAATATATGTACGCCGAACGTTCGGTTACACAAACCAAAAGTTCAGTTTGACAAACCGAATATTTGGGATGATATGAAACACCAAAAGTTCGGTTCACATGAGCGATTTTTTTCAGTGCAAGGTTAGAAACTTGACTCAAACAATTCAGTTTTTAACAAGAATGTACCTGTGAAATTTTTTTACTCAACGTTTGTCTAATTTTTGTATGAAATCGGAAGGAAAATCAAGGAGATTTTATGCTAGGAATGCTCAACATTTTCTTGGTGCAAATGTGAAATTCCCAAATTACGTATCTCGTTTGCGGTGTTTTGAAATTGCCGCTCCTACTTCATTTTTTTTGAGAAGAACTATACACAGAGTTCGCTGGAAAAAAACACATTGTATCTCGAGTCCGGACTCTTAAAAACATCGACAAGAAAAAGTACTCCTGATTCAATCAGAATCTAGCTTAAATCAAGAACCAAGCCTCTTAACTTAGGCAGATTTCGTTTTAATTCATGCAAAAATCCGATTGGATCAAGCATATTTTTTCTTGTCAATGTTTTCAAGAGTCTGGACTCCAGATCCGATGTGTTTTTTTTCCCAGTGTTTCAGATTGAGTACACTTAAGCAAAAGGAACCCTACTTTTCCCACTCAGGATTCTGCATCCCGCATAACACTCACTTTTTTTAACGTTCCTTAGTCACTCCTCCTTCCTGATCCTCTGCTATCTTCTGGATCAAGATTCTCGCTGACTCGCAATAAGCCCACTTATTCCACTCTTAAAACGTATGTCGCTCCTTTCAATAGCACGCAACGTGACATTTGCTCCAAGACACAGCGACACCCAATCAGAGCCGAGCATATGCGAGCCCGCGGATTTCAAACCCCATTAAGTCCAATCTCTCACGAGCCCTGAAGCCCATAAGAACGGCCATACTCCAAGGGTCACCAGACGATGAGGGTTGCTAGGTTTTTAAAATAAACATCGACAGACCTCCAGAAATCTCCAGGTAGCGCCCGCCAGATCACTCATCTTCAACCCTCATCAGATATCGATTACTCAACACAATCAGCACTCGACCTGTATTCAACACACCCTTCCTCTTCCTGTAGGGCGATTGTCGAATCGGAATCGAACGATTGCGATTAATCCCTATCTCGGCAATGATATAAATCGATTCGATATCGATATTCGATAAAAGCGAGGATGCGTGTGATCGGTGACAATTAGCCGGGGAATCAGATGGGATGCCGATTAGGGAGATAAGGACACGTTTTGGAGTATCGAGGAGACGTGTTTCACACCCGCGCGGTCGGGATGTNGGGGGGGGGGGGGGCTTTTGTCGGGGTTCACACCGAAAGGAGAGGAAAGTTGAAATGCTACTGTGACAAAGCAAAAGGTGCAACCGAATCGGCTTCTTTACCAGCTTTTGCACGCCTTGAGCATCGAGTGGTTCTAAGAGGATAAACAGCCGTGTTGCGAAATGGGGGTTCTACCAGCGACGAAATCCAGATGCAACTTCGGGAGGTTCTGTAAATTGATGGCCGAGATTTAAGAATGGGTATAGCGCATATTGTGAGCGCTGTAAACCTCTGTTAATGTTTTTTTTTATTTATTTATTTTTTTGTCATAGAAAAGTAACCACACATTTTCCTTGAAATTTTATATGTATGATTTAATTTTATTCATTCAGAATGTCTTGATTAGTTTCATTATAAAACTAGAACAAAATAAGAGATTTTCGAATGTTGCAATGAATTCAGATAAATCTCTTCTTCCTCTGACTTAGGGACATTCTGTCCATTAATGGCCGAAGATAAAGCTTATGAATCGGCTATATTGGCTGCAAAAATCGCTAATATGGTTTATTTTTCTAAAGGAAGCTGATTACATGATTTTGAATTAATGAAGGAAAATCCTAGAAAATGTCAAGGGAAAAAAAAAAATAACTCAACGCGTTGGCTTTCTGGAGGAAAAACGTAACTTACGACTGGTTTGCCTGAAACCACGTCATTTTTGCGCACTTAAAACTTTCTCGTATTTCTCGTTTTCATATGATTGAGATGAATTTGGTCGTTTCAGCTACTTCAGTGATTTTATCTAAAAGAGACTAGACGATTTTGAAAGAAACTCGATTTCGAAAATTTGACACTTACTGCTCTCTCCGCTATCACGGCAGAATTCGTCGCTTACCGGACAAAAGGGCGTAACTACACATCGAGATGAGCCCGGAAAAGCATTGAATTGTATGGAAGACAGGGTTCATCGCGGGATGTAGTTACGCCCTTATGTCAGCTAGGCGACGAATTGTTCGAACAGTTTCAGAATAGTTCGAAATTTTTTTGAAACAGGCAATAGTGTTTGGACACGTCCTTTCTCTTCTCAGACGTAACAGCGTATTCCGATTTCAACGTGAGCCCTGTTTTTTATATACCTCCATGCTTTTCAGGGCTCGCGTTGAAATGGAGGTATACGCCCCTACGTGAGAGAAGCGAGGGCAGACGGTTGGAAAATCAGAAGGCGCGTTTCGAGGGGTCCAAGTAGCAGCCCAGGTGAAATTAATATCACCCCCGCTTTCTTGGGGGTTTTAGTCTCACCTCCTCGGACTAAAGCGCCTTTCAACCCGCCACGGGTGCCGCCCCCACCCCTAGCCACTCACCATTTCGCACTTTTATTCCACTAATTCACCCAACCTCGCCTTCATCCCCGTTTTTAATCGCTGCTTTCGGGTCATGCTCCGTAGCTCCCCCCGTTTTTATCCCTCAATTTTGAGCTCTTACGCTCAGCTGCTGTCGAAGGACTTCGCTTTTTAGGCGTATTGTTTCGCTGTTCATGATACCTCTGGTTTTGGGCGGATTCCACTTGGGTTTCAAACGGTCATAGATTTTTTATATATTTTTAGCCTGTGACATTTATCTCACAGTTCTTAGTGATGTAATCGATAACAGTTGGAATTAATGTACGAAAGAGAATAAGGCGCTTCGATGTAGATAGAAATCCAAAGGTATCAATCTCGCGTTAGGTATAATCTCTGGATATAATGAGCTTTCCACGCATCTGCCGTTAGTTTCTGCATGTAGGAACAACATGATTTGTGGGTGAGCCAAAAGTAGCTACGATTGGACCACTAGACAAGGTACGAAGTTAAGAATTTTGATGCATCTTTCTTAACCAAAATTTCAGATAAAACACGATTCGCGCAACGAAAATCAGCGGAAGTAACTCTTAGGCAAGAAATGTAATATTTCTTAACGCGTGAATTCAAACCTCCCGCTCATGAAAATATATGGTCTTCGTATAAGTCAAATAGCATACTGAACATTACCTTGGCGGTCTCTGCGATACGGGAATATGGCAATCTCAATTTTGACGCTTCAGCTCAGCCGTAGCAAACTGTTAACACTTTGAACAATAAAGGGCGGAAAATGAACAATGTTCGATCGAGAAGCCTGCCAAAACCGTTGTAGTGCAAGATTTGACTCACGTAGAGTATTGTGTTTCTTTTGACCGAGCAAAACAAATTTTCTGTAACCAACGTAAAATTAAAACGTCAACGTCTTATTTAGGAGTTGATTTCAGTAATTTTCGATGCAAGAATCGTGTTCCGCGTTAAAATCTGGTTGAGAAACATGTATCAGAATGCTTAAATTCACGTCTCGTCCAGTGGTCCATTGAAAAATATAGTCCGATTCTTTAAGCGAATGAAGGCCAACAAGCGAAAATTGAAATAATCCAACGGCTCCTAAATTGCTCATTCATTTGGCTAATCCTCGAAATGAATTTCAGAAACTGCAGAAAAGAACAGCGTCATTTGTCAAAGAGCGCTGAGAACATTGTCCTCGCGGTACGAAGACGGGACATTACAAACTTAATTTCTCCTTTGGAAAAAGGAAGCGGGAAAAAAGCAGTTATGCTGTCGGGAAGACGAGGGAGGGGATGTTTGAAAGTTACTCGAAGCAGGTGGAGAGGGTGGACAAAAGTGTAATTCAAACGGAGGATTACCGCCCCCGCCCGTGCGATGAAAAACAATTGATGCCCGAAAAAAATCCCCCGCTCCGAAGGAAAAGTTGGAGTTCATTCGGTAAAGGTAAAGAAATATATCTTTTTCAGAGAGCGCGCGCCGGGCTTAAAGTAGTAATTGCTTTTTGAGTTCCGTCGGCGGGGCGAGGCGTTGAGACTCCTGTTGTAAGCGATTATAAAAATGTGTACTTTTGCTCACAGCATGTTCCGAAAGTTCCCAGCTTTTGATTCTTTGAATTCGCGTAAGAGGCCGTTCAAGTGTTACGTATCGCACTTGGCGAGGGAGGGGGATTTGAGCCAGCGTTACGGTGCGTTACAGGGGTGGGGAGAGTGGGGTGTTAAGTCCAGCGTTACATAAAAAATCCGAGCTATGGGGGGAGGGAGAACTTTGAAAAAAAACGTGTAAAAATCGAAAACGTATTTCAGTATAACATTTCCCAAAAAAACCCCCGAATTTTCGTCAAGCTACACACAAGAAAATAGATGGTGCTGACGACAGAAATTTCTGTTCACAGGGCTCCCGCAGTTTCTTTGTTACACTCACAGAATCTTTCCGTTATGGGAACAGAGCTTCGGTCGTAGGAACAGAGTACTCTGTCCTCATAACGGAAGCTTCTGAACTGTTACAAAAGAAGTGCAGGAGCCCCGTAAACAGAAGTATTTTTTCAGCGTTTTCTTGATTTTATTTTAAAAATGGAGGGGTGGTCAGGCCAGCGTTACGTAGTTCAGAGGGGGGGGGGGAGTAAAGGGCTGCGCTGAGAGTCGTTACAAGTAATAATATATTTAAGTAATCACCAAAAAAATTAGCTGGGAAAAATTCAAAAGTATTTTTTGTGTTTTCAATAATACCGAATTAAATTGAGAAGAAAATCCTCTGAAAAATCTGAAGAAGAAAATTCCACAAACAACTATCCTGTAAATTCACGCTTCAACTGAAAGAAAATCAGCAACATACGATTGCCCGTATGTCGTTTTTCCTCAGCGCGGCTGAATACAGAGGTCAAACGCTTCAATCCAATACACTGCAGTGCGACCCATCACGGCGGTAAACGAATCCACTCGGACCCCATAAATATACTTTTTATGACGTGTAATTGTTTTATCATTCAGGGTCCGGGAGTCCACAAATCACGGCACGATCTTGTTCAGGGCCGGCGTTGCCCGCCCTTCTCGAAATCGTCACTAGGGCATTTATCTCCCCCAGTGACAGAACCAAGAAAGCGAGGGGTAGAGTGCAACCCTGCTCATATCGGGAAAGCACAGCCACCCAATAAAACAAGCAATAAATATCTCTCGCGTGGAACTTTCGGGATTAAGTCTCGATAGGTGCAACCGCGGGGATTTTCCGTTTTATTGTTTTCGTCGCGCTACTACGTGTCCGTTGTCGACGAAATTCAGGGACCGTGAAGCTTATCATGATAAGGAAACAGGACGCCTTTGCTTTGTTTGGGGGGAAATTCTTGCTTTGAAAGAAAAGTTACGGGCTATATAGACATACAGTCTGTTCCGGGCTCAGAGGCCGAAAGTTTCGGGTGCTGCAGCCGTAGCTTTGATTGTTCCGGGTGCTGCGCCCGGAACTTTCGGCCTCTGAGCCCGGAGCCTGGTATGTCTATATTTGGTCTATATAGCCCGTAAGTACAGCTTCCACGGCCGGAGTTTGTTTTTCAGCGTGGGGAATATTGGTGTACCGTGTATTGTGGATAAACATTTTTACGAAGCACCCCGAGACAATGGTAACATGAAAAACAAAACAAGTAGGGAAAACGAGAAAAAAGGCTAAAAATACAGCAATGAAAAACTCAAGACGAAAAACTGAGTTATTTTTAGTCGGAAAATAAATTAAAAATTAAGATAATTTCGAGGAAGAACTTTGTTTTTCTCGGATCTTGACCATCAACATGTAGTTTCAGTTTTTTTCGAATTTTTTTTTAATTTTTACTTTATTTTCAGACCAAAAACGACTCAGTGTTGAGTTGGCACGTCTCGAGTTTTTTTATTATTGTATTTTTAGCCTTGTTTCCCGTTTTCCCCCATATTTTATCCATATATTTCGGATCGTCTCTCAAATCTTCTAAAACCAATAATGTTTGATTTTAAATCATTTTGGTATAAACCTTGGTGATACTGAAAAAAGCAACCTTCTCCCGTTGCCGATGCAGAATGTATACTTACTTTTACGGTTCATCCATTTTTTAACCGAAAGATCCGTGTTTTAATTTAACATGTTCAGAAAAACCTCCTTTGTCTTCTCGACTATTTTGGAAAATTAAACGACTGTGTATATGGTAATCTGGATGAAAAAGGAAAATGAGCAACAGATATTTCTTTATCAAAGCATTGCTCCAATATAAATTAGATTCAAACATTTAATTTCGTGTTTCCTCCCAACGCTCTCTCACAAATGGACGTATTTCTGCCAAGCGGAACTATGTGCATTATGACACGAGCCCTATTATGCGTATATTCTTATGGGTCTCAGGGCTCATATCTTAATGCCTATAGTTCCGTTTGACAGAAATACTTCCAAATACGATATGAGTCTTGTAAGTATTCCGGAAGGAATCTTCGTTCCAGCCGTTGAATCAAAACTTATTTCGCTTCCAATCCTTAAATGCGCATTCATGAACAAACAAAACCGGCGAAAGGTTAAAATACACGGGGAGGGGTCGGAGGTTTCAAGAATACCAAACAGAATGTTAAGATCTCGAGTTCAGTCAAGTTTGAAGAAGTTTTCGGGGTGGCGCCTCGAGGCAGGGGTGGCCGAAAAGGGTGAGGGTGGAGGGCAAAATTAAAATATCAACATAGAATGAAAACGAATTCACCCACTTAAACGCATATCACAACAGCTCCGAGAAACGGAAGGAAAAGCTACAGGAATCTGAGAACTTTAGGGGTCTCGGGCGCGGTGAGGAGGAAAGGATAAAGGTAGACGCATTGAGAATTGCCCATCGAACGTCTTTGAGAAAATGTTGGATCCGAATTTTCAATCAGAACTTTCTTCAATATCACGAAGAAATAAAAATCGCACCGATAAAAAAGGGGTGCTGATTTAACATTCTGGATGTAAAAAAGTGTGCGACAACTCACAAAACGCTGAATTAACCGCCACAGCAGTTATTTTTACATCTTGAAACTGCTAAAGTAACTGCTATAGCGGTTGATTCAGCATTTTGTGAGCTGTCGCACACTTTTTTACATCCAGAATGTTAAATCACCATCCCTTTTTTTTCGGTGCGGTTCTTAAGAAACATGAACATTTTTAGTGTAGGTAACCAAAGTTTTCAAAAATTAAGAATGACTTCTCGGTAAAAATGGTCTTGCTGATTCTACAAATAAATTGTTAAAAAAAAAAGTTAAAAAATGTTAATTTAACCATTGGGGTGGTTACTTTTTCATTGTGAAATCTACATTGAAACATGTCGGCTACATTTTTTTTCAGCAATTTAATCGTTAAATCAGCAAGACCATTTGTTTTGGTGAGGAATTCTGCAATGCCACAAACCGAGATACATCTGGTTTGGCAGTTCCACTGTCGATATGCTTTTACTACTACTACCACTACTACAACTACTATTACTTCTACTATTACTATTACTACTTCTACTTCTACTTCTACTACTACTGCTTACACTATTACCACTACTAGCAATAATTCGCACTGTGTTTGACGCAATGCGTGAAGTATTCACGCAGTCTTGTAGGCGCTATGCGTTTCACGCTGACCACATTGTGTTTGGCGCAATTGTACTAACTATTTAATATTTATTTACCTTAAGTAAACTTCAATTTTTCGCTTTAAGTATTCTGCGACGAGTGATATTTTTTACTTGCATAATTACAAGTATATAATTATGCATCCGATTGCAAACATGCATATTTTGAAATATTTCCACAGGCTTGATTAATTTTTGACAGTGCTTCATGGCATGTTCGAAGCATCCGTTGTCAGCGACGCTGCCTCCCGAAAGTTCTGAAAATAACCGAAGTAAAGCGCGTGTAGTGGCAGACTTGGACTTAATTTGAGTCAGATCTATAAATTTGAGCAGATCTCGGTCCAGTCGAATTCCGAGCATGTAACTGCCAAACCGTGCAAGAAATCGTCGAATCGGACGCGCTACTCGTTACGAGATCAATTAGTGTTTTATCCCATTTGGCAGCGCGGCTCAGCACCGGGCGGTCGGTGTGGCGTTTGGCGTTTCCGATAGTTATTTAAATGTTTCATAGATAATGAGAAATGTTTATGTTGATGTGTAGGTATCTAAATGTTTACGGAGAGTGCGTTCATCCGACGCCTGTTGTCAAGTTTGTCTCGGTTAAAACATGAAATTTGTTAAGGCGAAAAAAACACAACTTCACCGAATAAAAAGATGCTGTAGGAACATCCCGGATGTTACGGTTGTTAAAAAAATATGCGACAACTCTTGGATGTTACTATTAACACTCTGGCAGTTAACGTAGCATGATAGGATGTGAAAGTAACATCCTCGGATGTTACTTTAACAGCCAGAGTGGTAATGACAACATCCAAGAGTTGTCGCACAATTTTTTAACATCCGGGATGATACTACAGCACCTCTTTGTTTCGGTGTTCTTTATTTTCCTTTCTTAATTCTGCTGGTATTTTGATTTTTTCGTCATGGCCTACAGCCATAAACTATATTTATCGTCCGTAGACATCAAGAGATTTTGGCCCTCTCTTAGAGTTAGACGTCTCTTGAAGCACCACAACAGTACTGCTCTATTCATCATTTCAAAATAGTTGCATTATTCCTCATTGAGTCCAAAAATTTGTTCATGGAGGCCTCCTTCATGCAGGCCCACCTTTTTCTGATGAATTTTCTATATCATACGAAATGGATTAAACATTAAACTTGGCAACTGCGCATCTAATCCGTCTGGAACGTCTGATTTCTTGTTAACAATTCAAATCTAAACATATTTTAACAGCTCGCCTTCTTGTTCGCGACCCGGACCTCCATGAAGTTTTACCCCCCCCCCCCANCCCCTTCCCCCTACCACCTTCGATCGCCACGTCCGGCCAATGTGTGATCTGGATTGATATTTCCTATAATTACTCAGGATTTAGAGTCAAATGTCAAGTTGTGCTAGCATTATGGGGAAAAAGTACCTGCTCTCAAACTGACTTGACCTATGATAATTTTGAAGGGGATGTTTAAATTAAAAAAGCCTGTTGAAAGGACTACATTTTGTAGTTAGGAACGAAAATCTCTGGCTCTGTTTAGAAACGACGTATGTACCATTTGATTTCCCATTCATGTACGTGCTTTTACGGATAAGCCAGAAATTTTAGCTCCTAATTGAAAAATGAAGTCCACTTTTCAGTTCAATCTGTAAACCACAACAGGGTATATTGGATCTCATTTTGAAATCAAGAACTACAATTTCTGGCTCACCCGTAAAACATTCAAGTACATAGGGAAACTAATGGCACGTACGTTGTTTCTAACCTGAGTCAGAAACTGTAGTTCCTCACTACAATTGTAGTCCTATTAGGTTGCCTATATTACTCTTATTATTCTGGAATAAATACACGCATCAAGCATGAATAAAATTGAAATCCACTCGTGCATCATGTCGTCACATTCCGGCCAAAGTATCACAAGCGCCATGCGACGTTTCAAAATTTCCGAAGCCATTTTATTCCTTTATAGAGGTATTGTTGACTGAATCTGTCTGACAATTTCACTGAATTTTGTCGGCAGCACTAAGAAAATTCTGTGTAATTTTCGTACAGCTTCGTTGAGCGATTTTTCTGTAAAAAAATGTAATGACGGCGAAACTTGTGTAACGTTGCATGGTGTTCGTGATACTGTAGTGACGATATGCTCGTTTTTGAAGAATTTTTTCTGAATTTCGTCCGATTTTTATATATAATAATAAATTAAGCGAATGCCTGGACACCCGAAAGACCACGTGGCAATTCTGGAGAGCGGCGCGGCGGACACCCCGACCAGATTATTACTTCCTCCTCCTCAATCGCACAAGATGCCTCGGTATCCACTTTGAGTTGGAAACGCCGACTTTGGCGGAAGGTGCGACCCGCTAATTCATTCGCGACGTGCAAAGTCGATTAACGCTCGCCTACTAAGAAAATTCAAATTCATCGATGGATTCGCGAGCATTCGGTTCAAGATAAGAGCAACGCAATATTGATTGCTTTTGTCATGGCCAGAGACGATATATATTTACAATCAAAGCATCGTAATTGAGGGAGGTAAAACTTAAAGTTGGAGCCCGTTAATCGGTTCAACGCATAAGTTACACTGAAAAAAAGGCTCTTGGATACATAGTCTAGACCATTAAAAAAATTGCCGAGAACAAACACTCTTGACTCAATCTGATTTTTGCTTGAATCAAAGGGAAATTCGCTTAAATTAAGTGGCTTGGCTCTCGATTTAAGAAAAAATTCGATATGAGCATTTTTTCTCGTGAACTTTTTTAAGAGTCCGGACTTTGGATTCAAGAGACTTCAGTGCACATTGATTCTACCCCGATTCTAATCACGTAGCCTTGATGAAGCAACCACCGCTAAAACATAATTATGGTCCAATCAAAGCAATATACCCGGAATATGCTTGCATGTCTGAAATGCATGCTTACTATTGTTAAGATATACTTTGCATGATTGTCTCTTCAACATCTAAGTACATGCAAGATTTAAATTGGCAAGCACTTGATAAGAAACACTCAAACTTACATCAGGGACAAATGTATTAGAAAATAATTTACTGCAGAAATAATCTTTTGAAACAACCGTGTCGTAAAATTATGACCCCCATCTTCACAACTTACACTGCTATTTTCACACAATACTACACTGGAAAAAAAACACATTAGATCCAGAGTCCAGACTCTTAAAAACATCTACAAGAAAAAGTACTCTTGATTTAATCAAAATCTAGCTTAAATTAAGAACCAAGCATCTTAATTTAAGCGGATTTCAATTTGATTCAAACAAAAATCCGATTGAATCAAGAGTTATTTTTCTTGTCAATGTTTTCAAGAGTCTGGACTCTAGATCCTATGTGTTTTTTCCAGTGTATAATTTGACAACAGGGGTGCTTAAATCAGCATTTTTTCCAATTGTAAAAAATTGTCGAAGAAGCAAATTCACTTTTTCTGTGTTTTTTACGGCTGAGCTGCAGGGAAGCCACACAAATAAAATGAAGAAGTGCTTGCCAGTGTAGGTCTTGCTTTTTGCTTTTACAACAGTAACTCTCTTTCACGTTGCAGCTCCAGACCCGGACGACCACCAAAAAGGGCGCCCGTAGGACTCTCACTGGCCGCCTCGCATCTTAGTCAACAGCTCAAAAAGCACCGCATGGAGAATGGAGACTACTCAACCTACGAAAATGGACATCTCTCTGGTGAGTGAGATCCTCATTTCATTTTTCATCCCTTCATTGTTCTAACTCCACTCGAATTCGAGTACGTACATGAGGAGATTACTTGCACGAGCAAAGAAAGAACGCCGTGTGAGCCCCCAGACGTTACCAAAAATGAGGGGCTTGGAGGACAACTGCAGTTTTTGAAAAACCTGAGATAATAATGATATCAAGTAAAACTAGTCTTGATACAATCGGGAACTACAAATTTGGCCCAGTTTAAGAACAACGTATGTACCATTAGTTCCTCCATGCACATAAGTATTCCTACAAATGAGCCAGAAATTTTAGCTCCCAACTGCGAAAGGCAGCTCAATTGAGAAGTTAGAAGGATAAGATGCATAAGTGCAGTTTTTTTTAAAAATTTTTCTTTAAAAACGAGTCATGAATTATTTGAAGTACAACTAGTCCTAAAGCATATTTTGTGGAAAAGTCGCCCTCAAAGTTCTATTTTTGAGCATCGAAAAGTCAGTTTCAACTTTCTTTCCGGCATAAGGATCCATGTAATCTCGAAACTTCAAACACGTATTTCTGGAAAAAGCAGTAACTGGGCCTATGCGCCTAGACCTCAAAGCCCCTCAAATGTATCCTCTGTTGGGACGCGAATTTTCAGGAAAATCCCACCTATAATAGTTACCGGATCTATGTCAGCAATTCTTTCGTTCACGATAACTATCGTTAGATTTACGTTAGCTGTCTCAAATTTTGTAATTTTGTCCATTTTGATCTGATGAAGAACTGTATAGATTTTCGGTTAAATCGCATTTACCGTTTACTTATAAACGGTAATTAACGTAAGTGCCCTACTTACGCTATTTTCCACTAAACTGTTTTTATGAAAGTTCCATTCCTTGGTTTCCTTGGTAACCTTTATTTGCTATCAGCTGATGTTTTATTTCAATTTCTTTTTTTCATTTTTTTTCTTTCTTTTTTTTAATAAATCATTGCTAGGTTAGTTCTAATTTTTTTGCCAGCATTTATTCTACATCCCCTCCCCAGCTCAATTTTTTAGCTCCATCACCCTCTCCCCTCAACTCATTTTTCTATCGATTTCATCATTTTCTTTTATGGCATGTCTTGCTCCCCTACCACCATTTTTTCGGGGTTATAGATATTTTAGCGGCCTCTAGACCCGTGACTCCAGTCACGGGCATTTCGCTAGTCTGTGTATATTTAACTCTCCGATTTGTCAGCGAAATCTATTTGCAATTTGATCTTAATTATCCGCACATTTCACGAGGCGAAAGCTTCTACCATAGCCAAAATACCAACGAAGTGTGTCTCCTTGTTTGTGGTACTTAGTGCTTTCAAAGCTACATCATGAGGTTATGAATTAGAGGGATTTGACTTGGAGGGCAAAGGCACCACTCAGTCGCTCACACTTCACAGACGACCGCTAATCGAAATAACAATCGCAAACACCACTCAGCAAACACTCGGAAGTGTTTTTCCGAGTCGTATTTCTAATCGGGCTGAAACAAAAGCAGAAAAAAGGGGTGTTTGCCGCGTCTAGAAATAACACCTTTTGACAGGGCGCGGGGGATTTGAAAACTTAATTATCGAAATAGATTCACCCTCTGTTGTCGAGTTGTCCGAGAAGCTGCCATGAAGGATTCGAGTAATACAGAAGTACGTTCGTAATTATGGTTGAAATTTTCGATTCGACGTTTGCTACAACTTAAGGCGGCGCGGCGCACTGAAAAAAAAACCAGCTTGGATCTAGAGTCCAGACTCTTGAAAACAATGACAAGAAAAAATACTCTTGATTCAATCGGATTTTTGCTTAAATCAAGAACCCAGCCTCTTAAATTAAGCGGATTTCCTTTTGATTCAAGTAAAAATCCGATTGAATCAAGAGTATTTTTTCTTGTCATTGTTTTCAAGAGTCTGGACTCTAGATCCAAGCGGTTTCTTTTTCCAATGCGGGTAACATTTTATTTATGCAAACTAAAGTTCCCTTGCCACGACAAAATTAATATGATAATCAAACATAACATTAATCAAAATAAGGAAACCGAGTGTCACGACAAGAAAACTCTCGTTGTCATCACTGAAATTTCCCTCCGTTACACTGGGCGATATGCGGAATGCGGTTTCTGTGACCAGGTGAGGTGATACAATTCTTTCAACTCCCGTGCATATTGTTGCATCATCCGCAAATGAAGGCGCACGTGTGAGATTACCTCGCCTGATAATTACAGGTTGAATCATGGATAGTCTTTGTAAATAGTATAGCTTTCGGAAGAAGTGGTTTTATGCGTTGTGCGGAGCAGAGGTATGGTTGATCTAACCACAATTTCGGCTATCTCAACCATACCTATGGCTGGTGGAACCACTGTAATGTCTAGCGCCAAAATCGGCTACGTGTATAGTTGGGATTCTGATATTTTTTCCGTGTTAGCCGAATGGCATTTAACCTGGAAGTTTCGAGACATCTCTCGACAGGCGTTTCTTTTACCAGGTCATTTACAACTCTTATCACCCCCCGCCCCCCTCCCTCGCCGCGCCGCGCCGCGGAATACGAACGAGCTATTGATTTAAAGCCGTCGTTCATTTAGGCGCAGACTTTTAAATTACATCGCAACTCTTTCATTAATATTTTTCCGAAAGAGTATAAATATTTGCTCAACACTTCCTTGCCTGGCTTTGTTCGGGATTATCAATAGCCCCCCTGCCACCCCCTCGGCGCGGCCCGCCCCCTGCGCCACGAGCGGCCCCCCGTGGAAAAAGAACAGGTGTCACCACACCGCACCTTTCGCTCTCGAAGAGGGGCTACGAGGTCCACTTTTCTGGTGGTCTGTGCTCTGTTGCCGAGGGCACCGATAGGTCATTATTTCAAATTCATTTTCAAGACTGTTCCGTATTTTATTCAAATAAACGCCATGGAGAAAAAAATTCAATTCACATGGCGCATAGTAGATCGAATCAATACACTGAAAAAAAAGGATTGCTAATTCACTGATTTAGGGTGGAGAAAAATTTGCTTCACTTCGTAAAGCTTTCTTATCCGTGCACGGTGTTGAATCAAGTAAACGACTAGCACGAATTGTTACACCGATTTGCTACATCTGCGCGCCATCATGCAGTTAATCTTGCATCGAGTGGCTTGGAAGTGTAACTGCATTTTTTGGTATTGGTACTTTGCGAACAGTAAAAATAGCTCAATAGTTGGGCTGAAATAGCGGAATTTACGGAAAAATAGCGAAATAACTAAAAAGGTAACAGACGTAGCTTTTCAGAGAGCAAAATCACCTGCATGCGTGTGTGTAAATTAGCTGAAAGTTATTTCAACGTATCGAAGTTAGACTGGTCGTCTTTTCTTGGCGTCGTTCGGAAATACAGGGTTATCCAGAAGTCTGGGACCCCCCTTATAACTTTTGAACAAAAAATGCTAGAGATATGAAATTTGGGGAATGTTCATAGGTCAAAGGGAACTACTTTTTGGCGTACCCAAAATTTTGGGGGGCGCCCCCCCTGAGGGGGGGCGGACCCTAACTTTTTTTTTTCAAATGGGAACCCCTATCTTGTGATACATCATTCGAAAGGGCTTAAAAAAAGAAAACTTTTGGCGCAAACCGATTGTCGATACCTCAATTTTTAACAAAATGGCGGCCAAAAAATGGCGGCTCATTCAAAAGTCTGGGCCTCCGCTCATAACTCATGAACAAAAAATGCTAGGGATTCGAAATTTGGGGAATATTCCTAGGTGAAAGGGAACTACTTTTTGGCGTACCCAAAATTTCGGGGGGCGACCCCCCTGACGGGGGGCGGACCCTAACCCTTTTTTTTCAAATAGGAACCCCTATCTTGTGATACATCATTCGAAAGGGCTTGAAAAAAGAAAACTTTTGGCGCAAACCGATTGTCGATACCTCAATTTTTAACAAAATGGCGGCCAAAAAATGGCGGAAATGCGTTTTTTGGTTATTTACCGTCGGATTCGCTTGAAACTTGGTTTCCACAGGTTTTCGAGCACGAAAAAAACAACCAAACCACGGGGTGAGTCCTGGGTGGTTGAAATGACAAGTCAGGAAACACGATTTTCAACTGGCTGAGAGCACCGCACAGGAAATCTGACACATTCCGATTTAAACTTATTTTCCCGCCATTTTTCGGCCGCCATCTTGGAAAAGCTCGGGTATTTTGCAAATCCAATATCGTATTTGTTTTTTCGTGCTCGAAAACCTGTGGAAACCAAGTTTCAAGCGAATCCGACGGTAAATAACCAAAAAACGCATTTCCGCCATTTTTTGGCCGCCATTTTATTAAAAATTGAGGTATCGACAATCGGTTTGCGCCAAAAGTTTTCTTTTTTCAAGCCCTTTCGAATGATGTATCACAAGATAGGGGTTCCTATTTGAAAAAAAAGGGTTAGGGTCCGCCCCCCGTCAGGGGGGTCGCCCCCCGAAATTTTGGGTACGCCAAAAAGTAGTTCCCTTTCACCTAGGAATATTCCCCAAATTTCGAATCCCTAGCATTTTTTGTTCATGAGTTATGAGCGGAGGCCCAGACTTTTGAATGAGCCGCCATTTTTTGGCCGCCATTTTGTTAAAAATTGAGGTATCGACAATCGGTTTGCGCCAAAAGTTTTCTTTTTTTAAGCCCTTTCGAATGATGTATCACAAGATAGGGGTTCCCATTTGAAAAAAAAAAGTTAGGGTCCGCCCCCCCTCAGGGGGGGCGCCCCCCAAAATTTTGGGTACGCCAAAAAGTAGTTCCCTTTGACCTATGAACATTCCCCAAATTTCAAATCTCTAGCATTTTTTGTTCAAAAGTTATAAGGGGGGTCCCAGACTTCAGGATAACCCTGTATGTAGTTTTGCATTTTGGCCGTTGATACGCAGTATATTCATAGGACCATTTTAAACAATTTTTAGATCAAAACACGCAAAGAAACATGGGCTTGCCAACTTATTTCGGAACAATTTTTAAGGCCAACATGACCACACCGCGGAGATATTACAACATGAAGGAAAAGCAACCTAATTATAACAAGCGCTGTTTTTGACACACGTCGAGGCTCAATGTCTTCACTCCAAGTGTTTTTCTTTCTGCTTTCGTGTCTCAGTTCGAACGCCCCTTCCAAAATTCATCAAACCCTCTTGACAGTCATTAAAAGTCGACCGATTCTGAAATATCCGCTATTCTTTCTTATTTACTCAAGTGGTTTTTATCTCAAACATATTTTCTTTCATTTCTAGGACAAGGGCGGCTATTAATTTTTACCCTTTAACAGGTCATTAATTGCTCAGAAACCTTGTAAAAAGAAGCAGTGAGTTCTGAGTATTTCATCGTGAACGGAAATCGGAAATTACTGTCTCGAAGTAAAGATGCACATTTGGAAAGGGTTTTCGACCTGGAGCCCTATTCTCATGAAGAGTGGCTAACAGTGAGACCTCTACATCAACAAGTAATGTAAATTTGACCGGGGTTTTTTAATTGGTTAATGGAAGGAGTTATGAGGAGACAAATCGACACAAACATGCATACAAAAAACGGCGTATATGTTTTTATTATAGAAAGATTAAGTTCAGAATCTAAATTTTTGTATTTGAAGTCACCCTCCAAATTTTCTGTGAAAACTCTCATAGCCTAAGTTGCCAAAAAGTCTCTAATAAAAACATCTAACCAATATAATTAGGCGAGGCAAAAGTTAAATTTTGAATTCCACGTTACTTTCGGGAAAGTTTACAGATATGAAAAAAAAATTTGGGAATTTTTATTGCCATCTTTAGGTAAAGGACCGACATTATTAGCGCTCCCATTACTCGGAACTAGTTCCGAATTCCGGAACATTTGAGATTTCCGTGAATTTTTTCCAGAACCTTTGAAATGGACCGGAGCTTTTCATTTTCCGGAACTTTCCTCGGAACTTTTGAAAAAATCCAAAAAGGAATCACCAATCTTTTGACAGTCATGGAGTGGGAGAAATTGGACGTATTTCTGTCAAACGGAACTATGTGCATTATGACGTGAGCCTTGTTGTGGATATATTCTCATGGGTCTCGGGGCTCATGTCTTAATGCACATAGTTCCGTTTGGTAAACACGTCCAATTGAAACAAAAAAGTTCCGCTTCCCGGAACTTTTGACTGACACGGAATGGGAGGACTGGACATTTCTTATGATCAATCGGATTATGCTTTTCAAAATTGTTATTCGAAGAATGTTGTGGTTTGTGTTCTATGTTAAGAGAAAAAATAAATTTTAAAATAAAAAGTTCTAGGTTAAAGCGACGAGACGAGTATCGCTGATCGGGTCCGCGGCGGTTGTGATTGAAACAATGAGACTCTCGGGGGAGGAAGGTCGGCTGAATGTTGATTGATTGAATAAATAGCATGAATGGAGCGATTATTATGAATGAAAATGATTCGCGCGCTCTCTATTGTGTGTGAGCGGAAACAGACAGTTGAAACAAACAACTCGGCTGTAACTATTCGCTTCCTGTAGGGTCATCTCCTGTCGTCAATTGACCGCTCACCGTTCCCATCGATCGATGCATCGATATTTTCACCGGGCCCAGGTCACCCGTCTCGATAGATCGATATATCGATCGGGATGCAATGCTGGAGTCGGATTCTGTGATTGAATTGGGCTCGGGTGCTGCATGGGCTTGACCCCGTGACACCTAACTCACGGTGCCTCGCTAAGTTAAAACACCGTATGAGCATTCGAATGTTGCCAGATTTCTTCTCAGAAAATATTTATTTTTGAAGAAAGTTTTAAATATTTTTCCATGAAATACTCAGACTTTTTAGATCGAATTACGAACGAAATTCTTTGGAAAATGAGATGAGCTTTTTACACAAGTTCTCATTAAAATTCGTGATTTATCAAAGGAAACCTGGCAACGAGTAATGGCTTATAAGGCGTTTTTACTTAACCCGGCAGAACGGCTGTGAACTGTGCACCGAGGTAGTGCCGATTAACGCGGTGACGATGTTCGCCACTTGATTGACGCATTAGAATAAAGCCGTTCAGGTCTCAGGCGAATGAAACATTGGACACAATTATGCTGCGAATTACTTCATTGCAGACAAAATAATTGAATGAAAAACAAAGGTTAGCTCTAATGCTGAGGGATAATTCATTTCATGACGTATTATAACCAGTAATGCCAACTTTCAAGAATCGCCATTGGTGAGCCTCAATTAGCACATGGTCTGATGTGTTTCGAGGCTCATCCCAGAATGCTTTTATGGCTCTTTTCCGTAACATAGCAGTTAAGCGATTCGTAAATTCGATTCCTATAACCGAAAACTATGGTTACTTGGACCAAAAAGCTTTACACGAACTGATTGCGGTGGATGCAGGTCGTAGGACAGTATGTTGGAGTTTTTTTTAGCCAACGTGCGTTAAAAATGCGTCTGCAAACGCAATGAATAATTGGAAACGCGTCTGCAGTTGTCCTCCTTAATGGCCGTAACTAGTGTTGCACCAAACAGCATATCTCTTCGAGGGAAAATTGTGCTCAAATGAGCTTTTTCCCTCTGTACACTGGAAAAAAAAACGCATTGGATCTAGAGTCCAGACTCTTGAAAACATCGACAAGAAAAAGTACTCTTGATTCAATCAGATTTAAGCTTAAATCAAGAACCAAGCCTCTTAATTTGAGCGGATTTCCTCTTGATTTAAGTAAAAATCTGATTGAATCAAGAGTCCTTTTTCTTGTCGATGTTTTCAAGAGTCTGGACTCTAGATTCGATGTGTTTTTTCCCCAGTATATTGAGGTTTTTAGCTTTATGCTGATTTTTTAAGGCACGTTGGCTAAAAAAATCCAAAATACTGTAAAAAAAACTTTGGTCTTCAATTCGAACCATTTGAAATGCACCCTCGAACCGAAGTTTTTTTTTCTCAGTGTGGTTAGGATCGTGGATTTGGGGAGTGCCGGCTTCGTCTCGTTATTTCTCACTGCATAATTTCTCCACGATGATTGCACGGGCCCTCGCTCCGGGGCTGACCAATCGGAGGGCGGCGCGTGAGACTCCTGCGCATGCGCAGACGCGCGGCCGCATCCTCGGCGCAGGAGCGGGAACAATAATTGAAATCGTATTAAAGCTAATTGCGCCGGTTTTCAACACGTACACAGACGCCCGACACTCACACTGCGGACGCGGCGCGGGTTATTTTATGATCTGTTAAATTATTCATCGCCGCCGAGCTGGGTCACTGCGTCTCAATTTCAGTTGGCTCTCACGCACCGGCCGCACCGTTCTAATCGCCACAATTTATAGTTTCCACCACTATCGCCGATCCGACCTAACTTATGCCATTAACCCTCGGCTCGCAGCTCAGGGCGCAGGGCTTCAACGTATCAAGATGATACAAAGGATGTACAAATAATGAGGATGCGCTTGGAATCGGAAGCAGCGAGCTCATAATCGAAATTGATAGACAAAGCCATAGACAATTGAGATAAAGGAAACACCAGTCAATGCTTTATCGAAAAAAAAAAACGGATGCTGGTTTAACATTCTGGGTGTAAAAAAACTGTGCGACACCTCACAAAACGCTGAACTAACCGCTATTATAGCAGATACTTTAGCAATATCAAGATGTAAAACTAACTGCAGTAGCGGTTTATTTAGGATTTTGTGAAGTGTCGCACACTTTTTTTTTACAAAAAAGGATGCTGATTTAACATTCTGGATGTAAAAAAGTGTACGACATCTCACAAAATGCTGAATTAACCGCTATCGCAGTAACTCCAGCAATATTAAAATGTAAAACTACCTGCTGTGGCTGTTAATTCAGCGTTTTGCGAGGTGTCGCTCACTTTTTCACATCCAATATGTTAAATCAGCATCCTTTTTTATGGTGTTTCGGTGGAAGCGTGTTATTTTAATGGACAAAGGAGGTGAGTAATAGACAAACTAACGTTAGCCTACGAGAGATCCTGTAGTTAGACTCAGGATAAAGGACTTCAACGTATGAAGATGATACGAATGATTTACGAAAAATGAGGATGCATGAGAAATCGGAATCAGCGGGCTGGTTATTGAAATTGATAGAATAGACACATAAGATACACAATATAAGCATGTGTCCTGAGATACACAGTATGTGTCATAAGATACACAGCATGTGTCATTAGATGACACTGTAAGCAAAGACGACGCATATAAAATTCTCGTCTATACGAATTCTATATTTTCCTCAAAGCTGTGACGTCATAACGACACGGCCCATGATTCAAGAGCTCAGTCGGTTAACGACTCACAGGTTTGTATCAAAACACCATAAAACGGCGAAAAAACACACTGCGCCGGCGCACTAATTAACCAGCATTAGAATATTCCTGCCGCAGCTCAGTTCCAACCGGGGTGCAATGCTGCCGTGTCGAGGAAAAACGCCGTATATCCATTCCAACGTTGCCAGATTTCCTTAAATCAAACATTAATTTTCGTAAAAGATTACGAATATTTTTCCTTCAAATTTGTAGATATTTTAGATTAAATTGCAAATGAGGCTCCTTGAAAAATTGGCAAGAAAAAATTTGCAATTCTATCTTTGAATTGTAATTTTATTAAGGGAAATTTGGCAATATTTTGAGGTGCATATGATGTTCTTCCGAAGCACGGCGGAGTGGCGGTGTGTTTTGCACTGGGATAATTGGAATTAATGCCCGGCAACCGGGATATTTATAATGATAATTGTTTATAACTTTCTATCTGCGTACGGTAATTTTCGCGGCGATAACTATGTGCTCAGCAAAACTGTGCAATTACTCGCGTCCTAACCTTCGCCAGCCGCAGCCAGCGCGCTCTGCAGTACGCGACTCCATTCTCAGTCGGGATTAATTTATTGTTGCCACCATTGCTCCGTGACATCAATAACCTTATCATTTTTGCCCCGGCGTCTTCCACTTGATTTACTCGCACGTCGATGCCACAATTCCTGAAAAATAAAATTGAAATGTCCGACTCGCATTATTCAAATCTCACTTATGCCCCCCATTTGTTTTTGAGAACATATACGTGTTAGAAACACGATGTAGCCACTGGTTTCCCTCTGAAATAAACTCCTAAGCTCAAAAAAAGCTCTCAAGTTGAGGCTAAAATGGAGGGGATATCCCACGCTATCCTGAGGGTCCACCTCTATATCAAGCCAAACTACGCGGAGATAGGGAACAAAAACATCGACAGGGCTGCCACTTTATTTGGGGACTCTAAAATTGAAAACACGGCAAAACTGCCAATGTATTTGCTCCCTATCTTTGCATGGAGAGTTTGTCTTGATGTAGAGGTGAACTCGCGGGATAGCGTGGGATATCCCCTCCATTTTGGCCTTAACTTGAGAGCTTTTTTTGAGCTTGGGAGTTGATTTCAGAGAAAACCAGTGGCACCATCGTGTTTCTCGCGAACTTTTACATATAAATCGCGCAATAGTCAAATTGCAAATTCCTAACACATGCAACATCCCAATTGTTAGCACAGAGTCGTAAAAATAATTATCTTCTCTCGTTACAATCCATTCAATCAGTGAATATTCTTTGGCAAGGATGGCAGCGAGGGTCGGAGCTTTGAGTTGCCACCTACTCCGCAAGGAAGATTCAACACTCATCTGGCGATCGGATGCGTCACTGAATTACGTGCTAAATCAATGAGAGTTGCGGTTAATGATAAAGCCCGGCTCCCAGCGTCGTTGCATCGCGTCGTAGCGCAAGTCTCCGTTCTCTTCTCTGCGTCAATTAATTGATTTTTTCCCAGCCCCACTCACGTTCGTTTATAGGAAGGAACACCGCATAGGTGTAAAGAACTCAACAGGACACGGGTTTGTTCTGGGGTTCTTCTCATTTCTTTCTCAATAAGAATAATTTAAGTACAATTATGCGAATATCCTGTTCTAACACTCTTATGTGCGTAAAGATAATATTTTCTCGAGACATTAAAATATTTTTCAAAAGTAAAAAAAAAAAAAAAAAATTGGAATAGAATCACTATAAGCGGCCTAACTTGTTGCACTTGTTGAAAGTTGCACTGTTGAATATCACTCGAAATTCGTTTCCTTTTTATAATGCTATATCTCCTCAAGCCTCGTCTCACGTCATCGCGCCTCCAATTTTGCAAATGCAATACGGACATCCATCGAGTACGAATAGTTGTATCTCTGCGCCGTCATCAACACGCTTCCTTTCCGTTGTTCTATTTCCATATTTTGTTGCTTCCGTTTGTCTGATTTGTAACGGTGCTTTAAGGACTACGTGAGCAACATAGACAAATATATAAAATACTTATCCGGGCCTTGTAATTTAAATTTTCTTTCGAATCCGGGCGACACCTCATTGGCAGCATGAAAGCGAAGCATTGCGAGTTCACGCTTCGCGCCATCGCGCCTTCAATTTTGAAAATATTTAAAGAATATTTCTAAACTTGAGCTCTTTCCACTGCAGTAAGTTGACTAGACATTACCATATTTAAGGAAATTAACTATATGACACAGGTTAAAAACCCCGCAAGACGCCAAAAGCCCACTGATAAGGAAAGGAAACCTATTGCTATGAAAATGCATTGCCAATATACTAAAAAAAACGTCGCGGAAAGAGTGCTCGAATGGGGTCGGTAAATTCGTGAAAGGGGGTCGGTAACTGGTTCAATTACAGCGGCATTCTTGTTTTCCCGGGAGGAGCTTAGCGCCGCGGTCCTCTTCCCGTTTTCCCGATGTTGGTGTTAATTACTCGGGCTAAGCAAAAGACGCAAAGCGGTCTCCTGAATGAAAAGGAAATATCATCATTACGAGGCATTCCTTTCACCGGAAGCCCAATGCTTCTGCTGCCAGATTTCAAACAAATCCCAAAATTGAAAAGGGACCTTTTGAGGAAGTAAAAGATGAGGGGCCTGTTCGTCGGCGCCTGTCAGCAAGAACTCTCCATCAGAAAAACTCTCGCATTGCGTTTGGTGCAATGTGAGAAGTATTCATGCAGCCTTGTAGGCGTTAGTATGCGTTTGATGCCGACCGCACCGTTTGGTGCAATGCGTGAAGTGTTCCTACAGTCTTGTAGGCGCTGATATGAGTTTGACACCGACCGCACCGTGTTCGGCGTGATTATTCGAACTCGCGCGTAAATTAATAATAATAAAGATGGAGATAGAGAATAGAATTCGAATTTTTGCAAATTCAGTATTACAAATACGCGTTTTTTCAATCGGAATCAATTTTTAGAGTGAAAATCAAAAACAATTACTCATCCTGGAAAAAGAAGTAACTTGAATTTGCCATCAAGTAATTCCATCCTGAATCAAGCAGGTTCCTGCTTGATGTAGGCGATTCTTTTTACAGCACATTTTCACATCGATTCAACAGACATTTTTTCTTAGCGGAAAACTCAAGAATTTCACTACCTACTAAAATTGAAACATTATTGTTTCCAGTTAGGTTTAAAGCCGAATAAATTGAAACCAATCTTTAATAATTTAAACTCTTACCCAAAAACAGAAAATTAGTTACCTGTTTTTTATAAAACAAATATAAAGCAATTAAAATATTCATTTAGATAAATTTTCACTTTGCAACCACGAAGATGTTTGGCAACGAGGAAAATGAACAGGGCCTACCTTTTATATTTTCAGTCCAATTATGACTTTGGCGAATTCATTTCAGGGAAAAGAGGAGCTCTTATTTCATTACTCTCCTATTCATTCTACCTCATTGATACTTTTCCTTTTCGGGTCTCAGACGGCGCCTTTTCACTTGGTTTGTTAATCAAATTGAGGTGAAGTTTTAATAATGCGCCACAACTTCGCCGCTTGTCTCTTTTAATTTCTTTTTTATGCCTCATCATTTCTCTCCTCTCCTTTTATTTTTCCTCCACCTCCGTCTTTGCGCCTTAAGGAGTCCGTTCTCCTTCAAGTTTTGATATCTCGAAGGAAACTCGAAACCAAAATTCATGTCGGAATATTTTGTGATTATTTGAACTCGCGTATATTAATAATAATAGAGATAGAGAATAGAATTCTCTCGAATTTTTGCAAATTCAGTATTACAAATACGCGCTTCTTTAATCGGAATCAATTTTTAGAGTGAAAATCACAGTAAAAACAATTACTCATATTGGCAAAAGGAGTAACTTGAATTTGCCGTCAAGTAATTTCATCCTGAATCAAGCGGGTGCCTGCTTGATGTAGGCGATTCTTTTTATAGCACATTTTCTCATCGATTCAACAGAGATTTTTTCTTAACGGTAAATTCAAGAATTTCACTACTTAAATTAAAAAACCATTGTTTCCAGTTAAGTTTAAAGCCAAATAAATTGTAATCAAAGTTTAATAATTTAATTAACCAAAAAAACAATTCTTTTTTTTAACGAAAAACAATCAAAATATTATAACTTCGCCGCTTGTCTCTTTCAATTTCTTTTTTATGCCTCATCATTTCTCTCCTCTCCTTTTATTTTCCCTCCACCTCCGTCTTTGCGCCTTAAGGAGTCCGTTCTCCTTGAAGTTTTGGTATCTCGAAGGAAACTCGAAACCAAAATTCATGTCGGAATATTTTGTTTGACCAATGATCAGAAAACCAAATCGAATTTACGTAGCTATTAAAAGTTTTCTCATCTATACTATAAGCTCCGAGACCTCCTAATTTTGCGAAACTGGTAACGCTTAGTTCCAGCGTTCTACCGGGCCGATTTTCATGATTTTTGCGGCTATCGACGGGCAATTGCCTCTAGATAAGTCAACTCTTTTTAGATTTTCAAAATATGGCCCAGGTTTTTTTATATTATGTGGTAAAGTTGCGAATTCTCCCATTTAAACAATGTAAATTTATACTTTTTGTCATAGTTCGTTTGAGCGTTCTACCGGGCCGATTTCCATGGTTTTTGCGTAAATCGACAGGTAATTGGTCCTAGATGAGCCCGCTTTAATCAGATTTTGGAAAAAGGACCCAGGTTTTTTTAAAATCACGTTATAAAAGTGACTGAGTTTCCAGAATGCTCCGGTACTGCTACCGCTATGCGCGGGAGGATGCGCAGTGGTCGAGGAGGTTGCGCAGTAGCTGTGTAGCCTGCGCATCAACTCTACACTTATCTTCACAAGATTCGCACATGCGACTTCAAGTCGAGAGGTGGCTGAGTCGTCTAAGACGTCGAATGCGTCCTCTGTGAACGCGGTGTGGGTTCGTTCCCGACTCATGTCACCTAAATTATTACTTGACTTTACCATTGTTCATTGTTTTACTGCAATATTTCATCAAGCAGTCATTCCAAAACGCGTCCTTTTAATTTCAAAGTAATTTTGAGTAAAGTTTAAAATTAAAGTATACCTTATATCGTAATTTTTTAGGGTAAAAATAAAACTAACACTGATAGGAGGGTAAAAATAGGGCCGCGAAGCGGCCCATTGATGGCGCGGAGCGCCTTCAGGAGGTTGGGCCGCGTAGCGGCCAGGGGGCGTAGCCCCCTAGTATTATAATACACCTGCAGGAATTAAAGTATTTATGAGCTGAATCAAGTAAAAAGGGCCCTTCCATAGTAAGAGACCTTTTAGTATGCCTCTGTTCACTTGATGCAGTCCTTGAGCCGTTCCCATAGGGGGGAACAAAAGTAAATGGATGAACGAAGAACTTTATAGCTTTTTAAATTAACGATGCCCCAGAAAATAAAAAAGGGGAAAAAACATTTTATTCGAAAAAATAAATTTTGAGTAGTTTTGCAACGTCCGGTGAAAATAATCAGAGCGCATTGCCGGAGGTGACGGATTTCAACGCGCCTTCAAATGTTTGCATATGAAATATGGGCATCCTCTAAGTAGGTATAGTTGCATGCAAGCTTTAAAGAGTCGCTAACGTCGGGTTGGGTTCTAAATCTTAGTGTGAACCTCATTTCCTTGGAATGAAGTCACTCTTCTCGCCCGGATAACAACGATTCATCACAAAGAACATCTTTCTCCTGCTATTTTTTCAGTGAAGGCATTAATTTAACAGTATTTGGAAGACGTTAAGCGGAAAAGAACCAAACCGCATCCGCTATTGCCTAATTTAATCGGATTTTTCACAAGAAAACGGTTGTGCAGATGTTTTTTGTAAATTTCAGTGAATTCTATGCATAGTTTGAAGCAAATCCCTCCATTTCAAAGGAATCCGCACAAGCACTCTCTTGTAAAAAATCAAATTGCCCGATTAAATTTGACAATAGCTGATGTGGCTTGGTTCCTTTCTGCTTAACGCGGTCCATTTAACATAATTTGGATCGCATTTTGCAATTTGGACCTATAAATTCTGGCTCATCTGAAAAAACACTTATGTGCACAGGGAAATTAATGGCACATACGTTGTTTTCAAACCGGGCCGGAATTTATAGTTCGTAATTGCAAAATGTAGTCTATTTGGTGGTCGCATTGAGCGCTGAAACCAACGCCGAAAATCCAAGTGAAAAATAGGTGTGGCAACTTTCCCGTGCATGGTCCAGATTCGTCAATGAAATGTCACGCCCCCGCCTCCATTTCTGGGATCCGCCGCGCATTTCCTATGTTTTCATTCGTGACGTCAGAGTGGAAAAGGTGTGTCACCACGGTTCGCATTCGTTGACGAGGTGACAGGAGCACCGCATCGAGGTGCCCAATCGACTCGCATTAATCACGGCCCAAAACTAGCGTCATGACGTCCACGTCGTCGCGGGTCGTCTCATCAACCATTGTTGCTAGATAGTGCTGAAAAATAAGTGCTTTTTCCCGATTAATCCCGTGTGATGTATTCACATGACATTGCCTAACCGTGGCAACTTTAACGTTCGACACGATGAAAGTGTTTGATGAATGCCAGAATAGCGTCTTTCTGATCGCAATGGACCACTAGACAAGGTAGGAATTTAAGCAATCTGATACATGTTTCTTAACCAGAATGTCATGCAGAACACGATTCACACTACGAAAATTACCGAAATCAACTTCTAACGAAGATATGTACGTTTTTATTTCGCACTGATTACGAGGAATTTGAACTGCCCGCTCACAAGAAACTCAAAGCTCTACGTGAGTCAAATCGCGCACTACAACGGTTTCAGCAAGCTTCTCAATCGAGCAATGTTCATTTTCCACCATGTGTTGTTCAAACTATTGGTAATTTGCTATAGCTGAGCCAAAGTGTCAAGATTGAAGTTGAAGATTTTTACATCGCAGAGACTGTCATTAAACATTTAGCGCGCGATGTGAATCACGTAGAGCATTGAGTTTTCATGAGCGGGTGGTTTGAATTCACGCATCAAGAATCATTAAATATCTTCGTCAGGAGTTGATTTTGGTAATTTTCGTTGTGGGTATCGTGTTCTACGTGAAATTTTGAGTGAGACACATGTATCAGAATGCTAAAATTCGTACCTTGTCTAGTGGTCCATTGAAAGTTAAACCGACTTTGAGTAACAAAAATTTAAAGTTAGGACTTTCGATTGTGTCACCCTCTTCGTCCTCTGACTAGAGAGATTTTTAAGTGTGGTAGAACTGAGCTAACTTCCACTTAAGGGTGTTAATTTCCGTATGGTTTACACTATGACAACGGAAATATTTAACATAGCTGCGTGTAAAAGACATCTTCCACAAACTCGTAATAAAAGTCCACAGTGTAACTTCGGGAATGGATCTTTGCAAGGAAATAAAAGGAGTTGCCACTGCAAAAAATATAAAGTATGGATTAAAAAATTATACTCATTGCAAGTTCACGCTTGGCGCCATCGCGCCTTCAATTTTGCAGACGCAACACGGACATCCATCAAGTTCGAATAGTTGTATCTCTGCGCCGTCTTCAACACGTTTCCTTTCCGTTGATCTATTTCCATATTTTGTCGCTTCCGTTTGTCTAATTTGTAACGGTGCTTTGAGAACTACGTGAGCAACATAGGCGAAGGTAGAAGATACGTATTTGGTCCTCGATTTCTAACTTTTCTCTCTAATACGAGCGACATATTGGCAGCATATCGACGGTGAAACTACCAAACCACGTATCTCAGTTTGCGACGTCGCAGACTTCCTGTCATACTTTATTTTTTAAATGAAAAACTACTTAACGTCCAGTCTTGAAAATTTCTGTGATTTTTCCTCTTTGGGCGGAGAAAATTCCGTGAAAATTTCAAGGAATGATATTGATTTATGTCTACTTCAAAAAAATAATATGTGAGCGTAGATTTTTAAACACCGCAAACGAGATACGTGGTTTGGTAGTTTCACCGTCGATATAGTGGAGCATTTCGAGTCCACGCTTCGCGCCACCGCGCCTTCAATTTTGCAGACGCAACACGGGCATCCATCAAGTACGAATAGTTGTATCTCTGCGCCGTCATCACTGTACTCCACATAGTGTATTTTCTTTTATGAATGTAATACTACAGAAGATACTTTGGTGAAGCTACCAAACCCCGCGTCCCGTTTCCGCTGATTTAGAATCTCCTCTTTTGCGTTATTTTGTTGAAGGAGAACAAAATCAACATCATACTCTGAAGATTTCATAAAATTTTCTTCGCGCCATGATGAAAAATTAGGCATGTTTTAAAAATCAACGTTCTTATCTAAACAATGAAGCGTAAGATGCAGTCTATGCATTGTCGCAAACCGTAATACATGGTTCTGGAGTATCACCGTCGATAGAGTACTTTCCATTTTGTAACAGTGCTCTCATTTCCCGGAACTAGTACCAAATCCCGGACTTTTTTTATTAAGAGCTTAGGGCACTGAATTTTTCCCGGAAATTTTGAAGTTCCCGAAATGTTCCGGATCTTTTTGCATTTTCCGGAACTTTCTCGGAACTTTTTAAAAAAAATCCCTAAAAAATCCCGGAAGTTTTGTCGGTCATGGAGTGGGAGAAATTAGACAAAAAAGTTCCGGATCCCGGAACTTCCGGACATGGAATGGGAACACTGTTTTATAAGGCAGTGTCATCAAAACAACCCCGGAAAATCGGAAAACCTCGGGAGGAGGCGTTAAACACAGACGAGCCAAGATGAATGAGGAATAGGGCGATTTATGGTCAGGACGTGGAAGTGAATACAATTATTGAGTTAATTACAATCCGACTCCTTATTTAACTCTTCAACCCTCCCCACCTCTCCAGCTTGCCAAGTAGTGCCGAAAATACAAGATTTAACCGATAAATTAGCATATAATGCGCTTATATGGGTGCACGATTCGACCACCCTCCACCCCTCGGCAGGTCGGGATTCGCCCCTCGCGAGGGGCTGTAAGATGACGTCAGCGTTGCCTTTTCTCCGGAAAATCACCTGTTTTTCCGTTGTAAAGGAGACGGGTTTAATTGGAAAATGACGGACCTGGCAAAATTATCGTGCGGGGATGCCGATTTGAATGGAGATTTAGTTGTACAACCGTGAATTCTGGGGGTGGGATTGTGGGGTTGGCAGCTTTGCTAGGCAGGAAAAAGAGTGGTTGGCACGCGTGGCGCGCTGCTCAACTTTCGTGACAGATTATTAATAAGTCGGTTGATTAGTGATTCTCGTTCCTGCTCATGGGTTAGTCTTTTCAGGGATCTTGCATGGGTGCCGTATGGGGTAATTACTCTCTAAAATATGAAGCGCGGTAGACTTTCTTCATTAAGCATGTAGAACTACCTCAAATGGACGTATTTCTATCAAACAGAACTATGTTCATTATGACGTGAGTCTTGTTATACACATATTCTTATTTGTCTCAGGGCTCATGTCTCAGTGCACATAGTTTCGTTTGGCAGAAATACATCCAAATAGTTCCTCTCTTCCAGGGGGGCCACCGGTCAAAAATTTCCAAATTTTTCAATTTTACGTCCAAAGTTTACTTTTTTCACATTGATTAACCTTTTTCTCTGAATCTAATTAAGATATTTTCAATTATTTTGTTGAAATCTTGACGCTCTATTACACGAATAGATGAAAGCGCTTTCTTCAGTTTCGTACATTTGAAAGTTTTAGAGGTTACCGAACTCGAAAAAAAATTCATATTTTTTTTTTAAAAAATTCAAAAAAAGGTCAAAATTTGAAATTTCAAGATTTTCAAAATCTGATTTTTCCATTTATGTGGGAAACTATCACATACAGAACAAAATAAAAATCGTTCAAATACCTACAATGGTTTCGAAAAAAAAGGTACAGAAAGTTATGAAGATTTATAAAGTGGGAAACGATGCATTTCTGCTCGAACTCGCGAGCACATTACAGCGCCGCGTCCATTCCCTGTCAGAAATTATTCAGTTCAGACGTTGGAGAGGGAAAAATGGTCGCAAAGGCGGTGTCACAATAATAAATCAAAACTTTATCGGGCCAAGCACACATTTTTTTCCGCTCCATCGCGAATTCCGCAGCATGAATCGTGACGCAAAACAGCCGAGTGGAATGGTAACACAAATATAAAGCTCGAAAAAAAGGAGCAGATTTATGTCGCGTTAACTCCCCAAATGCAAATCATCGGATTTTTTTCCACCGGAAAGTAATTGTTTCACTTTAATTGAGTTTACGCGGCTGTTTTTCATCGAGAACAAGGGATACTCCGTTTTAAAATTACGCTATTCACGGTTTTGAAGACTTTAAGAGCAGCGATGTAGTTTTCAAATTCTAGACGGAAATTGATGAAGCTAAAGGAGAGGAAGAAGAAGACAAACAGAAAAAGTAAAAGAGGGAGAAGAAGAGAAAGCCAAACATGAAGAAAAGTAGAAAATCAAATATGAGTAAGTAGAGAAGGAAGAAGGAAGATAAGAAAACAAAAAGGAAGAAGAGGAAGATGTAGGGATGGGAATAGAAGAGGAAGAGAAAGAAAATTAAGAAAAAAATTAGATGGTATAGGAGGACAGATAGATGAAGAAGAAGAGGAAACAGAAAGAGGAAAGGAGAAATAAGGCACAAAAGGAGAGACGACTGAAGAAGACGTCAGCAAAGAACGGAGCATTGCGAGTTAACGCCTAGCGCCATCGCGCCTTCAATTTTGCAGATGCAACACGGACATCCATCATGTACGAATAGTTGTATCTCTGCGCCGTCATCGACGCACCTCCTTATACTTTGCTCTTTTTCCATACTGTGTTAGTTTCAGTTTGTCTTATTTGTATTTTTAGCGGTGCACGGAAAAAATTAAACTGCTGATTTAACATTTCAATTGCTAAAAAAGTGACTGCAATATTTCGACGTAGATTTCACAACAAAAAAATGCTACTTTAACCACTCCCATGGTTAAAATAGCTTACAATAGTGGTTAAAGTAGCATTTTTTAGTTGTGAAATCTACGTTGAAATATGCTGCCTTGCTAAGGAAAAACGCCGTATGAACATTTGAGAATTGCCAAATTCCCATAAAAATGTTTATTTTTGAGGAATGTTATGAGTATTTTTCCTTGAAATTTTCAAGAACTCCAGGTAAAATTGCAAACAATATTATCTGAAAAATTTGTGTTTTCGAAATGGAAATTTTGCAAAGCCTGAAGGTTCATACGGCGTTTTTCCTTAGCACGGCAGTATTGCAGTCACTTTTTTTTTAGCAATTGCATTGTTAAATCAGCAATTTAAATTTTTCCGTCGAGGAAACTGAAAAGAAAAGGAGAAAGAAGGCACAGGCATTTTCATCCTTTCTCCGGGAATCGGTGCGAAATACTGCAACGAAACGCTGACTTCTAGATGTGAATCCCAAGGCAGTGGTGTAATTTCTGCGATGGCGAGTGATTGCGAGGGGGGGGGGGTTGCCAGGGTGGACCCCCGAATGGCCACCGCCCGATCCGATGATTGCCGTTTAAAGACGGTAATCGAACAGATGGAGCTGGCATTCAATTGCGGCGCGAGGAGTCGAGTCAGTCCGAATGGATTCAATTACACTCGATCACAAATAACCGGCCCCGGGCCGGGGAATCGGTTCCGATTATGAATCTGATTCCCGGGCTATGATTCTGATTCTCGGGCTATGATTCCGATCTTGTGCTCGCCTCCAGCCGTGACCTCCATCTGCTCGCCGGGGCTGAGTTTTCCTCTGCATCTGGTCGACTTCCAGTTCGGTGCTGCCGTCCTGCCGCCTGATTTTCGTAATTGATAGACAAGGCTATAGACAAAGAAGACAAGGAGGATATGGAGGGATCCTACTGGTGGAGGCGGGTGGTTGCAATGGACACGTGGGGTAGATAATAGACTAACTAACGGTAACTCACGAGACACCCCTTTGTTAGTGCGTCATCTACCCCCTCAATGGAAAAAAAAACACATTGGATGAGTGACTCTTGAAAGACTCTTGAAAACATTGACAAGAAAAAATACTCTTGATCCAATCAGATTTTTGCTTAAATCAAGAGGAAATCCGCTCAAATTAAGACGCTTGGTTCTTGATTTAAGTAAAAATCCGATTGAATCAAGAGTATTTTTCTTGTCGATGTTTTTAAGAGTCTGAACTATAGATCCAATGTGTTTTTTTCCAGTGCTTAGTCTATAGGAGCCACCAAAGTTATAACCATTCAGGAACATGATACATACCTATGCTTCTCTCGCTTCTGAGCTTATGTAGCTCGCGATGCACTGAAAAAAAAGTTACGAGCTATATAGACATACCGTCCGTTCCGGGGTCAGAGGCTGGAAGCTCTGGGTGCTACGCCCGGAACTCTCGGCCTTTGAGCCCGGAACGCGGATGGTATGTCTATATAGCCCGTAAGCACGGCTTTCACGGCCTGAGTTTTTTTTCATGTGCGTTACTCTCCGTCAATTGAGAGCTATTAACTGTATACGTTTGCTAGGCATCTCATCTGAATATTCTGTGGGAAGTCCAGTGAATTTTCCTCGGAGTGAAAGAACGGCGAAGTTGCGCAATCCTAGCACCACAAGATGGACATGTGTCCGACACGCTAGCCTGACGCGGCAACACCGCGAAATAATGAGAATGAAAAAATAATCGCCGGCAATTGTACATATTCATTAAGCGGTGCATCCACTGCACCGGCGCGGCGAGGAGACGAAACCCACAAAACACATGCAAGTGGATGCAAGGATGAGCGCGGAAGATGCGCACCGGCTCCGCGAGGATAAAAAAAGGGGACGGGGGANGGGGGGGGGGGGGGGGGGGGGGGGGGGGGGGGGGGGGCGAAACCGGTCATTTCTGAATGTACTTGGGAATTAGAGACAAGCAAATGATACAGTTAGCCGTTAAAAATATGATTACACGTCGCGTCGGACTCTTCACCGAGAGCGGGCGTAGGTACGACTACACCTGTCTTTACACAAAACACAAAACGACCACTTTACCGATTTGAAATTAAACTCTTTCCATTTTTCAAATTACATATCAAACATATCTCTCCGCCGTGCCTTCTCCGAGTTCAGCCCCGCGTTGCCGTTCACTGAAAAAAAATCCTCGGCGTTTTTACCAAGGTCCGTTGGTACCTTTACCATCTCAGTTTTTTTTACCAATTATTGGTAATTTTACCAACACAGACTGGTAAGCTTACCTAAAAACCGGTATTTTTAATGTTGTTTTTTTCAGGTTAGAATACCACTTTTATTGGTAATCGATTCCCGGTAACTTTGTCATTTTATCTCGGTAATTCTACCACAGTCGATAAAAAATATTGGCGTTTTTACCAAGGTCCAGTAAAATTACCGAGAAAGTTCAATAATTTTACCAAGATTTCTTGGTAAAATTACCAATTCCATAAATGGTAATTTTACCAAGAAAAAACTGGGATCAAATAGAACCCTGAATTCTTGGTAATAATACCCTTTTCTTCTTAGTAAATACACCGAGATTTTTTTTTCAGTGTGGAGAGGGGCTCAACATATTTAGGATAGATTAATCTGTTTTACCTTTATTTCATAGAGAAAAAAAGGAGGTGTTTGCATCTTGAGGATTGTGTACCTTGTGACGTAGGTCGGTTCAATCTTGTCAGCAAACCCCTGAATTCGAAGTATGAAAAACAGACCAAAACGTCCGATTTGTTTTGTTTAAATCAACTCATGATATAATTTCAAATACTTTATGTATATGTAGTTTACTTTTCCCATAAACCACACCATTTCCAAGAAAATCGACAGTACCGCGGACAACTCCGCTTTTCCTCAAATTTTTCATAACTCTAACATCTGCATAATCCTTTTCAGTATTCACTCAAACATCGATAAAGAGAAAATTAAGATATTACATTGGCAACGTAGTTATCTGCAAAGAGGCAATTTTCTTGGCACTAGCTTGTCTGTTGGTAGGTTTTCTGCTCATGTGTGCGTTTAAGCGAAGTTTGCACAGTATTTAAATGTAAGTTCTTTTACACTCTTTCCATCAAGCGTGTCTACGCTTTTGCTCAAATATAATGCTAGGTAAATATATCTTCGAATCATCCACTAGTACGCCGGTGATGAAACTTGATGCAAATAATGTGAAAGGTAATTTCAAATCTTTTCTTGTGCTTCCATCAGTTTTTCTTCTTTTTCCCCTCATCTTGAACGTAAATACTCTGACTTCCCTTGAAGTTCAGGACTTAGGACTTCTAGTGACCTTTTAGAAACCTGAGACTGGAATTTCGATGAAATTTTGAGGACAGGATCTTTGTGGGTCCTGTATACGAGAAAGTTCACGAACTCTTGAGCTCTGATCTCAATATTGTATCGGGTTCTCAAGACCGATGTTTTGGTGGGCTCAGAGAGTAGTGTTAACAAATTGGTAGGAGCCAATATAATCCAAAGAGGGCATTTGGGACCCTTCGTTTTCTTGGAAACGTGAACTGTCTCACTGGAAAAAAGTCGCTTTGATCTAGAATCCAGACTCTTTAAAACGTTGACAAGAAAAAGTACTCGTACTCTTGAATCAATCGGATTTTTGCTTGAATCAAAAGGAAATCCGCCTAAATCAAGAGGCTTTGCTCTTCGATTAAAGGAAAAAACCGATTGAATCAAGAGTGTTTTTTCTTGTCAATGTTATGAAGAGTCTGGACTTTAGATCGAAGCTACTTTTATTTACCGAGCTTCAATTTACGAAATAATCAACCCGAAATGTGCGGGCCCTTTTACAGATGAGCACCCGGGGCCCCTGAGTTCTAATCCGGACCTGCATCTAGCCCATTTGTTACAGTTGTTATGAACCACGCAATGCATATATAAATAAAAAAAAATAGTGCCACAAAAACTATGAAGGTATTTCTAATCTTGTAAGCGACTCCTACTAAAAGTCACTATCATTCTACCCGAGAAACCAGGAGCAGTTCTTGCCATTTAGATCTTTCACGGTTGAAATTTATCTCGCCAGAGCGGTCAGATTGGCTAAATTCCGATTTGCATTGGACGTATTTCTGCCCAACGGAACTACGTGCACTTTGACGTGAGCCCTGTTATGCATACATTTTTATGGGTCTCAGGGATCATGCCTTAAAGCACATAGTTCCGTTTGACAGAATTACGACCAATATACAGGCTCGGTGATACAGCTCGTGTCTGTCTGTTCCAGTAAATCCAATGACCTTTTTTCCGTACCTGCACTCATTTTCATCCTTCAGGAAAGCGACGAGCTGAAGAAAACCGGGCGTTAAACCTGGTTTATGGTTGCCGCCGACGGGAAACGCAAACAAGTAGGCGGTGCGCTAAGTCTTAAATCCACTTGTTACATTTGTAATATGTATCACTGATAAAACAAATTCGCTGCAGTTTGTAGGAAAAGGAAAAGAAAAGGGAACTGCGACCCATTCGGATTCATACCCACCGTTGCCAAATTTCTATGTTCATGGAGGAAAATGTTCTCTTCCCCAAAGACCAGCAACCGGACTCTTTTTCTCCGCAACCAGACCTATGTCGCAAATCAAGCGTCTAGCTCTAGGTCAAACATTTGAAGGGTAAACCTGACATCTTTAGACATTGATTTTTGTGGGAAAATAGAATCGGCAGATGTTCACAATCTGAAAATGAATTCATGGCATCAGAAGGTTTCTAACAAAATTTCATATTTATTGAATATCTCAACTATATTTGTTAAGTTTCGAACCAAGAAATATTTTAATGATCTAGTTATATTAGTTAAAACTTGATTTTTTGAAACTAAAGATTAAAAAAAAAAAAAAAAATAAATCAAATCATTTGAAGTACCGAAATTCGGTGTCTATGGCCTACAATACCAGTTACCGGAACCAAATTCGGTATTCCGTTTCTATCGAATCATGGCGACACCATTTTGATACAATTCTTCGAGCTCGAAAGATGTCCGTGTTGCATACTCAATTAATTGAAGGCAAAAAACCTAGCTAAGAACTGTGAGTACGGTGTTCATATCACCCGAACTATTCGGCTCATGTAACCGAGCCCTCGGTTCTAGGAACCGTATCCTCTCCGTGATGTGCCCATTGATAATGCCCTGGAAAGGCAGCCGACGCGCCTGCAATGCCGTGAGTATGCAACATGCACATCCCAGGAGCACGGATAGTTGTATCAAGGCGTTGGCCGTTTTCTGTCGGAAGAGAAGTTCGAGCATAGTGACCGAATATGTTTCTCTGTGTATACAAACAGTCAATACTACCAGGTCGTATCAAAACTAATAGGAGCTTATGAAAAAAAAGTCGAAAAATATGCTCTGCATTGCGATGTTTCAAAATCTCCGACTATATTTTATTCTTCTTTTTTTTAAAGAAAAAGCCAACCGAGACATCTCCTGGGAATTTTGCCAAAATATTTTGAACGGGCAATGATAAGTCCAAGAAAATTTCAAGAGAAACTGTTGGTTAGTTTCCTCTTCAAAATATCAAAATTGAGTGGAAATTTACAATGCCGGAATCGGAGAAACGCTCTTTTCAACTTTAGCCATCGATATACTAGAGAGACATACAAAAACATGATCCAACCAAAACATCTCCTTGGAATTTTTTCGAAAATTTAAAAACGAGCAAGGAAAATTACAAGAAAAACTGTTGCTTAGTTTTCTCTTCAAAACATAAAACTAAAGCGAAAATTTCCAACGGCGCAATCGGAGAAACGCACTTTCCAACTTTAGCCATCGTTAGCCCAGAGAATTGTATTTTTTTCGTGGTCCTTGATCTTTGATATAATTACAGGAGGCAAATTCGCATGCGTAGATTAGATTACTCGATATTGGCAATAGCGCACCAGCAGACAACCGCGTTTCTCGGGGTTTAATTTTAACCGGTCCACTGCTACCTCTCGCCCTCCCCCGATTTTTGTAGCTGTCTTCACGGAATGAATAAAGTCCAGAACATTGTTTCTGTGCAGCGAGTCGCTGAATGCCTAGTTGCTCGGTTTTGTTGCACGTTTTACAGGCGGTTTATTGGCCGCTCGCCCAGAGCGTGCGAAAAATTGTCCCGAACGGACCTGGCACACGGGTCGAAGTACCGCGAACTGGCACCAGAGCGAGCCTTTGTGGGCAGCGCTACCCGTGCTCTCATTGCGCGGGAATCGATAAAAATGAAAGAAAAGAAGGAAAGTCCTCCAAATGAAGCCACTTTTTACGCGGATGACAGGTAATTCTCGATCTGTTGCGTATTTCGCGGTCGTAAAACGACTACTCTTGTTTGCCTACTGGACGCTCGGATTTTATTCATAATTCCCTCCCATTCACGTCTTATTGCTCTTTTACAGGTGGTAGGATTAGCCGTGCCTGGTCGATGAGCGATTCTATCGACTTATCGAGATTCCTCTTTTCATCTAATGGGATGAATCGATTTATCTCCGCGTCGCGTGATGAGATGACGGTGGAAATTCAATGACCTGCGGCTTCCGACTTGCACTGCCTTACATTGTAAAGGCCTGGTTACACGCTCAAATTTCCGTCAAATTCCGATCAAAATGATGACCGAGATAGCGGTCGAGAGTTATCTAGATTGACGAGTAAAATTAATTAAAACAGCGTGTTGATTGAAATAAGCATGAAAGAAGCACGGTTGTGTGGAAATCAGATGAAGGATGAGCCCCGCAGTTCCATCATCTACCGTCAAATTTTTGCAGGCCGCAGAAATTTGATGGTAGATGGTGCGCACCAGACGCCATTTGATCGGAAATTGATGGAAATTTGAGCGTGTAACCAGCCCTAAACTGAAAATCAGAGGCACGCCATGACACTTTCTCCGTAATCATCACCGTCCACTGCCCACTTTGGCCACTGATGAAGAAGCTCATTACACGAAGCGCGAAAGGTCATCATCTCCTAAGCGATTCAGACCCGGGCCCATCGCCCACCCGGACGTGCAAACAGTCAAATTAAGTTTTTCGGACCTCTCATCGGTCATCAACTTTGTTTCGGTTACATTGTAACCCTACCCGAAAACACCGCTAACACCCCAACGAGCTTCCGGACAGCGCCGCCAACCCACCCGCCAAACCGCCCAACTCCCAGTTGAACCCGTGGTGAAATACGCGGTTCTTGTGCAAATTTGAGACAGGTAACACGCCGCCTAATTAAAACAAGCGGTGGTGCCGCGTCACCCCTAAAATCATCTTTTTAAGCCTATCGAGAGATAGACTATAGTATTTATTCGGCAATGAGGGGCCGGCTCTTAATGATGGTCCAGGTAATTATTTAAGTGTTAACACTAATTCCGCCGACTTCTTTTTAACCGGCCGAGAGTGCCACACCAATTTTTACGCCTTTATGTCCGAAGACAAAGCGGTCGCGGCTAATGAGTTTCGCCCGGTCGAGGAGTCGGGCAAAAACAATAGCAACTAATCTCCGCGGTCGAAATCGGAAACAATGGAGACCCTTAAATTTTTGATTCTCGCGTCTTTTTCTTCATTTTCAATTTTTTCTTCGCGCTGCGTCTTGCCCGACAATGGCGAGTTATTAATGGATTCGAGGTGGCCGTCGGTAAGCTCTGGGCTCGATTTAGTCGGAACTTTGTCTAGAAAATCAGTGTTGGGTTTTTTTTTTTTTTTTTTTTTTTTTTTTTTTTTTTACTGGCACAAAAGATGAGCCTGGGGTGGTATACGTTTGTTTCTGTGTGACGAAGAATAAAAAAACGATTTAAATTGGGTTAATATTGGTACAGTCTCAAATTCTTACCTCATTTTCTCTGGATTTAAAATTCATTAATTTTTGTTGCCGGCGATGATCACTCATCATTGTTTCGGTGGGATACGTTTCTATATCCACGATAAAACTCCCGAGCCGCGCATCTCACACTGAAAAACTTTTTTCTTGAGATTTCATTTTTGACTTGAAGCGTCATTTTTCGTCGACAAAATTTAGTTTTTTAAGGTTAAAGTTAAGATAACAGGGAATAATAGGGGGTAATAGGAGTAACTGGGGTACCCAAAGATAGAGTACCTTTATAGGGAGAGTATGGACAACTTGAAAATTTGGAGGTTAGGTTTGATCAGGTCATGTAGCTCTCGGGGCCCAAAAGGGAAGCCAACCTAAGAACTTAAATTATCCAGTCGCACTACTGACCACACTGATCAAAAATTATAAATGCATGTGTAAAACTTTGATTTTGCATAAATTTTCTCAGTTTCAAAGTCTTATCCTTAAAAAAGCTTGTTCATAATGCGCTGTCGGCCCTATTGATTAATCTGCAGTCAAATGCATAGGTTGGCAGCGGCACTTTTTTAGTGATTTTCGTTTTTCACGTTGTCGCCCTTTTGGGCCCTAAGAGCTACATAAAGTGAGTTGTTTATACTCTCCCTATAAAGGTACTCTACTCAAGGAAAACGTTTTTGGAAAAAAAAGTTATCCTACAAAAAAGTCTTTTTTTGACCCAAAGAATCGACTCCTTCAATATTCGTGCTTAATCCTGGGACACCCTGTATATCACTCACTAAATTCTCCAAATGCTTCAAATCTTTCAGAACGAGCTCGAATGGGCCCAGCAACTGCGATCGCCGATGACGTCCGAAAGATGATTTTAATAACAGGATCTGTGGAGCACCTGTTTTTTGGCACCCTGCCGGCTCAAATTTTGGCGACTTATTATAAACTGAGGACACGGGGAGGCACCCGAAGCAGTGCCCATTCCTCGACAAATATTTACATTGACCACACTCCGTCGAGACGGACCATGCGCCCTGTCTAATTGGCAATTGACGAGCTCGTAAATCAACGACATCTATCGTCCGAGACATGGAGTTAATTGATTTCTCCCAGACCCAGAGGGCGCCTAAGAGCCATAAAGACCTCTCAATGTTGCCTCTTGTCTCGCAGAAATTTTGCTCCAAGTCTCTCGATTTATCCGCATGTATACTTAATACACTGAAAAAAAGTTACGGACTGTACGGATATACCGTCCATTCCGGGCTCAGAGGCCGAAACTTCCGGTTGCTGGAGCCGTAGCTTCGATTGTACCGGGTGCTATGTCCGAAACACGGACGGTATGCCTATGTTGCAGGCAAATAGTAAAATCAGGCGTTTTGTCAAATACCTAGGCAGATAGTCTAAATTTGACGGTCTACAACATTTTATGAATTTATGGCGAAGAGCTCACGATATTTCACTAAATTTGGAAAAATAACTCATCAAACCTACGAACTCTTTTTGTCTCTTCCGCTTCAATTGCTCCTCATTTTTTTAAATGTTGAAATTTCGAAAATTCTGTATTCTATGACATGCCGAAAATTTCAAGATCAGTGTCTGTCCAGGAGCTAAAAATCGTTTAAAATACTATTGTGTGATGCAAATTTTTACTGAGAACTTTTTTTTTGCTGGAGCAATAAATTATTCTGTCTGAAATTTTGAGAAGAATCAGAATTTCAATCTAAGTTAGAATATTTGACGATTTGCCTAGGCATTTGACAAAATGCCCGATTTTACTATTCGTCTGCGACGTTTATATAACCCGTAAGTACGGTAAGTTCCACGGCCGGAGTTTTGTTTTCAGTGTTTAATAATGTATCGTTCAGGAGTTGATTTCATAACTTCCCGTTGTGTGAACTGTTTTCTATGTACGATTTTGAAAAGAAAACATATGACGTTTTCTTCTACTTCAGACCTTTTCCAGTAAGCCATATTGGTGCCTTTAAAATTTGTTAGTATCGCAATTTACCTTACTACTGGTCAAATTTCATCTGTGAGGAAAGCTAAAAAGACTATCCGTCCGTCTTCCGTCGATCTTTCCCCTTTGCTTCTGCAACTTTACATCTTCTTCGTTCAAAAAATAATACGCACATAAGCAGAAAGCTGCCACCCCAACAGACGCAGAATTTTCCGAAAACGATGGAATTCTTTCCACCGGGCGGCACCTTTCCCTCCTCTCCCCCTCCTCGCACCGGAGAATCGCTTCTGAAGAGAATTATTAATCAAAGGCATAACGTATATTATACGCAAACGCTCACATATCGAAAACGAGGCCCCCGCAAATTTTCCACCCCGGCGACGCGGCATAAATGACATTCCTCCCCCAGCCTCCATCCACCCCAACCCTCCTACAGCTAAAACGACGCATCTCCTAAGGATAATTATTCGCAGTTACGCGGTTTTCGCTTAGCGCGACGGTCTTTTCCCGGTGTCCCCAGCTCCTTGTTCTTTACCTCCGCGGGGAACACACGCATTCTCAGCATGGCTAAATTACTTCGGGACTGCCGTGCTAAGGAATAACGACGTATGAACATTCCAGAGTTGCCACATTTCCTTCAATAAAATGTTGATTTTTCAGGAAACTTATGAGTATTTTTCCTTTGAATTTTCAGAATCTATAGGTAAAATTGCGAACAATATTCACTATTAAGCTGGAAGAAAAAAATTCACGAATTTACTCAGAAATTCGTATTTTATCAAAGGAAATTTGGCAACGCCTGATGGCTCATACGGCGTTTGTCCGTAGCACGGCAGGGTAGGTGGCAAAAATCGACGTTTCACCGGTGGAGGTTCGGGGAAGGGGTTGAAAAACAAACACCGGATTGAAACTTCAGCACTCGCCGATTACGTCAGGAATGCGGGGACCCCCACCCAAGAGGGAGGGGGGGGGTGTTTTCTCCGGGAAGCTGAAAACGACACGGAGCCTCGCGAAAACGAACCCCGAACATCTGTAATTAGTTCTGCTTGTGTCAGTTTCCGTCGACGCATTCTCGCAATAATTATGTTCTTTGCCTCTGTGCCCTGTTGCCGGTGGGAGCGAGATATCTTTCAGGTTCGCACCTGCTGTTTAAAGTGTTTCGATGGACGCCGTATTTTGTGTCGGAATGACATGGGATATATGAACCAAGTTCATCAGAAAGGAACCAACCCAAATTAAGTTGAAATTAAGAAAAAGACGTTGGAAGTCTCATTTCGCGTAAGGCCCAATGTAAAAAAATTGTGTGTGGAAACACACACAATGTGTGTTTTGTGTGTTTGTGTGATTTGTGTGTATGTTTTGTGTGTTATGTTGTGTGGAAATTGTGTGAAAATGTGGGTTTTGTGTGTTTGTGTTATTTGTGTGTGTGTTTGTGTGATTTGTGTGTTTTGTGTGTTTTGTGTGTTGTGTTGTGTGGAAATTGTGTGAAAATGTGTGTTTTAAGACTTTCAGCTTTTGGCAGGAGAAAATATACGGCTTGTGGAACTCAATAACATTCCTATCTCAATTTTTTCAAAAATGTGGGTTGATCCCTTTCTGATAAACTCAGTCCATATCTCGATTACGTTTTGAAACGTGTTTTGTAATGATATCCTTACAATACGAATACAGTATCTCAAAACTCAGTATCTTACAGTGTAACACTCTAACAAATGCGAGTGCGCTTCTTAATTTCAGCGATTATCCCAGGGCTTGTTTTGAAAGTATGAAAGTTCAGGTTCAAAAAGCAGACGTCTTTTGATAAGGCCGCAGATCTCTCAAGTCTCGAGAATCTTGACGAAATACATCTTAATCAGAACAAAACACCGATCCTGCTCCTTTTTCAATTTCAAAATTGCTCCTTCCCACAATTAATGATGTTGCGCAATGCCAATTAACAAACGATCCATGAAAAATCGTAACCAAGAATGGAGCGTGGCATCCCTCCTCGAGAATATAAAACAAGGCGTCGTAAAATCGTGTCGTAGTTTGCAAGTTCACGTTATGAAAATATCCTACTCCGGTGAAACTTGGCTCGGGGGTGCAGCGGATTGCGTCATCGTCTTAATGGAAAAATGAAAGGTACGAATCATTTATAAACAGCGCCGTGGCTGCAAAATAAAGTCATCAACTCTCAATGATAAATCGTGGGAGATGTCTCTTTTTATCATTTGCCACGCTCTTGAGGTCATCCATTTCGAGATTTTGCCAAGGTTTTTCAGTCGCAGGGTGTCTACTGAAATAGGCTGGCCAAAAATCAGTACTTTTTACAGTACTTTTTCAGTACAATCCCCAGAAATTCAGTACCCTCTCAACAGAAAAATTCAATACTTTTTCAGTGCCTTCATTTGACAAAATTGGAAAAATTTAAAAAATTTGAACTTTTTGCTCAAATTGCGACAAAAATGACGAAAGTTCCGGACCTGCTTGCGAAATTTCCGCACTTTTTTAGTACTTCCGGACTGCCCTTAAAAAAGAAGTACTATTTCCGGACTTGTAGACACCCTGGCTCATAGTTTGCGCGTAAAATTTCCGGTTGGATTTTCATCTAACTCTTCATGAATGTTCTGATTTCATTTGTATCTCCTGTCATGGGGCATTGGAGGATCTCATCTATATTATCATCTTAACCGTTCAGCTTTACCGAACCCACTCTGAAAGCTTCATTAAGACCATCGCATCGGAAGGGTTTTAAAAACATCTCTCCACAGTTTTCGGTTTGACGTAATCGTTTAGCTCGCATTCAATCATCCTGACCGAAAATCAAACATCGAGCGGTAAATTGACGTATTTCTATCAAACGGAACTATGTGCATTAAGACATGAGCCCTGAGACCTATAAGAATACATGCATAACAGGGCTCACGCCATAATGCACGTAGTTCCGTTTGACAGAAATGCGTTCAAATATACTGACACTCGAAATCGGGCAAACGAAATAGATGACAGCCGCTTATTGAGATAAACATAGATCACCGCATCTCATCGTTCAGACCGAAAATGAACGCAATCAGTGGAATAGGACTCGCCGCCAGGAGAAATCACCTGTAGCGAGGAGTTCTACCCCGCTAAGGGAAAACCGCTTTTCTCCAGTGGAAATCTTACACGTACATTCGTGGTTTTTGCCGTGGCTGATTGGATACGATGCGTGTTTGGAGCGCGGTAGCTTTGGGATACATGGAAAAGAATGGTTGGGAATCGGTCCGAACAAAAGTAATAAGTCTCGAAATATCCACAATAATAGTCACAGAACGATTTTTAAACGGTCTCATTGTTGCTGCGCCTCATATTGAACAACGCTGACCAGTGTTGTCTATACTCCTGAAAGATGACGGTAGTCGGACCTAAGACGGTTAGTTCTAAAGATACTCCTATAAAGACGGAGTGCTCGTATCTAAAAGCACGGGGAAGAAGTGAAGCTATTCTGACGATGCGAATCCATGCGCTGGAAACGATTTGATTTGAACTTGTCCCCTTCATTTTTCTATATTTCTTCTTCGAATCTCATTTTAAATGCCTAAAGCGAACCAATAAATGAAGTTGGGATTTTGAATTTTTATGATAAACCTATTTTGGCGTGGTAACAAGCAGAAATCTCACAGGAATCTCAGAATAGGTTGCTGTGAATCCATGCGCGGGAAACGAAACTGGATTTGAATATGTCCTCTTGATTTTTCCACATTTCTTTTTCTAATCTCGTTTTTGGGACTTTGAATTTTTATAATAAACCTATTTTGGCTTGGTAACAAGGAGGAATCTTACAGGAATCTCAGATAAAGTTAGTTTTTCTGCTGCTCTAACCAAAAGAAGAGGTGGCTTCATTTTCTTCTTCTAGCGCTCCATCTTTATGTCTTTGACCTTTATAGACGGTTCGTTCATCGATATTAGAAACTTGGCAACTTGTTATCCAAGGCAGTTTACAATGCGCATGCGTGTAATACATCAGCAGTCAAAGAACCGGGAGATGGCATTGGAAACCAAACCGAGTATTTAGCAGGAATCATTCACATCGTCAACGTCCCAACAAAACATCGTAACTCCATCCCCACCCGAGCGTTATCGAAAGGGATACATATCCATTCGAAGCCTTACCCGTGAATCGACTTAGGCGGTTTAGTCGAAAGCGAGAGGGCGTTTAAGCCGGAACGGACACGTACAAATACGGCGGGGCCGATACCGGCCGCGCGGCGCAGTGGTGCATCATCAACGACACATCAGTCAGTCTCGGCAGATTCATCAACGTCCGGGCAGACTAATTGCCCGATCGCTGAGGGTTGTCGAACCGCAGGAAAGGGATTCTAGCCTCCGACCGAGGGCTTTGGACAGGCCTTTGGTCATCGGGGGTGCCTTATCGAATCACAGTCACGGGAAGGTTGGTCGATGAAAGGTGGTCGGCGAATAAAATTTCGCTTGTGCATCCAAATCTGTCCTATATATTGCAATTGAATCGACGTACACTGAAAAAAAAAAAAAAAAACATTGGATCTAGAATCCAGACGCTTGAAAACATTGACAAGAAGAAGGACTCTTGATTCAAGCAGATTTAAGCTTAAATCAAATGGAAATCTGCTCAAATTAAGAGGCTTGGTTCTTGATTTAAGCTTAAATCTGATTGAATCAAGAGTCCTTTTTCTTGTCGATGTTTTTAAGAGTCTCGACTCTAGATCCAATGTGTTTAAAATCGATCGGAGAAGGAGAAGCCCTCGGCGCGGCGATCGGCATGTATCACATATTAGCGCCTACAAGACTTCACGAATACTTCACACATTGCGTCAAACACAGTGCGGTCATTGCGGTTAGCGTGAAACGTATAGCGCCTACAAGACTGAGTGAATACTTCACGCGTTGCGTCCAACACGCGTTTTCAACATGCGTGCGTTCAGCAGCGGTCGGCGGCGGAACTTAAAATCATTTATCCACATTTATGTTTGTTCTCTCATAATTTTTTCGTTCATTTCTTATGAATGGAAGGCCTTGTCCACACAGAGATAGGTTTACGGAGCTTAATTTCCCCGTAATGTTCCGTGAACTTTTGCTAGTAGTGTTTACAGGGTTTTCCCAAAAAATGTGTCCAAGACGAGTAAATGCGTCTTATGCACCCCTCCCCCGCTGGCACGTTCATTTCGACGGTGAAACTACCAAACCACGTATATCGGTTTGCGACGTCGCAGACTTCCTGTCATACTTTATTTTTTAAATGAAAAACTACTCAACGTCCAGCCTTGAAAATTTCTATGATTTTTTCTCTTCGTGCGGAGAAAATTCTGTGAAAATTTCAAGGAATTATATTGATTTGGTCTACTTCAAAAACATAAAATGCGAGCGTAGATTTTTAAACACCGCAAACGAGATACGTGGTTCGGTAGTTTCACCGTCGATTTGATGGTTTTTATTGATTTTCAAAACGAATGAAAAGGGGGCGGCAAAATACAGGCGGCCCATGAGCGGCAAGTAGGCGAATCCGGCCATGCACTTAGGGGATTATTTATAAAATTGATCTAAATTCCTAACGTCTTAAACTATCGTATGTCGATAAGTTACAACAAAATCGTCCACTCAAATTCTGAAACACTGTCTTGGACATCGGACGTCTTCGCGTACGTCGATTCACTTAGGACTACAATTTCTGGTTCATCTACTCGGGCGTAATTGGACCGAGTTTAACAGAAAGGAACCAAGCCGCATCAGCTATTGCCAAGTTTAACTGGGCAATTACATTTTTTACGAGAGAACGTTTGTTCCGATTTTTCAGCAAATTTCAAGGAATTTGCTTTGTGCCATGGAGAATTTTCACTGGAATTCGTACGGAAATCCGCACAACCGTTTTCATGTAAAAAATTAAATTGCCCAATTAAATTTGGCAATACCTGATGTGGCTTGGTTCCTTTCTGTTTAACGCTGTCCAATTTAAGGACGGCTCCTTATACGTCCTACGCCCTTTGCTATATATTTAGAGCTGCATAATTTTACTATCCTGCATTGCTGGCATGAATTTTTCAGTTCAATTTGTAAACCACAAATTGTAACCCCATTTCAAGCGATGGATCTTTCCATTTTTCTCGTGTCCTCTTTATCCCTCGCTTTGTCTATCTATATGTCAAAAGTAGACCGCCTGAATTCGTTTTTCCTCCTTCGACGATTGAAAGAAAAATGGCAAGGGTCCCGTAATGGTAGACTCCAGGAGACGGTAGTCGCTCGCCGAGGTCCTCACCGCGGGGAGCACTCCCCCCCCCCCCCCCCCCCGCCCCGGTTTTCGAGACACGCTCGCGTTCTTATTACGCCAACATGGGCTGGAGTCGCAGTGCCGCGCAGTGGATCGAGTCAATAGGAGAGGTCGAACATGGCATTTTTGACTAAAACTGCAAATTTTGATGTTTATTTCGTCACATTTTTAATTTCAAGGGAAGTTTTAAGAAGGAAATTTTACGAGGAAACTCATGGAACCACTTTCAGATCCTGAAGATTTAGTATGAACGGAGTTATAAGCTTTTAAAGTTTCCAAATCGTCACCTTCCAGGCAAAGTATCACAAGCGCCATGCGACGTTCAGAAATTTCCGCCGCCATTTTTTTTTTTTTTACAGAGAAATTGTTCAACGAAGCTGTCCGAAAATTTCGCTGAATTTTCTTTGTGCTGCCGATAAAATTTAGTGAAATTTCCAAACAGATTCAACCGACAATTTCTCAGTAAAGAAATGAAATGGCGGCGGAAATTTTTAAACGTCGCATGGCGCTTGTGATACTTTGCCTGGAAGGTGACGAAATTATGTCCGGACTCTCCTCTCGACTCGATCCGTTGTGCGCCGGAGCAGACGCATGGAGCTCTTGTCCTTGTCGAATATTTATTTAAATGGGAAATCTTCATTCGCGAAGTCCGAACAGCGCGAGGACCCGAGCTCACCGGGTACGAGTTCCCCACGGTTCGCAATTTGCCGGGCGCCTAATGATCCCGCCGAAGCCGATCCGGGTCTGATTTAGTAATCGCATTGTTTTTTATTGCGTGCTGATTTCTTTGTCCGTCATTTGCGGGCTCACACTCTCCCGCGCCGAACCCACTGCCGTGCTACTATACTACCATACTGCCGTGCTAAGGAAAAACGGCGTATGAACCTTCAGGCGTTGCCAAGTTTCCTTCGATAAAAACCGAATTTACTAGGAAAATTGTGAAGAGTTTTTTCCAAAAATTTCTGACCATTTTGTACGCAACTTAATCTAACATATCTGAAAATTTCAAAGAAAAATGTACATATATGTCGTCAAAAAGGCATGTTTTATCAAGGGAAATTTGGCAACTCTCGAATGTTCATGCGGCGTTCTTCCTTAGCATGGCAATATACGGAAGAGGGCAGTATGTGCACGGTGGGAGAAATGAATCGCAGAGAGCACTGCGGGCTGATTATTGAAATTGATAGACAAAGTGATGGACTAAGTTATGGACAAAGTAGGCAAGGAGAAAATGGAGCGATTCTATTGGTGGAAGAAGCGGGCGGTTGGAAAGGCGGGGCTTCGAAGAGTAATTAATGGCAATCAACCAGAGACACCATATAGTTATAGCCCATAATTCTCCTCTGTAGACTGTAAGAGCCAATCGTTTTAACCAATAGATGGCTACAATCTTTTGGCGTCTTATTTGCCTAACGCTGAGGTGTTACATTAAGTGACATCTAGAGATGGTCCACGGGGGTTCATTTTTCCCTCATTATGGAAATAGTAATATTGCATTTTATGTTTTTTTTTTAATTTTTTAGAAAAATCGCCAGTGATACGGAAGATCTAAATAGTTTTTTTTACCATTTAAGCTCATATATAAATTTTTTCCACTAATTAATTGGATGCATTCACGATAATATAAACAGTGTGCTAAAAAAGGAGCAAAAAGAACTATGATGCATATTTTTATTTTTTATTTAATCCAGTTTTATACAGTTCCGTTTGGAAAGAATACGTTCAACCCGTGCAGGCAATTTTTTCGGATTCACTGAGCATTTTGCCGTTTTCCCCAGCAATTTTGAGGATTCTTCGAAATTGTAATTCTCTCGACTTTGTCCTCTGTTGCCGAACATTTTTTCTCACCCTTGTTCTAATGTATCATTTATTTTTGTTTTTTACAGATGCACCCAGACTAGAAAAATCTCCACTTTTAGCGAATGGTTACAATCAACCACCAACGCACCTAAACCATATGCAATTCTTACCAATGAACCACCCCGCACACACGGCCATCCTACCCCCTGGGCTGTCGCATCATCCTGGACTCCCCAGACCAGACAGTGCAATCATGAAAGCTCAAGGAATTCCCGGAATGGAAGCTCTCGCCAGGTAGCTCAACTTTTCATCTTTCCTTTTCCTACTCGAAAAATTGTGCTCATTTAATGCATTTACACAAAAAAAATCACTTACTGCAAAATAATCAACTTTGCTTGAAAAATAATTTCATTTGCTTGAAAAAAAGGGAAAAAATGAAAGAGGGTCTTATTGCTTTGAAAGGAAATTCTATGTGTTTATAAGATATTCTGTTTGCAAGGTACATTCAATGGAAGTTTCTTTCGATTAAAATAGAAGTTTTTTCTGTGTGGAAGACGGAACTAGTGTATACCTGAATACTGTAATAAAATAACGAAGGGATTAACCTAAGTAGTTCTTTGACACAGCGTTTGGTTCTGCTTCCCAAATTCTTGTAAGAAAAAAAGACTAACGATAGGAAATAACAAATTTCAAGCTCCGTTTTGTGAAGCTTGCAAATTTTGTATTCCAAGGATTAAAAGCCGACAGAAATCGATGATGATCTGAACTTCAACTGAAAGAGAGAGATTCTAAGTTGTATGGACAGGGCAGGGTTGCACAGGTGAAATGAAAAATATGAAATGTTGAAAATTTCCGTGAAATATATCATGAAATTTCGGGAATGTGTGAAAAATATGAACAATATGAAACCTAATTTCAGTAGCTGGGTGTGCAACACGCACTAAGAAACACCAAAAATCACAACCCAGTCGCCCTTCATTTAATTTTGCATTTAATTTTGAAAAATATGCATCAATATTTTTCTGAAATTTCATGAAATATTTCACATAAGCTATCAAGATTTTCTTTTTCATGAAAAATTGCAACCCTGTCCCGAAGGTCCGTGCATTTTTCGAGCAACTTGGGTCAACACAGCAAGGCATACGGTAGCGAGGGCGCGGAGTAAAATATTTCGAATCGGAAGGAAATTAAAATCAGGAAGGGACATTTTGATAAAGTTTACTTTCTTTAATCAAATACTTTATTAATTCTAACTTACACTTCGCTCCCTCCCTCTCACTCGCCCCCGACCCTCGTCGGTCGAGGGAAAAAAATCTCAATAATTATAATAAACGCAATAAAAAAGCGCAGCAAGAAATATCAAAAAAATGTCTTGTTTTCATTAGAGCTTAATCTGCCATGTTTATTAAGTATCCCGACAAAGATCTCCACGTTCTGATTAAGATTCTGCCGTCGCCTTTGATGTTACCAGATGGTGCTCGAAAATCAGCACTTCCCCCATTCGAACCCGTCTAAAATATCCAAATTTAAACTCCAAATCTGGCAACCTCGATCGCCTCCTCACAGCCGTCTTCCGGATTATTTCTCCCGCCGGCGGCTTGCAACTTTCTGTTTTCATTTTGATTTCTTTCATCCCCTATTGATTCAATTTCGTGCCATCGGTTCCTTGGCTCAGCTTTAATCGAAATTACAGGTATGACGTCACCTTGGGGTCTATTCATTGGGACGGTTTTCAATTTTTTTCAAATTAGCTATAAATTACAGTGCCTCAACCTGCATGCTGCAGATGGTAATGTAAAATGTGCTGAATAAAATCAGGAGATTTCTGATCCGAACCCGATCGCATTTTCTATCGATATATTGAAGACGAATTGGTTGGAATAAGTTAGAAACAATGTAAGTGAAGTGTTAAGTCCTTGCAACTATGAATAAACAGAGTGAACGTAGCCGAATTGCTGCGAGCAACTATTGCTACTCTTGAGTCACTCACATTGCCTATCAAGATATTGAAGGCGAATTGGTCGGAATAAGTTAGAAACAATGTGACTGAAGTGTTAAGTCCTTGCAACTATGAAGAAACCGAGTGAACGTGGCTGAAACGCTGCGAGCAACTATTGCTGCTCCTAAGTCACTGACATTGCCTATCGAGAAATTGAAGGCGAACCGGTCTGAACGAGTGAGAAACAATATTGCCGGTAACATGGTAGTGTACAAAGAATAGATGGCTTTTCGGAAACAATATAGCTGTGAATAAATACTCAACGAATCAGATAGCATTCATTTTCCATTTTCTTATCGAAAAGCCTCTCACCATTTCAAGATAAAAACAAATGATGACCAAACTGAAAAATTTAAAAAGAGGGAAAGCGACTCGTATCTCAGTTTTTATTTTTGAAGTACCCTCAAAAAGTTCACTTCTGCAAAAAAAAAAAAAAATACATAAAAAGAAGGACTAAACTAATAGATATTTTACTTAGTTAATCAAAATAAGGTTTGTTTGAACTTTTTCTCTATCATCCTACTCTGATCGCAAAGGAAGAACGCCATATGAGCCTTCAGACATTGCCAAGTTTCTTTCGATAAAACCCGAATGTACTGGGAAAATAGTGAATAGCTTTCTCCAAAATTGTCAGACAATTTTGTACGCAATTTAATCTGAAATATCTGACGATTTTAAGGCAAAATATGCATGAATGCCGTCAAAAATACATGGAAATTTGGCAAAACCCCAATGTTGATAGGGCGTTCTTCCTTAGCACGGCAGAATAAAGCTCTGCAATCATAACCGAGGAGAATCAAGACTGGTCCCTGAAAGAGTTTCGCGGAGTCATAAGTAAGGACGTATAGTTGTGGTCGGTCGGCGAAACTTTGAAATCACGAGACAAGAGGGTGGGAGGCAAAAAGGGTGGTTGGAGCCATTGTTGAGACAGGGCTCCGACACCGGCAAATATTAATCAGTTGAAGACGGATTAAGGCGTCTTATAAGACTTCCTCAGTTTAAAATCACTCCACCCACTCCCGAACTTTCGGCCGAGCATTAACTGTAGCTTCTCCCTATTGATTTGCAAATAACTCATCCGGGCGCACAATGACGCCAATTCCTCGGAAATTTGGATCCATCGACTCGTGTAGGAGACGTCCAGTGGCCAGAAGCAAGAATACGAGCATATACTGAAAAAAAAAGGTACTTGGCTCAAGCCTGATAATTCTTGAATTTGCCGCCATGAATTCGCTTTATCTTGATTTCAGCTGAATTTTTCTTGATACAAGCAAAATAATGCTTGGGTTAAGCGAAAATGTAGTTTCTATTAAACAGCACAGTTCGTAATCTAAGAAAAAATACTTCTTGGCGGCAAACGTAAGATTCTTTTTTTTTCAGCGTAGGTAAACTTTAACAAAAACGTATCTCGATTGTGGTTTCATTTTTAATACAAAGTTCGCCCCGTGACCGTTTTGCGGAATATTTTTTCCTGAAATTTTTTAAATTGAATTGAGCGCTGGAAAAAAGTCTCTTGGAACCAGAGTCCAGCCTCAAATTTTACAAGAAGAAATACTCTTGATTCAATCGGATTTTTCCTTGAATCGAGAGCCAATCCTCTTAATTTAAGCGGATTTCCCTATGATTTAAGCAAAAATCCGATCGAATCAAGAGTAATTTTTCTTGTAAAATTTTTAAGAGTCTGGACTCGCTGAGCGATCCAAGAGACTTTTTTTCAGTAGTTTATCAAAATGCAACGAAAATTTAAGTATAATAAATTTGCAAGACACGGGAAAAAATGGATTGCTGATTTAGCAAGTAAATTGTGATAAAATATATCCGGCATGGTTCAAATGTACATTTTATAATAGTTGACAGCTAATCGTGGTGAAATTAGCATTTTCTTATTGTAAAATCTACATTGAAACATATCGGACACTTTTTTGAACTACACAATTGTTAAATCAGCAATTTCATTTGTTTCCGTATATTTCGACGAAGTTCGGATCTCACCAGATTGGATTCTTAGCACCGAAAGGTTCATACAGTGTTTTAAGTAGCCAGGCAGTATGTAACCAAGATTATTCATCGTCAATTTATGCTGCGTTTGACACAAAGACATGAAGACGGAGCACTAAAAGCAAAAAATGAAGCTTCTAGAGCTTCTTTTCAATCACCTCTACTATTGGCTAGAGGATTGGCGGCGAAATCGGGACAAGTTTGAATTCAAATGTAGGGCGGGAACTAATAAATAAAATTGCGGAAACAAAGTATTTTAGGTTGATTTTTGCCCAAATTCAGGTACACACTCATATTTTATTAACTTTAGGTTAGTTTCGGTCCGTCGTCGACCGACTGATTTCATTTGGGAGTAACGTAGATCTAGAACTGTAACGGCCTGTTTGAACCTGCAGAACCACCATAAGCAGAAGAAAAACTAACTTTATCTGAGATTACTGCCTGTTACCGAGCAAAAGTAGGTGTAATATATTAGGACGCAGACCGAACTTTCTTAATATAATCGTTTAAAGCATTTAAAACACGTTTCGAAGAAGAAATAAGGAAAAATCAAGAGGACAAGTTCAAATCAAATTTCCGTTTGCCGCCATGGATTCCCGCGCTCATTTACACACTCACACAAACGCGCAGCGCCGAACCTAGCTTCACTTTTTCCCCGTGCTTTTAGATACGAGCGCTCCGTCTTTATGTCTTTGGTTTGACACCACGTCACCGCCGCTGACCAAAAGCACTCCCCTCGGTCGAAGAAGGGGCACTAAGAATAGTCGAGTGGAGGGGGAGGGGGGTTTGCTAAGGTTTCGCGAGACGTTTGACTTCATAATCTAATTACTCAAAGAAGCCACGCTCTAGCCTTTTGTCTCTACAATCCAATAATTGAAACCTAAGCTTTATTTTAACCTTTCAGAATTAATAACCCAGTCATTCACTCGAAAGTGCAAATTACAAGTCGGAGTCCATTTTCTTTCGAGCCCATCGTCATTTGCGTCTTTCGCCTTGCATTAGGCCCCTCGCCTTTGATAAGCCCCTTTAAACTCTTGCTTCTACGAATTCCCTCCCCGGTTCCCTTCGACTTAAAGTCCGGTCGCTACAATACGGAGTCGGGAAACTTTCTGCTCAACACCCAGACGCAACCAAGTTCCTTGCCGAAAAATGATTTACCATCCACTGGGCTCGAACATCGGCGTTTTCTGCGGCTTGAAGCTTTAGAGGAGGTAAAAGTGACACGAAGGAAGTACGCATGTTCTGTAAGTTGCTATTCCACCTGCAATTTTTGAGGTAGGCTAGAAAACATCATTTCGTCACCTTTCGGCCAAAATATCAAAAGTGCCAAATGCGAAGTTTCAAAATTTTCACCGCCATATTATTTTTTTACATAGAGATTGTTGGTGAATTTATTTGAAGATTTCACTGAATGTCCACGGCAGCACACAAAAAATTTAGTGAAATTCTCGGACAGCCTCGTTGAACAATTTCTCTGTAAAAAAATTAAATGGCGGCGGAAATTGTTAAACGTCGCATGGACCTTGTCATACTTTGGCCGGAAGGTGACGATTTATGGATCGATGGTTACCTACTCAAGGAGCTAAAAAACGCAAGGAAACGGGTAACCAAAAACAATAAACACAAAGCAAGGAACGTATCACTAGGGTGGTTTCTACCCCCTCCTCGACTAAGAATCAAGAATATATAAAAAATTATAAAAATAAAAATTGTTTTGTAGGTATACATACTTTTTTCGTGTATTTTTGTTTTTGGTCTAGGAGGGGCTTTAAACCACCCCGAAACGGCCCAAGCTTTACGTCTGTTGTTATTTTTGGCCTTGGTTACCCGTTTTTTGGGGGGTTTTTAGTTGAACTATTCGGGCTATTTTTGTGTATTATTGTCTACTCAAGGATATGGGACCTCTGTTGTTTGCAAAATAACTGTAAATTATGCTAATCTTGACCTAGCCAATCTAATGCTAGCTTCATTTCTCCATTGAAGCTCCTGTAATTGATATTATTATAGAGGTTGTGTTTTTCATGTGGAGCGAAACTTAATATATCATACAAACTTGATTTTAAATCAATGTGTGGTTTCTTTTCTTCTTAGATCTGGCCTATGGGAGAACTGTCGAGTGGCATACGAAGACTTAGTAAAACACTTGGAAAGGTAAGATGGAAAATTTGGCTTTCATTACCTTTCCTCTCTTTTCTCAGGCGCAACTGTAATGTAGAAACTTTCAGCGCATTAGAAAAATTTAAACTAAAAATAATGTTCGTCATCAAGAACAAATTCCAACGATCCATACTGGAGGAAACAGTGGAAACATACGAGACCACATTTCTGGGGGTGGGGGGGGGTGGTTGGTCGAAAAAGCTAATACATTGAGTGGTCTACGAGCATTAAGGGGGTGCCCAGGGGACAAGCGAGGCAAACGAACCAACACCAAACCACCGTCCTCTAATTACCGGATTGTGGTTCGAAACCCCAAAATTCCGCCTCGTCCAATATTGCTCAAGAAAACCGCGGTCCACTTTTTGCGGCCGTATACACTCACACACCCTCTCACACACACGCGCGAGAGGGAAATCTCACCCCCTTGCTGGGATACAGGAGCCAAAAGGACTTAAGGCGGAGGGAGTCAGAGGGCAGTTCATTAAAGGCGGTCCGAGACATAGGCGTAGTGGCTTTGCTTTGCGCACCTCATTATAGTATTAATTTCTGGCCACGTGCATCCCCGCCCTTCCTACCCTCGTATCATTTGTATTCGCGGAAGGGGGTAACGTGAGGCTTGTTATTAAAATTGTTGTCATTAATCATTCGTTTCGGCGTTCCGACGCGACGCCTCCTTGCAATCCCACCAACCAGCGCTTTGCGATAAATCGATTTGGCTGCCATTTAAACCCATGGAAAAATATCGATAACCAGGTCTAGCACCCTAACAATCGATTCTTTACCGTAGCTTTAAATGGGGAATTATCGGTGATCGAACATTCACGCCTCAGTGGCGTGGCGTGAACTGCGATACATCGATTGTTATGCCATTTAAACCTTTGGAAAAGGATCGATAGATAGGGTGTTCGCAGCGAACACCTTAATAATCGATTCTTTATCATAATTTTAAATGGCATAACAATCGATATATCGCAATTCACGCCACGCCACTGTCACGCCTCGCTAACGCCACCAACGCCTTTAGTCTCCGCTTGGTGTCGTGGTGTGTACTAGGGTTGGATTTTGGGCGCTTTCTCATCCCCGCTTTTCTATCTCAATTTGATTCGTTTTTGAATCATTGGTGGATCCAGAAAATTGGCAACATTGTGTTTTTCAGAATTTTTGTTCGTCGTCACCGGCCAAAGTATCACAGACGTCATGTGACGTTTCAAAATTTTCGCTGCCATTTTATTTTTTCTTACAGAAATATTGTTCAACGAAGCTGTCCGAAAATTTCATTGAATTTTCCTCTTGCTGCCGATAAAATTCAGTAAAATTTTCAAACAGATTCAACCAACAATTTCTCTGTAAAAGAATAAAATGGTGGCGGAAATTTTGAAACGTCGCGTGGCGCTTGTGATACTTTGGCCGGAATGTTGAGATTTTTACGCGATTTTATTTTTATCTCAGTCCTTTTCAGATAGACGAATGACATTCGCCGAAAAATTTTCAAATCCCACCGGCAAAATATTCGCCCCCATCAAATTTTTTTCGTTTCTGCACTTTTTTCTTCAGAGTTTGGTTGCCCCAAAACCCAACGATTCAATTCAACCATGCACCACGTCTAGCAGCCCGTCAGTTCAAAACGAACAACCCCCAACGCCCATAAAATTTGTGAAACGTAAGTGCCGTTCACAGCCCGCAAATTTGTCGCCGGTAAATCACGCGGGGTAACGAGGAGTTTATCTACCGCAGCGGGGGTTGCATACCTCCCCGGCGCGAATGAAAAATCTGCCACTCCTCTCCGGCCCGGGTAATAAAACAGCCATGCATACGGAAAGCGATGAAAAGTCATTTTTGGAATACGTTCTCGAAATTTACCGAGAAAAATGGTGCCGCGCGAAAAAGAATAATAAAAAAAACCCCGTCGGATGCGGTGCGATGAAAAATCGTCGGCGACCAGGGGTGACTGCGGAACACGGGAGAAACAGATAAAATAAAATAAAATAAAAAAGTAAAAAAAAGAGCGTCGCACTGCCGATGCCGAGGGTGGGGGTGGAGGGGGTGAGGGGGTAGGGGGTGCTGAAGCCCCGCGCGCGAGATAACAAATTTAAAAATAAGTTCGATTGTCATTTGTCAAAGTACTTAGCTCACTCATGAAGTCACTCCGGCGCGGAGGGGTTGCTCCGGTGGTCGATTTTTTAACGGAGGGTTGATATTTCTTGCTTCATTTCGCCGCCCTCCAAGACGCCCGCGCTGGCTGGCGAGCGATGAGGACATAATAATAATGGAAGACACAGATGTTCCCCGACCGAGAGAACAGCCACCCGAACAATTTTATTCTCCTTTTCTTAATATCTCTTACTTTTTATACTTTTTTCAATTTGAGATAACAGCCCGGTCGCTCCAAGTTTGAGTGTTGCTTTCGTCGCCAGGACGCCCTTGCCAACCCTCCGCTTAGCTCCGCGGGTATTAGGGGTGGTTTTGGGGGGCGTTCGACGATCTGGCTCCGGTGTTTTTAGATTAATGGACGTCTTTTCGCCGAACAACTGGAATCATTTTTCAGCTGGCGCTTCTTACATATGTAAGTGTTATCGAGACTTCGCAAGGAGCGGTCGTGAAGTCGTTCGGAAGACTTCAGCTGGCAATATTTCAGCTCATTTCTCTCGGGGATGAGACGCGCCGCGTGTTTCAGGTTTCAGTTCGCTCCTCGCGCAAGGAAGTGGAAAATGATCGTGACGAGTCAAGTGCGGGGAAAAATCTGCGAAATAATTGTTCCCTGTAAGAAGAGACATTATATTCCAGAGACCAGGGCTGGATTAAGGGGGTGGCCACGTGGGCCGCGGCCCACGGCGGCAAATCTAAGGGCGGCAACAATTTGCAATTTTTTTAAGCGTAGGCATAAAAAAGAAATTGGATTTAGACGAAAAAAATTACAAACGAGAAAAGCTCTCAACAAAATCTCTCATTTACTGAGAGTATAGTAATTTCTAATTGTATCGTCTCTTAGTGATACAAGAGACAGTGCCTTCAATTTGTCGAGTTAAGAGAGAAATCAAACACTCTATTGGGCCTGGAACTTAGAGACTTAGAGAGAAATGATAACGAGGACTTGAGATGAAAAGGAGAAGCCCTCGGCGCGGCGATCGGCATGTAACACATATTAGCGCCTACAAGACTGCACGAATACTTCTCGCATTGCATCAAACTTAGTGCGGTCATTGCGATCAGCGTGAAACGCATAGCGCCTACAAGACTGCGTGAAAACTTCACGCATTGCGTCCAACACAGTGCGTTCAGCAGTGGTCGGCGTGAAACGCATAGCGCCTACAAGACTGTCTGAATACTTCACGCTTTGCGCCAAACATGGAAGGCCTTGTCCACACAGAGATAGGTTTGCGAGACTTAACTTTCGCGCAAAGTTCCGTGAACTTTTGCTGCTTTTGCTGAATTTGGACTGCGCGTAGCAGAAAGGAACCAAGCCACTTCAGCAATTGCCAAAAGTAACTGGGCAATTGATTTTTTGCAAAAGAACGTTTGTGAGGATTCCTTTGACAATTTTAAGGAATTCAGTTCATACTCTGCAGAAAATTCACTGAAATTTGAACACAAATCCGCATAACCATTTTCATGAAAAAAACCTAAGTGTCCACTTATATTTGGCAATAGCTGATGTGGCCTCGCTCCTTTCTGCTTAATGCTGTCTATTTTATTATTCATCGTTTTTCGCTGAAATTTCTATTTTATTTTAAGACTACCTGCGGGTTGATTGTTGGCATTGATAGACAAAGCGATAGACGAAGGAGACATAGGGAGTATGGGGCGCTCCTATTGGTTGAAACGGGTGGTTCTCATAGACTAAGAGGGAAAACGATGGACTAAGTGTAGGAACTCTTGTTGTTTTTCAGTAGCCAGTCTACTGCATACCTCCTTTGCCAATTGCAATTACCCGCTTCGACCAATATGATTACTCCATTTCCTCCTTGCCCTCTTTGTCTATCATGTCTACAATTGTGTTTATCCGTTTCAATAATCAGCTTCCTGTTCCATTTTCATCTCCTCGGTGATTTTCATTCGCTGCATCTAACAGTCCATTACGCACGCAGCGCTCCTGGCGGAAGCAGTGGCAACTTGGCGCGCGCGTTCTTGCAAAACCAATCAGGGGCAACATTGTTTTCTGGCCCCGCGAAAGAGCTGCGACATGATTTACAGTTCAATTATAACAAAAAGACTTGCAATGAACCGATCGATGATTGAGAATACGCCTATTTTAATATCATAAAATCGAAATGGATACCTGAGCAGGCTCAGCGTAGCGCCAGCAAGCTCAGCGATGTTGGTCGTTAACGGGTCAGCTTACTACCGCGCTAAGAAAAAACGTCATATGGTCCTTCAGACGTTGCCAAGTTCCCTACAATACTATTCGAATTATCAGTGAAACTTGTGGATATTTTTTTCTCACTTTTTCAGAGAATTTCATTCGCAATTTAATCTACATAATGTGCAAATTTCAATGAAAAAAATGTATAATTTTCTTGAAAATTGAATGTTTTAAAAGGAGAAATTTTGCAGCATCTAAATGATCATAAGCCGTTTTTCCCTTGCACGGCAGCTTGCCTCATTAGATTTTGAGTTAGAGTCTTTTGCACGATGCAAATTAGTTTCGACTATCTGTGATGTATCTGTGATGAAGTAAAAAATCCTGTTACGTCCTACCGTATAAAATGTGTATGGTAGGAAGTAGCTATTTTATTGTAAGGTCCACAACCGTAATCTTCGGTTACGTAGACCAGAAACTTTGTAACCTAAAAGAACTGTAGATTAGTCAATGAAATCGAAGTGTGTACCTATGCCTGAGGCTTCGAAAAAACATTCTTCTTGAGATGTTATTTTGACTCAAAGCGTCTTTACTTGTCAACCAGTTTTTTTTTTTTTTTTTTTTTTTTTTTTTTTTTTTTTTTTTTTTTTTTTTTTTNTTTTTTTTTTTTTTTTTTTTTTTTTGTTAAATTCATGGAGATTCAACTCAACATTAGTTTTTTTAAATAAAAAAACTTCGTTTTGTTATCGTTAAGTTTAAGTCAAAAGACGACAGCAAAACAAAGTTTCTTTACCTAACAAAACTGGCTTTAAGTTAAATCTGCACGAATTAAAAAAAAAAAAAAAAAAAAAAAAAAAAAAAAAAAAAAAAAANTTTTTTTGTTAAATTCATGGAGATTCAACTCAACATTAGTTTTTTTAAATAAAAAAACTTCGTTTTGTTATCGTTAAGTTTAAGTCAAAAGACGACAGCAAAACAAAGTTTCTTTACCTAACAAAACTGGCTTTAAGTTAAATCTGCACGAATTAAAAAAAAAAAAAAAAAAAAAAAAAAAAAAAAAAAAAACGAATTTTGTCGAGAAGAAACGAAGTTTTCGGTTAAAATAATTTCGCGATAAATTTTTTTTTCATCGTGGGTTTCTGGAAAGTGCCTTAGAACCACCTTAAGCGACCCCACTTTGAGACCTACGTGTTGCTCCCTGGAGCATTTCTGAAAGGAGGTGCGATTTGCGATGGGACAAGCTTAACTCCGGTGCGTGCTGAGAGTGTCGCTCGATGGAAAGTTCGATCCTTGGTTCATTCAATGGACACACTCGACTTTTTTTCTTTTTTCCTATAACTTCTGGCAGACAAATAAGCGGCGGAACCCATTATGCGGGGCACGCTTAAAAGGACACGACTAGCTCAACGTGAGTCCGATGGTGTCACCAGTCACAGACCCAAGACCGCCGTTGACAAATCGCCCTGGAAATCCTATTTACTTTCATTCGTGAGGCAGAATTCTCAAATTCTTTGCGAAATCATACACTGAATAGAAAAGTTACGGGATATATAGACATACCGTTCGTTCCGGGTTCAGAGGCCGAAAGTTCCGGGTTCTAGAGCCGTAGCTTCGATAGCTCCGGGTGCTGCGTCCGGAACTTCCAGCCTCTGAGCCCGGAACGCGGATGGTATGTTCATAGTACGGCCTCCATGGCCGCTTTTTTTTCAGTCTAATTAATGATAGTCTACGACCTAGTTTAGTTTTTTTTTTCGTGAGGATCAACTACAGCCTGCTTTCAGAGAAATTCCAAGTCAATAGACCGTTTTCAATACATCAAATAGGTGAGATTGTATCGATATCGATTGGTTCAACATGTTCACGTAGCCTTAAAAGTCAATCAAGTGATCTGAAGAAACAGGATTTTTCTGATAGATTTTTGATCCTTATTAGTACTAAATGGCATCGCAAAGTGAAATAGTTAGGAATTTTCTCATTTCCAGCTTTTCCGACTGAAATCCTGAAAGTTTTGTTTGAGGTCATGTTCTATTGTTTTAAACCAAACGATACATCGAACCACTATAAACCACTAAACGATCTATAAAATCCGAAGAAATGCCTAAAAATTAGGGGTTTCCGAGTGTGCGATCTGGCAGCAATGCGCGGGACTGGCGCAACCCATTAGGCCGTGTTCGATGACCAATAAGTCGATACCAGTGTGGTCGACGCAAAAAACAATCGGTGTCTGGAATAAATCCCGGCTTATCGCCTTGTGTCTACACTTCATGCTCACTCAATACCATTCCGGCTCCCTTCTTCTTCTTCCCGCGATTCCTTCTTCTTTTTCTTCTTCTCCCTCTTTTTCCGATTTCGCTCCTTTTTGTATCTGGACATCACCTTATGCCCCCCGTCCCCCGCTCGTACCCCTGGCCCCGCGCCATCGCGGCTACGCGGAGACAAGTGCAGTGTTTAGTGATTCGCCAGTTATTTCATTCAAAAACTCGCATGAATGCCCTGCTCGAGAAGAACGCCGTAAGAGCAAATGCTGCGGTGCCAAATGTGCCGTGCCGAGGAAAAACGCCGTATGAGCCATCAGACGTTGCCAAATTTCCTTCACCAAATCAAGGATTTTTAGGAAAATTCGTGAATATTTTTCTTCAGATTTTTCAGAGAATTTCCTTCGTAATTAGATCGACATCATCTGAAAATGTCAAGAAAAAATATTCATAGCTCTCCTTTGTGACCAATATCCAGAAGCATAATACAAAATTGCCCTTGAAGTTCGCAGAAAGTGTATATATTGTAATGCTAAGTTCAAGTCTTCTGTAAACCTCCTTAAATTAAGGCGTCAACCGGTAGGGACTTTCTAAGGAGAACATCAGTTCGAGGAACGACTATTGGACTGCATTTTGCAATTTGGAACTATAAATTCTGTCCCGGTTTAAAAACAACGTATATGCTGTTAGTTTCCCTATGCACATAAGTGTTTTTTCAGATAAGCCAGAATTTCGTCACCTTCCGGGCAAAGTATCACAAGCGCCATGCGACGTTTCAAAAATTCCGCCGCCGTTTTATTTTTTTACAGAGAAATTGTTCAACGAAGCTGTCCGAAAATTTCACTGAATTTTCTTTGCGATGCCGATAAAATTCAGTAAAATTTCAAACAGATTCAACCAACAATTTCTCTGTAATAAAATAAAATGGCGGCGGAAATTTTGAAGCGTCGCATACTTTGGCTGGAAGGTGACGATTTATCGTTCCAAATTGCAAAATGCATTCTAAATGTGCCCCTCGGAGAGTATTTTATCACTGGTCACAGCGGCGCGCAGTGGATCGAGGCAATCAGGGAGGTCGGACGCGACATTTTTAACTAAAACTGCAAATTTTGATGTTTAATTTTTCACATTTTAAATTTCAAGGGGTTGCTTTTAGAAGAAAATCTCACGAGGAAACCAATTAAGCCACTTTTAGAACCTCAAACTTTTGTATAAACGGAGTTACAAGCTTTTGAATATTCCAAATTTTGTCCGATCTCCGCCATTGACTCGATCCATTGTGCGACGTCTCAAAAAAAAAAAAAAAAAAAAAAAAAAAAAAAAAAAAAAAANAAAAAAAAAAAAAAAAAAAAAAAAAAAAAAAAAAAAAAAAAAACCCTGCCACAAAAAACACAAAAATCGCACAAAATCACAAAATCTGCCGATATCCGTTATACTGCCGTGCTAAGGAAAAACGCCGTATGAACATTCGAGAGTTGCCAAATTTCCCCTGATAAAACATGTATTTTGGACGACACTCGTGCACATTCTCCTTTGAAATTTTCAGATGTTTTAGACTGAAGTGCGTACACGATTGTCTGAAAATTTTGGAAAAAAATATTCACAATTTTCCCGGTAAATTCGGTTTTTATCGAAGGAAACTTGGCAACGTCTGAAGGCTCGTACGGCGTTTTTCCTTAGCACGGCAGTATACAGGATCGTATAGGAAGCGACCCGCAAAAGCGGAGCGAGGAAGGGAAAGAAGCAACCCCCATGATCATCATCCCTCGCGTCGAGGCGAACTTTTCCTGGGTTATGAAAACCGATACGGCGCTGTTGACACTCGGCCGTCGGCGACCCACCCCCGCGCGGGGCTGCAGCGGCGAAGGGTGGCGTCGCCCACCCCTAGAAGAAGATCCGGGGGTAAAAGGTGTTCATATTTACGGATAGGGAAGGGGTGATTGTCATACGTCGTGACAAATGGAGTTGTCCACGTGAGGTCAATTCTGCCCACCCTCCCACCGACCCCTGGCGGCGGTCCTTCAAGACAGTCCTGTCTCCGAAAGAAAAACGAGTTTCCAATCGAAATCCAATATTCCACCCCCGGAGAGTCAAACTTTTTAACACCTCCGCGCAGGGTTGCAAAATGAAGTTCCGCACTGAAAAAAAAAATCTCGGTGTATTCTCGAAGAAAAGGGTAAATTTACCAAGAATTCAGGGTTCAATTTGATCCCAGTTTTTCTTGGTAAAATTACCATTTATGGAATTGGTAATTTTACCGAGAAATCTCGGTAAAATTTTATTGAACTTTCTCGGTAATTTTACTGGACCTTGGTAAAAACGCCAATATTTTTTATCGACTGTGGTAGAATTACCGAGATAAAATGGCAAAGTTACCGGGAATTGATCACCAATAAAAGTGGTATTCTTACCTGAAAAAAACAGTAAAAATACCGGTTTTTAGGTAAGCTTACCAGTCTGTCTTGGTAAAATTACCAATAATTGGTAAAAAAAAGTGAGATGGTAAAGGTACCAACGGACCTTGGTAAAAACGCCGAGAAGTTTTTTTCAGTGCGCGTTCTGAAAGAATTGGAATTCCAGTGAACACGGAAAACAAGAGGTAGGAGTGAAGTCCCAACTTGGACATCGTCGATTAACTGTAGTAGTGCCCCAATAAATTAGGTAACTAACCCAATTGTTTTAGGGAACTACCCTAAATTGAGTCGAGGTACTACCAATATGAATTGGAGATGACCATAATATCCAACAAATTGGGGTGTTGCCACAATTTTAAGAGATAACCCCGTAACACTTTTTTCCGCGGAAATTTCGTGTGAAATTAAACGAGGCTATGGGATATTTTAAAAATAACAAATTTATTTTAGAGGTTGAGTATACAACCATGCACTCAAATGCACCGACCGATTCCTTCAAGATTTTAAAATTATTTTTTCTACCATCTAAGTAAAATCATCGAATCTCTCTGTCCTCATGCGAGTATTAGGTCATTCAATCCTTCTTTAGAGCAAAAAGGAAGTAAGGCTAAAAAATGAAGCTGAAAAATTAGTACTACTTGTGTCATTGATCCTAATTTTGAATCTTAGTCTAGTTTCTTCTTTCTTGATAACATGATTGTTCAGGACCTAAAAGTTTTTGGGTTTGAACCTCTGGCGTTGTAACAATTGTGTTCATCAGTTGTGACAAAATATCTAATGCATAATCGAATTTTTTACAACATTTTTTAAACCGACGGCCAAATGGAGAAATCATGTATCTCTATAACAACGATTCAAAATTCTCGCATTCGTTTTATTATTTTAAGGAGAAAAAAGCCCATTTTATAGCTTGAAATTTTTCACGGAATATTCTACCAATAGTAAAGAAAACTTGAAGAAGTTATTAAAAAATTATTTCTCTAGTTTTCCATAGGGACATTAATGAATGATGGAAATTTTGCCATTTCCCGGACGGAAATTCGTGGTTTCGCATTGTGGTCATCAAAATGTTCCCAAAATTTTATGATAGGAGATGTATCAAGTATTCCACGATTTTATGTTTCGTGGAAATTTTGCAACTCTGCCTCCATAATCCCCGCCTTGGAAAAACTTTTGGTCTTGAGCGTCGCTGATTTTTTCCGTAAACGTTTTCGGTTTTGGCCGGACAATTGAATTGAGGGTCACCGCGAAGTTGGGAATTGGTTACATGTGTAGTTTACCCTCCGGTTTTTTTCTCCCCCGAATCCATTTCTACTCGATTAGGGACCCTTAGCTCAACAAATAAAGCTGTGATCGGACGGACTGGACACCTCACCCCTCGTGGCGAAACTGTCCACCCCCTCGGAGTGACCCTCGCTAGATCGGGATTTTAAGTTGATTCTGGGTAATCAATTGCACTTTCGCTTGATTTATTCTCAGATTTCAATCAATCCATGAGAATCCGGGCAGATACCTAAAATTTGACCTGAGACCTCTTTGGGGGCAGTTAGGACGTCTGCCGTGATGGCGAAGAGAGCAGTAAGAGTTAAATTTTCGAAATCGAGTTTCCTTCAAAATTCGTATAATCTCTTTCAGATGAAATCACTGAATTAGCTGAAACGACAAATTTCATCTTAATTATCATCAAGACGAGACATTTAATTAAGCTGGAAGTGTCCATAAATGACGTAGTTTCAGGCAAACCAGCTGTAAGTGGCATTATTCCTCCAGAGAGCCAATTATTTCAAGTAAAGTGCCGCCCTCCTCTGCCAATTTCTAACCTGAGAATGTGTTTGTTGTGTGTCCAAAACGCAACCACGAAGGCTTGCAGAAGATAGGAGTTACGGCTGTCTTGCCTAACGATAGCGTAGCATGAAAATGAAACATACCCTTTTTATGTAATTGAAATGAAATCAGTCGATTTTTAATCGTCCAAACGATTTCTAGGAGTCTTTCGGATGGTTGGTGTTGGTGGCAATTTCACAAAGAACGGAAGCTTCTTTCAATCAAATTTTCCAGTCAGACGCTTCAAAGCCTGTTTTTTCTAAACTTCCTCTCTGCACTTACTCACTCTCTTTGCTGTAACGATCGACTTGCTCTCAGAACAGCTCCGTTTCACTCGCCTACGCCTCACGTGATTTCCAGATAGTGCTGGAAAAGCGCAACATCGACGGCGCCTGGATACAACTATTCGTACTTTTGTGCTGTTTGTAGTATCACTGCAATTTGAAGGCGAAAATAGGCCTCCGGGCGGTTTTGTATATCGCTGATGGTTGGTGGCAATTTTACAAAAAACGGAGGCTTCTTTCAATACAATTTGAACATGAACACAGAACGCTCATCACGTCTATCTGTCGAAACTTTACTTCGAGGATTTTCTTTCGCGTGGCAAACGGACATCCACCTTCCTCTGCCGGAGCAAAACGCCGGCTCCACATTAGAGCTTTCTTTGTTGTTGATGATTGGATTCTTTTGTATCAAACATGCGTATGAGAAGATCGCCTTACTCACGAAAAACCGCGCATCAAACACACGGACTTGATCGGAGCTACGTCGTTTTTGCTGAGGCGATGACGGCGATCATCTTTGTTTCGCACCCGCGATGACATACGCGACAACCCTCCTCGCCACCCTCGATTTATTTTCAAAAATATAGAAATTCTTTTACGAGCGCCCTCGCCCAGGCTCCTTATCTTCGATATTTATTAGCGGGGTAGCTTCTGCATGTGTAGTTTACGCCGCTTTTATGACCGTCTTTCCGACGTGGTTTCTCCGTACGAATCCTCGACGGGCACGCAATGTGATTTTTCCCTCTCGTCTGCAAGCATACCGTCTCGCTGTTGCCATGTTTCATGTTAAATTTGATCATACATTTTACCAAACTAGAAAAAAACACACTTTAAAATGGCCCGAACTTTATGTAACAAGGTGGAGAAGTGATGCTTGGTCCATACCATTTCGCAGGGAAAACAAAGCCAAAAAATTCCAAAAATGCTTGACTCTAATTGAAGCATTTTTAGAATTTCTTCACTTTGTTTTCCCCGCAAAATGGTGTGGACCCAGCGTCATTTCTGCACCTTATAATTTCACCAAATAAGTAAAAATAAAGCATCAAACCATAAGTAAGCAGCTCTGAGGGAAAATGAATGATGGGCCAATTTGAAAGATATTTAAACATAATGGTGGTACGGTACATGTACCTATAATTTATAGATGCAGAAGAATGATAATATTATATCCGTGATACAATTTTTTTCCTGTCATTTTCAGAGATAGATTCCTCTTGAATAGAAAGAAGATAGATAGAAGGTTTTCTTGAAATAGAAAAAACAGTAAAAAGTTAAGGTTTCATAGCTACAATATTATCATTCTTCAACTTGAAAGAGGTACATTTCTATTCAGCATTGATGAAATGACGTTGTTTTCAATTTAAGCACTCTCGGGGCTCTCTCAAACTTTAAAACGCATAACATAAGAGGGGCTTGGAGGACAAGGCGCATAAGTGCAGTGTTTGCTATTTCGAGAATTGCGTGTTTGAAGTTTCGAAATTACATGGATATTCATGGCGGAAAGAAAGTTCAAACTATCTTTTCGATGCTTAAAAATCCGACTTGGGGAGCGAATTTTTCACAGAAGATGTATTAAGCAGGACTAGTTTTACTGATAATGATCAATATCTCAATTTATTGAAAAACTGCACTTATGCGTCTTGCCTTCAAGCCCCTCACATCTAGCACGCTTTTCAATATCACCCAAACGAAAGCTCAACTCATCCACGCAGGGTGGCAAAATTCCATGAAAAACAAATTCTTGAAATTTTACGCGAAAAATTTCATGGGATTCCAGAAATTTCTGAAAGATATTGAAAAGTACCGGTTCCTTTTCTCGTTCCGCAAAATGTAAAAATTGTGACATTCCGCTTTTCTTGTGTGTTTGAGTGCGAGTTACATACTCTAGCCTGTGAAACACATGAAATGTTTTCCAGCTTCGTGAACTTTTACGAAATATTTCACTGAAATTTCCAATCTTCATTTCTTTCTTACGTTTTATGCCACCCTACGTCCACGCATTCCCATCAAATAAACGCGGAAGCCACACGAACGCGACTTTGACGCCATCCAGCGTCAAAGTCTGGCAACAAGTGCCCTCTGTGCTTTTATCCATCTCTGCTCCATATAACCTGCAAACAAAGCTCCGCGCATTTCGCCCTTCCCATTGTGACGCGACGAAGGCGCGAGCGGGAAGGAGGGGGTTGTAGCGGGGGGGGGGGCGTTCGAGATGCTACTAAGCCAGCTGTAAATATGGGTATCATTGCGACCCGCGTGTTTATCTATAGGAAATGGCTTGAATTCACCTTAATGGAAACTAATCCAGTGAAATATACCGAGAGTGAGCGCTCACGTTCACGCTTGCCGCGCGTGAAAGCGTGAATACTGTGATTGTTGTTTGCTCTGCTGTTAGCTTATCTGCATGTCGCGCCCCCACCGCGACGCCCCGACGGGGCTTCGACGGGCCCCTCTATGGTCTGGCGTTCGGATCGTGCCAACTTCCTCGAGAAATCACTCTCCTTCCGCGGGATATTCTTCTTCGTGTCACCTGACGCGGTACCTGACGCGGTCCTGAGATTGGTCCCGACTCGCTCTCGCGGGAAATTTAAATGGCCGTCCGTTAGTTTCTCCTAAAATGGAGTTGTTGCATGTGTGAGTAATTTGCGATTTGACTTTTGATTCTTTTGTAAAAGTTCGCGAGAAACACGATGGTACCACTGGTTTTCTCCGAAATCAACTCCCAAGCTCAAAAAAAGGTCTCAAATTGAGGCCAAAATGGAGGGGATATCCCACCCTACCCTGAGAGTCCACGTCTACATCAAGACAAACGCTCCATACAAAGATAGGGAGCAAATACATTGACACGGCTACCACTTTATTTGGGAACTCTAAAATTGAAAACACGGCGACACTGCTAAAGTATTTGCTCCCTATCTGTGCATGGAGAGTTTGTTTTCATGTAGAGGTGGACTCTCAGGTTAGCGTGGGATATCCCCTCCATTTTGGCCTCAACTTCAGAGCTCTTTCTTTAGCTTGGGAGTTGATTTCAGAGAAAACCAGTGGCAACACTTTTTTCACACAATTTTCAAACACTTTTGATCAAATTGTGAGGTAAATTCTCGGACGAATAATATTCGCAAGTTTCCTAGAGAATCCGTATCTTATCCAAAAAGATTTGACAATATCTGGAGGCTCAAAAATTATCAGTTTAATTTTACTTAAAATTTTAATAAAATGAAAATAAAAATCAGTAAGACTTAAAAATTACAAATCTTGCCTACCCAAATTTGATAAAGCTGTCGGCATACCATTTTAACCACCTACCACGGTAGTCTTCACGGAAAAAAATTAACTGTTGATTTAGCATTTATATTGTTAAAAACATGTTCGACAAGTTTCAAATGCTGATTTTACATTTTAAAGAATGCTAACTTAACTACGCCCACTGTAAAACGAACAAATGTCGATATCGTGTTAGCATTTTTGTATTGTAAAATCAGCAATCGAAACTTGACGGGCCTTTTTTTAACAATTTAAATGCTAAATCAACACTTAAATTTTTCCCGTGTTCCTCCTTAGCACGGGAGAGAAGGCAACCTGCCACGCTCCCCTCGGAGGCGCGAGAGCGAATCCGACGGACAAGAAAAGGAATCAGATTCGTCAATAAGAAAGTGAAGGGGCCCGCTAATACACGACAGGGAGGTCGGGCTAAGTGTCTTAAAGGACCATTAACCCTTTGTTAGCGGGCAACCCTCGAGTTCTTACGTGCGTATCGGGTTCTGGAGTGCGCGATGCGCCGGATGGCGCGGGGTGCGGGGACGGGTGGGAGGGGGGTCGGGATAATTCGGGAGGGGAGGGGGGAGGGGGGAGGGGGCCTCTATTGACATATCAATCGCGAAATGTCACGGCAGATGAAAGGGCTTCCTCTCCGTGCCGCGACAGTAATCAAATATTATTCCACTACCTACAATATTGAATGTCGCTATTTCAAATATGTTAACCTCTCCCACTCCCCGCCCGGGCGACTTGGTAATGCAATTACGTTATTGTTCCGGGCTTTGATGTCGCCCACCAAAAATGGAATTAATATTCCGCCGTGGTCTAGGTCTGGGTCCGACGACTGCACTCTATGTACTGCGCCGCGTTAGGTCGAAAACGTCATTCGAGCCTTCGAAAATTGCCAGATTTCTCCTGATAAAATACTAAGTTTCTTTGAAACCCATGTAGTTTTCAAATAATAACGTTGTGTAGCTTTCCATAAAGATAATAAAGTATATAAGTAAATCTGCTAATCTATGCGTTTCTACACTGCCGTGCTGCACGGAGAAAAAAACTTCGTGCGTGGGACCCGAAGTCTAGGTTATATGGATCTCTGAAGTTTTCAGATTGAACAACTGACCACTTTAGGTCCAGCTGCTGAGGTTTGGATCACACATCTGAAGTACTTCGGTTTTCACATCCGAAAAACTTCGGTTCTCACATTCAAAAACCTTGGTTCTCACTTTTAAAAACCTTGGTTCTCACATTCAAAAACTTCGGTTCTCACATCTGAAGTACTTCAGATGTAAAAACTGAAATTTCAGATGTGTGATCCGAACCTTGACAGCTGGACCTAAAGTGTTCAGATGCTCAATCCGAAAACTTCAGAGATCCATATGACCTAAACTTCGGGTCCCACGCACAAGGTTTTTTTCTCCACGTGAGGAAAAACGTCGTATGTGCATTCGAATTTTGCCAAATTTCCTCTCTGAAAATATTTAATTTTGATGAAAGTTATGAATAGTATCCCTCAAAATGTTTAGACACTCCAGATACATTTACAGATACAACATTTGCTTGGCTCTAATTGAAAATTTTTCGGAACTTCTTCGCTTTATTTTTCTCGCGAAATGGCGTAGACCCAGGACCATTTCTCCACCTTCAGATAAATATTTGCACAACATTCTTTGGGAAACCGAAGAAAGAATTTTTACAAATTTTCCTAAAAATGTGTGATTCGTTGAAACTGACAACGTCTGAAGGCTAATACGGCGTTCTTCCTTAGCACGGCAGTACAGTTCTACTATGAACGTATGTGCAATCGGTGTAGCATCCCCGGCCACCCTTGAGTGTGTTGCGTGTTGCGTCCACGTGTTGCAGGCGAGTGCCCTTCGTCTATGTGTGGTCGTTTTAACCGAGCGGCTGTGTGAGTGCGTATAAGCTATCCGTTTTATCTATTAGTTTTGCTTTCGGTCTGCGGAATCGGAAAAAATTAATTATTTCTCTGCGGCTCTGCCGATGGGAATACAAATAAACCGAGGGGGTGGTTTCTCCTCTCTCGAGGATTCTGCACACACCGCATGTATAGTTTTGATCGAGTTCTACTGTTGAATCAAAGTTCAAACGCTTTGAAAAGTAAGCCCATTCCCATTCGCATAGTTGAAAATTGAAGGTTAAAAAAAAGTGATAATAAAATTAAAACATAAATAACTGAGGGAGTGTAATGGTTCACTTTGGAGAAAGTATAACAATCAGCTGCTCTTAGTGTCGCGAGTATTGCTCTTCATTTTTAAAAAGAAATAAAATAGGGGAAAAAATTAAAATACATCGGTCGCTTTATTTGTCTCACTCACCCTCTTCTTTAGTTTTTGAAAAGGCAGAGCCAGATAGGAATGATCGGTAACAAATTATTTCAACACTTCATACATCTCTGCCCTCCAAGATTCGCTGGATGAACGATCCATAAGGCACCGTGCGAACCAAGCAAAAAACAACAAAATTAAACATAGATAGAGGGTAAGAGAACGAAAGGAAGAGAAATTAAAGTTGCGAAACACCGTAATTAATCAAAATTCACTGCATGACGTTTTGATAGTGGAACCCCAGTAATGCAATACGTGTGTATTAATAATCACAGTATCCAAATTAAAGGAAGGAGTCGTTTGAAGGGTGGGGGTGAGAATGAGGGTGGCATTCAATCAATCCCCACTGGGGGGGGGGGGGGTGTGGAGAGCCGAAGTTTACGCCTCGATTTTGAGAACTCGAAGGTTTTAAGATTTTCCCGACGTCTCGGAGCCGTGTAATGTTGCCTGATATTCGCGATAATAATTCCTCGGCGGACCCTCTCTGCAAATAATAATGTTCTACGACGGTCATATTGCTGTCTCCGCTCATTTTTCACTGATGCTTTTCAAAATAAAACGTGTTTCATTCAATACGGAATTTTTGCTGGTAAACTACAGATATAATGAATGAGATTCGATGCTTTGATTCTGAAGATATAGTTTTGACTTTCCTATCGTTTTCATGTACCAGGAGTAGAAAGCTATTTGGGTTGCATTCCACAAAAAGGAACCAAGAGCATTGTTCTGTTGCTAAGATTGTACATTTTCTTTTAACTGCGGGAAGGGAAACCTGATCGCTTGTGAACAGTTTTTATTTTGCACCCTAAAAACTGTAAATTTAAGACAAAAATTACCATGTAAACTTCATATTTTTGGACTATTTCAGTACTTTTATTGCAAAGGATGTAGTTGCCCAATCTATGGAACATTGCAATGCTCTTTGTTCCTTTTTGCAAAATGCAATCCATTTGACGATTTGACGAACTCAGAATTTTCAGCACCTCAAGTGAAAGCTTGTTTTTTCTTTTCTTCACGATTTCATTCTTAGTGCTTTTGTCTTCCCAAGTTACAGTTACGACTTACTTGTTCTGTTACGAAAACATCTTGCGTCTGACTTTTCACTAAATTCGCCGTAATATCTAGGCAAAAAGTCAATTTAGCCCCCTAAAAAATCTGCAATGGCGCCGAAAATCGGGCTTGATACGCCACATGGCTCCTAAAACTCAAAGGTGAGTTTCGAACATTGGTTAAAAACATGAAAAAATCAAGAGGGAAGACGGGAAACAAGGTTAAAAACTACAACACTTAAAACCCGAGACGTTCTGACTTAAAACTGCTTCATTTTCAAATCGTAAAATAACTTTGTTTTGGGTCCAAACATAGTGAGTTTTTAGTGTTGTATTTTGAGCCTTGATTCCCGGTTTTACTCGTGTTTTTTCATGTTACCATTGCCTTGGGCTGCTTCGTAAACTTGTATATCTCTTAAGGTTATGATAAGGGCTTGATACGCTACACATGGCTCCTAAAACTCGAAGGTGAGTTTCGAACACTGCATCCGACTTAAAACGAAAATACGCTCCAAACTCGCTAAAATTTGGCAGTATCGACGTTTTAATCAACATCACGCCCTCCTCCCACCCCGGTTCACCGTCGTTTCGAAAAGCTCCCGAAAACGCCGGCTATCAATACGGTGACGTCATCGGATCGGCTGTCACCGTCGTCGTCGCGCCTCGAATCCCTGCAGCGACAAATTATGATTTCATGAGATTTGCCGAGCGCCTTCGTCTTGTCTCGCCCGCGCCCTGTAATTATCATTTGATGACTTCGTTACAGCCGTCTGCGTCGCCGGAATCGAACCCACCCGGGCTGAAACCACGCAACCGCCATGATGATTACCGGGCGGATACGCGGTTCTTCCCTCGGCGCGGCAGAGCCTCGGGTTGTTTCCATCGCAGTTGGTTCCGCGAGATCCCTCTTGCATTTGCATCTTGAATTCGGCTCGTGCGAAAATGTGATATTGATAGGTTAGGAGATAATGGGTCGTATTCGATAGTGGTTCGATGTATCGTTTAGTTCAAGACAATGGAAAAAACAACTTAATCGGCCCGAAAACATTAACAAAGAAACAACTTAAAACGGGACTAAGGCCGCAAATAATAGAAAGAAACACATAAAATAAAATAAGAAACCCGGGACGTTTCGCAGGGATCACGCCCGCATTTTCAACCGGCAAAAACAAGAAAAAACAGTATGAGCCTCACCGTTGTTAGGACATTACCTCAAACAAAAATTTTAGGATTTAAATTGGAAATGCTGAAAATGAGAAAATCCTAACAATTTCACTTTTTATTGCCTTTTGGTACTCGGAAGAATAAAAATGCACTCATAGAGAGATCCCTCTTGCATTTGCATCTTGAATTTGGCTCATGCGAAAATGTGATATTGATAGGTTGGGAGATAATGGGTCGTATTCGATAGTGGTTCGATGTATCGTTCAGTTCAAGACAATAGGACATCACCTCCAAACAAAAATTTTAGGATTTAAAGCGGAAAATCTGAAAATTAGAAAATTCCTGACAATTCACTTTTCATTGCCATTTGGTACTCGAAAGAATAAAAATTCAACCACAGAGAGATCCCTCTTGCATTTGCATCTTGAATTCGGCTCATGCGAAAATGTGATATGGATAGGTTAGGAGATAATGTTTCCTTCGCGAAAGAGCGTAATGGCATTTTAGTATACGGCCACATTTCTTCTCGTAAATTGCAGTTTTCAAGGAAGTCATGGGTATTTAATGGACCACTAGACAAGGTACGAAGTTAAGAATTCTGATACAAGTTTCCTAACCAAAATTATACGAAAAACACGATTTGCGCAACGAAAATTACTGAAATTATCTCTTAATTAAGATTTTTAATGTTTCCTGACGCGTAAATTCATAGCTCCCGCTCAAGAAATCACATAGTTTACGTGAGTCGAATCGCACACTAAACTTTACCATGACAATCTTTGCGATTTGAAAATCTATAGCAACCTCAACCTTGACGCTTTGGCTCAACTATAGCAGATTGTTTCCACTTTGAACGATGAAGGGTGCGAAAAGAACAATGCCCAATAGAGGAGCCTGTCCAAACGGTTGCGTTGTAGGGCGCTTTTTGACTCACGTAGAGTATTGCGTTCCTTGTGACCGGGCAATTCAAAATTCCCGTGACTAATTTGAAATAAAAACATTAATATCTCAGTATAGAGTTGATTTTAGTATTTTTCAATGCAAAAATCGTGTTTCACGTGACAATCCAACTAAGAATCTTGTATCAGAATGCTTAAATTCATACCTCGTCTAGTGGTCCACTCCCTGCATGCTCGCAATCGCAAAACCAGGGAGAAAAGCAGTCCCGAAGTCGGATACCGAAGTCAAAGAAGGCCACTAATCCATAGCGGCAAGACTTCTCGGCCGAGCGCCGAAGATGGAGGGGGGGGAGGGGAAGATCATCTGACGTCAACCATATTAAAATCAAACAAAGGCTCTTTAAAGCGGGACCGGCGAAAGCTTCATCTTTGCCTCTGATATTACGATCGGGAGGGGAGGGGAGAGAAGAAAATTAAATAACAGAGATACAACGGGAGAAGGAAGACAAAAATGAGAAAAATAGGAAACAAGTTGCGGATTGAGTAAAAAGTTTGTACGAAAATAATTTTTCTCGGAAAGCCCTCGGCGGAGGGATGCGTTATGAGCAGATACGGGGTTTTGGTCTCATCGGTCCTTTCATTGAAATTTATGACTCGTTTCTCTCTTTTCATTAAAGCTCCTTCCGTTGAGCCGCTTTTCATCCTCTGTTGCCGATCCGGCATTTTATTTTAAATTAATTCTGACGCCAGGCTACATTTTTTCATACCTCTGGGGGTGGGGGCTGTCTTCAAATTTTCGAAAAGACATATAACAGCAACTGATATTAGCCATTGATGCACTGAAAAAAAATTCTCGGCGTATTTACGAAGGTCCGTTGGTACCTTTACCATCTCACTTTTTTTACCAATTATTGGTAGTTTTATCAAAACAGACTGGTAAGCTTACCTAAAAACCGGTATTTTTGCTGTTTTTCTCAGGTAAGAACACCACTTTTATTGGTAATCAATTCCCGGTATTTTTGCCATTTTATCTCGGTGATTCTACCACAGTCGATAAAAAATATTGGCGTTTTTACCAAAGTCCGGTAAAATTACCGAGAAATACCAATTCCATAAACTGTAATTTTACCAAGAAAAAACTGGGATCAAATAGAACCGTGAATTCTTAGTAGTTTGACCCTTTTCTTCGTAAATACACCGAGATTTTTTTTTTCAGTGTAATTTCGATTTACTACATTTTTTTCTACTCCTGGAGGCGGGGTTTGTCTTCGAGTTATCGAAACGACACATAACAGCGACTGATAGCACACATTAATGACGTTATCCAAGAGTTCTATGCATCACGTATCTAGACCAAAACATTTTTGCCGTTAATCTAAAACTTTTGACGTTCATTCACCTGTTCATGCTCTTTCTAGAGTGGAGCTTTTGACAACCATGCTCCACACAGTCAATATTTCATTTTGCTACGCATCATTTTATTACTACTCTTGTTGCTACGCTATGAGCTTCCACGGTACATCGTCAGGTTAAGATTCTTGCTCATAATTTCGCAACTCAGCATGTGCTTTGGCTTTTTGTTGAAAGTTTTACGGACGAACAATTGCCATTTTCAAACTAGAGGAGAATGATAAGTCAAGTCTCTATACGACCTGTATGATTAAATTTTCCAATAAAGAACCGCACTGTTTCTAACTTATTTTTCCTCCGTAGATACACGGTCGCAGGTTGCACGTTCATTTCAGCGTGTAAGGAAATTATTGACCTCAGTTGGGTTTGGGTCGACCCGGCAACTAAACTAACTCCCCGGCAAAGCGTAGAGTATCACGGCACCGTGAAGGCGCTCATAGCTGAGATCGTTCTGTTAAAGGCCTCCATCAAACCTTCATTTAACCGCTGTGCACTATTGCGATTCATTGAAACGGCACGCAACCCGTTTGCAAAATTCTGGCGATTGCTAAGTATGGCTGCAAAATAGATACTAAGATAATTATTTTGATGATTGGTAATAGAATATTAGACAATATCGCACAATAGTAGAATAGATAATTTTGTGAAAGTATAATAGTGAAGTCATTAAGCTAACCTAAGAGTTGTAAAGCAAATAAAAATGTAAACAAAATTACTATTCAGTTCAAGTAAAAACACTATATTTTCGGTATAGGGGATCGTTGATCTACGTAATTATCATTGGATATCACATGGAAGACAACCGAAAATCTAAGACACACGCGTTTATAAATTCCACGGCAAAAAATGGATTGCTGATTTAACTGTTCAATTGTTAAAAAATATGACCGACATGTATGAAATGTACATTTTACAATTGTGAAACTCTAATTTAACCATAGGGGTGGTTAAATTAGCATTTTCTTAATGTAAATTCTACATCGGAATGTGTCGGACCCTTTTTTCGACTTCAAAATTGTTAATTCAGCAAATTCATTTTTTCCATGGCGATGAAATTTGATTGTGAGCGTTTCCTGGCTGAGCTTTTTCTGTTGTATTTAACAATTCATCTAAATTAAGAATCGTAGAAGTTCAAATCATCCAATGAAAGTCCTTACTCGCACAACAGTTACCAAAGCTTGACTTGAAGCGTGGGTGCGTCGCAATGACTTTTCATCGATTCAGAAAGTGAGAAAAGGGAGATCCCCTCGAAATGGGCGGTCTGCGATTTGGCCTAGGAAGGAGACCCGGACATCGGTTTATGAATGAGAATAAGAGCGACTCGGCTAGCAGAAGATCGCGGCTGTCCGCGCTGTGATGAATGACGCAAATCATCCCTTCCCCAATGTTGCAACATCGTAATTATAATTCTTAGGGCGGTTCTCGTGGTGGTTGTTCTTCGAGACCCATATGACTTACAGTCCATGGCAAACGCTCCTTCTTGAATTCCTTGCTTTTCTTTCATTCCTCTCAAACATTATTATTGGCATATCGCGACATCGAGCGGAGCTAGTTTGCTTCCTAGTTACACTGGAAAAAAATCTCGGTGTATATACTAAGAAAAGGGTAAAATTACCAAGATTTCAGGGTTCTATTTGATCCTAGTTTTTCCTTGGTAAAATTATCACTTATGGATTTGGTAATTATACCGAGAAATCTCGGTAAAATTATTGAACTTTCTCGGTAATTTTACCGGACCTTGGTAAAAACGCCAATATTTTTTATCGACTGTGGTAGAATTACCGAGATAAAATGGCAAAGTTACCGGGAATTGATTACCAATAAAAGTGGTATTCTTACCTGAAAAAAACAGTAAACATACCAGTTTTTAGGTAAGCTTACCAGTCTGTCTTGGTAAAATTACCAATAAATGGTAAAAAAAAGTGAGATGGTAAAGGTATCAACGGACTTTGGTAAAAACGCCGAGAATGTTTTTTCAGTGTAGCTTGCTTAGCATGGCAGATTTCCTCCATGCATTAATCGGAGGAGCTGGATCGCTGGACAGAGGAGTAGTCTCCTCTTGTTCCCACAGGAGAAAATCCGGGATTAGCGGCCCAGTCTGGGCGGGGCGCGTCCCCGAGGGGGCGCGTGTCCAGTCAAATCGAGTCGGTTGCCTCATTCTTCATCGTCGTCTTTTATTTACTCACCCATCATCCGAGTCTCAATTTTATTCAAATTACTTCCTTAGCTTTCAGCCCGGGCAGCTCCTCCTTTCTCGCTCCATCACGGCCCTGCCCGGTCCCTCTTCCTGTTGATAAGGAGCCCCCATTTTAATTGTATTTTTTCTTTTATATTTCAATTTTCTTCCCCCTCCAACCCCCTCTGCGGCTTCGGCTATTCCGGCCAGAAGGGGCTGCGCTCAGGTCCCCGGTTAATTGAAACAGATTGCGTCGCTTATTCTTTAAATTCCACCTCGGCCACTTTTCGGCTCCGAGTTCATCCCTTGTGTTTTTATGAGGGCGAAACATAATGCATTTTCGTGGATTCTCGCCTTGTGGCCCTAATATCACAATGGTGCGTAAGAGATGTTCAGTTGAAAGGATGTTACTTCAGCTCCCTTTTTTGGCTGTTTTAAATATATCTCTGAAAACAATGAAATTTAATTTAAAGTTGAACTTCTTTTTATCGGGATGCATTTTATTCGTTGATTTTACCTTTGTTTCCCGATCACTTGTCTTCAGATTTTAGGTCTTGCTAGGCGATAGCTATTTCTCGATACACATTTTTACGGCACAGCCCGGGACAATGGTAACATGAAAAAAACACGGGGGCAAAAATACAAGGCTAAAAATACAATACCAAAAACCCGGGACGTTTCTACTCAAAACTGAGTCATTTTCAGTCGGAAAATACACTCAATTACACTTGTATTTTCCGACTGAAAATGACTCAGTTTTGAGTCGAAATATCTCGGGGTTTTAGTGTTGTATTCTTAGATTCTTCTCCNCCCCCCCCCCCTAATTTTTTCATGTTTAGCAGAAATGTGTCCACAGGTACAAAATTCCGAATTTACTATCCGACGCGGCAACGTTGGAGCGAATAAAGACACGCGCTCGCACGCGGAAGAATTGAGAAGTCGGGCGCCGCACGAAAATCGTATTACCTAATAAAAGTGAGGAAAACAAATGATAAATCGTCGGCTCGGAAGAGGCGGGAGCGGAAAAAGGCCCGGAAAGGAAAGTAAATAAAAAAGTAATAATAATGATACTTTTACGAAGGCAATTTACAAGTGCGAAAAGGAGACTTCCTGAGGGACCTCGCGACGCAGCCCGACGCGACGCGACTTCTCAACCGCGCCTCCCTAATAAGCGGAGCTTCATTCAATTGTCACCAGGCAGCGCTGCCGTCCTGCCGCGAACCCGTCAGGAAAAGATTCCGTCCCTCATAAATCGGAGGTTGGTCCCGGGTTCGAATCCCGGTGGTGGCGACAAATTTTCATGGAACTGACGAGTGGATCTCGCTCGGCCTTAATCCGTGAAAATTTGTAAGCCCGAGCATGGATGTCTACCAAACTCCCTGATGTCTTCGGACAATAAATAGTGCCTATAGATGGCTGTAGATTCCTAAAGGAATAGAAGCCACTAAACTCTCAATATAAAAAAAAAAAAAAAAAAATCGGAGGTTAAAAGTAAGACTTTAGGCGCGTTGTCTTATCTTTTTTTGTATATACCATTGATGGCGTTATCGGAAACGTCTATTGGTGACGTCATTGAAAACGTCTGATGATGACGTCATTGGAAACGACCGTTGATGGCGTCATTGGGAACGTCCGTTGCTGAGCTCTTCGGAAACTTAGCTCGTGCAGTTCATAGAGTACAATAGAGTCGCAAAGTACTGGATCGCCGTTGAAGTCACTTTTCGAGGCTGTTTTGTCCAGTTCTCCGGAGACTAGTGTGCGGCGACTAGCGACGACGCATACGCAGAGACTCGCGCTCAGCGCTCCCCACCTCCCCACTCCCGACTCGGCTCCGTTCGTCGGCTAGGTCCACACACATTGAACCCAGCCAAGTAGGCCGGTAATAAGTCTGAAATTAAGTCCATGTATGAATATTATCCAGGAGTAACATACATTAATGGATTCATTATGGCTTTGGATATCTATTTAAAGCAAAATTTGTACAAATTAATACCGATGGAATTAAAAAAAGTCGAAAAAATACAAGCAGTCCTTGATTTCTCCATAAGCCACCGTGTTAAAAAATTCCGGTTGGTTCACACTTGGTATAAGTCAGAAATTAAATCCCTGTATGAATATTATCCAGGAGTAATATACATCAATGGATTCATTATGGCTTTGACTATCTAATTATAGCAAAATTGGCACAAATTAATATCGATGGAATTAAAAAATGTCGAAAAAACACAGGCAGTCGTTGCTTTTCCCGTAAGCCGCCGTGATAAGAAATGCCGGTTGGTTCACACTTGGTATAAGTCAGAAATTAAATCCCAATATGAATATTATCCAGGAGTAATATACATCAATGGATTCATTATGGCTTTGACTACCTTTAAATTGCAAAATTTGCAAAAATTAATGCTGATTGAATTATAAAATACCTAAAAAACCACAAGCAATTCTTGATTTCTCCATAAGCCGCCGTGTTACAAAATGCCGTTGGGTTCACAAATGGTTCACTATTTTCGGAGCACACGCGGCTCGGAAACGCCTGTTAATGGATTGGCTTCATCGGCGCTCCAGTACTTTGCGACTCTATTGTACTCTATGGTGCAGTTGATGAAGTCATCAGAAAGGCACGATGACGGGAAATCCTGTAATCACAGGAACTTGAAAATTAGGAAATTCCGTTGATGTAGTAATTATAATGTCGTAATGATGTCGTCGAAAAATTTCGTTAATGATGTCATCGTTGATTTCCTGATGATGTTTTTTAATAATTCGCAACAGAAAATCAGTGATGACGCCATTAACGGAATTTTTCAAAATTTGGACCTGAACTTCGGTGCCCTCGCTTGAAATATTTTTTGAGTTTGTCCAAAAACTAGATGAAGCATGTCTAAGTTGCTTTAAACTGCGTTAACCCAAGCGATTAGACACCGCACCCCGACCTGGCTGTAATCAGAGATGAAAAGACAACGAGCGGATCGGCGCTATCGTGCGGGGATCAACAGTCAACACCGAGGGCGAGAAGGATTGTTTTTCTAACGGGCAAGTTTAAATGCAAATCTTATCATTTCCCGGTGGAGGGGCCCGCATTGTTTCATTTCCTGATTCCGTTGCAAATGCTCCGCGCCAGATTCAATTTTCCGAGCGCCTTTTCCTCTTGATTAGATTTTAGATTAGGATATTACCCGGCCCCGACTCCTACTTCCCGATCTCGTTTCCGAGCGAGTCGCACAGTGTGCTCATGTCGATTGGGAATTTTGAACATGATTTGGAAATTTTAAAAGCTCATATTTCGTTTCTCATCTGACGTAAGGGCATATTTCGATTCCCGCATAAGTCCCAGAGAGCATGGATTTGTACACCGGGCTCAAGTAGGAATTACGTCCGAGGGGCAACGATTTGACCCAATCTGTCAAAATCGGTCGTATTTCTGCTGAAACTATAGACGACTGTAAATTCTAGAAATCTGCATAAGAAACATACACACACGAAAGGACAGAACAGGAGGAAATTCTTTGTGACCGTTTGGTGTCATCGACAGAGAGTGATTTGTGTTGGCATATTCATTAGATTCTAATGAGGATTGAATTATTTCCTTCACATAGAAAAATCACAGTGTGTGATTCATTTCAATTCTACTTAATTCGGATATGGATCGGTGAATGGATCTTAAGAGTGATACCATTATACGAACACGGAAGAACGCGTGTAGTATACTCCATCAAATGAAGGCAAAATATGTTTTAATGCAGTCACGAAGTGGCACAGTAGACTGTGTAGGCAGTACAGGTAGGATTTTAGTCAATGATTTAGCCACAAAATCTGCGCCAGTGAACGGTGAGTTTTTCTATTGCCTTGGATGTTCTACGCTTCCTCTGAGAAATATGTGTTTTTGGACAAAGCTGAGCTATTATAAGAAACATTTCCAGGTACCGTTCTTCTTACTCCACAGTTTTGACACGCTTTTCTGCAACTTATACACGGGAAAACAAGTTTCGGGCTGTATAGATATACCGTCCGTTCCGTGCTCAGAGGCCGAAAGTTCCGGATGCTGGAGTTTCGACTGCTCCGGGTGCTACGCCCGGAACTTTTGGCCTCTGAGCCCGGAACGCGGACGGAATGTCTATATTGCCCGTAAGTACGGCTTCCCCGACCGGAGTTTTTTTTCAATGAGCTTGTACCATTCGAACTTCAATTGCGTTTCATTAGCGAGCTTCAAATTGCAAGCGCGTGGACGGGGGTGAGGGGAAAGATCGGTGACTTGTCATCGCTCATCGACGATCGATGAAGGGTGAGACACGCGACAGGTGGTTGGTGAAACCCAACCGCGTTTCCAATCGGTGCGCTCCCTCGCCCCTCACCGATCACCACCCCTCACCGGTTCTTTGCTTCCCGATAAAGAAGACAAAAGTGACTCGTGCTTCCAGAGTTGTCGCTTCTAGACCTCGTCAATTTCCTTGGAATTGAAGTCGTCGCATACATGGGATCCGGGCATGATTGAAAAAGAAAAGCATGCTCTGGAAAAAAAGAAAAATCCAGCCGTGAAAGTCGTACCTACGGGCTATGTTTGACTCACCATCTTTCCAGGCTCAGAGGCCGAAAGTTCCGGGTGTAGCACCCGTTGCTCGGCCCTCTGAAACTTAGGTAATCGAGGCTACGGCTTCAGCATCGGGAATTCGGACTCAAAGCCCAAAACGGTCCGTATGTCTATGTGCAGCCCGTAACTGTTAAGTGCTCCGCTGATAGGGAGCGTTTTTGATTTCAACCTGCCTCTATAACTTCACTATACTAGTGGCAATGCGTTCTTATGGCGATCCAGCTCAATAACAAGATGTCGAAGAGGTGCCTGCCATATTTAAAACAAATTAATCCGAGATACCTTTATTTGGACCGAGTTTATCAGAAAGGAACTAACCCACATTTTCGAAAAAATCGAGTTAAGAAAGTTTTTGAGTTTCATCAGCCATAAATTTTCTCCTGCGAAAAACTGAAAGTCTAAAAACAAAAAATAGAAAGAATTGTGAAAAGAGGAATTGAAGTTTATGTTTTACATTGAGCTTTATGCAGGAATAAAACTTAAAACGCCTTTTTCTCAGTTTCAACTTACAGTGGGTTGGTTCCTCTCTGATGAACACGGTTCACTTAATAATTTAGCATAGAAACACGTAGCCCACATGTACGATAGCCTTTATTTACCGCTTCTGATGTCAAAGCTTGGAAGACGATAATCGTTTTTCTATAATTATTTTTTTTACAGTAGTGTAGTTTTCTCAAAATTGATAGTTGAAATTTTACTGAGCGGGTTCTTTCATTTCAACGGTTGTCATCTTCTTCGGGGAACTTAATAACGCGTCTACATAGAAAACAGCCGAGCGTTTCTTTCATACAAACGTACACTGAGAAAAAATTATGGTTATAATTACCATATTAGTGGCGTTCAATATGAACTCTTAATTAGTAGTTGCCATAACCAATACTAGAGATATTGTTACCATTAAATGGTAATTTTACTACCGCACACTTGTAAAATTACGCTAAAATTGATTGCTCCAGTAAAAATATCACTATCATTGGTTGTGGCCACCACTGATTAAGAGTGCATATTGAACACCACTAATATGGTAATTATAGCCATAGTTTTATCTCAGTGTATTACACTTAAAACACAAAATTCCGGCCGTGGAGGTCGCACTTACGGGCATATAAACATACCATCCGTATTCCGGGCGTAGCACCCGGAGCGATCGAAGCTACGGCTCTAGAACCCGGAAGTTTCGGCCTCCGAGCCCGGAACGAACGGTACGTCTACATATACAGCCCGTAACTTTTTTTTTCAGTGTAGAGCTGTATCCCGCTTGTTTGAAATTATTATTTCCAAATTTGGCAACCGTGGTCTCAAACACCGGTGCCGAGCCGCACAGAGATAAATATGACTCCTGTTCGACACTTTATTAAACGCCTCTGTTTATTCCCCCTCCCCCTCCCCCGCCCCTCGTCGGGGCCGTAACACCCGCTCCTCTTTATCTCCGGTGCTAAAAAAAAACACACATCGGAACACTAATATAATTTTCCGGAGCCCATTACTCTTTTTTTGCTTTATTGTTTTTTATCTTGTTTGTTTCGATTACACCTCGTCGCGGGCAACTGTCAAAACTCGCTGAATTATGTCATTCCTTCTTCTTTCCCGCTAGTTTCTTTCGCCGTCGTTCATTGGCTCTCTCTTCCTGTCGAGAGAGAGGGTATCGATTGCTCATTTGGACGTATATTTCTGCCAAACGAAACTATGTGCACTAAGACATGAGCCCTGAGACCCATAAGAATGTATGCATAACAGGGCTCACGTCATTATGCACATAGTTACGTTTGGCAGAAATACGTCCATTTATGACACATAAATCTCGTGTCGCATTTCGAATAATTGGACACAGTATCAGAACTTCCTTATGGTTTTGTCTCTGTTACGATAGGGCTAACCGCTATAGCCATTGCACTAAAATACAATCTTCAACTGCGTATTTAGTTGCATACGTCTAAATATGTGCGCAAACTGAAACATATCTCCCTTATCATCGTTCTTACAAATCGAAATTTTAAACGCACTTGTTTAAAGAGATAGTCAAATATTGCAAAATGTGGATGAGAGCAGATTTTCGATTGCTGAAGTTAAAAAAAATTTTATATCAAACATACAACTTTTAAGAATTTGCGAACATGGTTGCTATGTTCTAAAAACATTTGTAATTCAGAAGAGAATTTTTTTTTTAATTTACTTGACAGAAATTTGCATTTTGGCTATCACCTAAGAATTGCGTTCTCCGATTTGAGGCATAGTTTTGAATTTTTAAAACCGAAAAAATCTTAGTTTCATAGGAATTGCTGATGTCTCAATGACAAAGGATGAGCCTGGAGAAAGTGCATTTCATTGCATCAAAGCATTTCGCATGAAAATTGCAGTAACGTTCCACATATGGAGTTGGCTCACGATATTAATTACGGCGTCTCCATAAAATTTCATCGCAAATTAGCGCGAGGAGTCATTTCTGCGCTGTGGAAAGATGAAAGCACATGAGAGGAGAAGGATGAGCGAATGCAAAACTGTGCGTGTTCGTTCGCGCACAATTGCATCGTCGCACAGTGAGAGTGATTCTCATTCGTTTGAACAAAATCCCAAACATTCCATCTAGTCCATGAGAGCTGTACTCCAGACGAAGAAAAGACATTAAAGTATAAATGAGGATAATCGTTAATCTTAATGCAATCCTAAAACATTCTGTTACTTCCATATAAAATCAAAATCTAAAAGAAAGAAAAAAGTACCAAAACCTCCTATCTATGAATAATTTTCATGTTTTAGCTTCGGAATTATGTTTTGCAGCAGTAGTCTCAGGGGCTAAGATAAAACTTTCAAATAGTTATCAATAATATGCTCTTTGAATCAGAGGAAAGACCTCAGTTTTTTTTTTTTTTTTTTTTTTTTTTTTTTTTACATTTTCGCGTAAAGTTTTGAAAAATCTAGACAGTTAAGGAAATGTGAGGGTATTTAGATGTCAGGGATTTTTTCTTACCAGATGAGACCGCTGTACATCAAGGTTCGCTTGCGAAAATAGTGGTTTTTTAAGAGGATAATTAGGGACAATTTTTAAAATAAGCCTAATTTTTTTCTTTCAAGGAGTCATGCAACCACAGGAAAAACCAGAAAATATTGATGTTGTGTTCATCCGTTCCACTGATAAAACTATCCTTCGATCATTGGCTTCATAAAATATCTCAGCTTGAATTTTCCAAGACTAAAGTAACTTTTCTCCTAGAACGGTCACAAAATTGGAAAATTAGCTCAAATTCACTGAAAAAGAAGAAGTTACGAGCTATGAGGCCGTACCGTTTGTTCCAGGCTCAGAAGCCGAAAGTTCCGGATGCTGGAGCCGTAACTCCGACTGCTCTGGGTGCTACGCCCGGGACTATCGGCCTCTGAGCCTGGAACGTAGACAGTGTGTCTATATCTATAACCCGTAAGTACAGCTTCCACGGCCGGAGTTGTTGTTGTTGTTTTTTTTTTTTTTTCAGTGTTTTCCGTAAAAATCAGTCACAAACGTGTCCAACTCCAAGCGGGATCTCTCCACTGTACGGCCTCGGAGTGGGCAGGAGCAATAAATCCGAGGGATATGATTGAGCCCGAGCGAGGCTCCAAAGAGCTCAATGGGAGGAGATTTGTGTAATTGAACCTCAACGCGCACTAGTTCAAAGTTGAGTGGGAGCGGGGATAGTTCCAAGGGGGGGTGGGAGGCGGGCGGGGGAGCACGGATAGAGTTGATTATGGTTTTTGCCGAGAGTAAATATCGCGACTGTTGCCAAGTATCGAAACACAGACAGTCCATCCAATCTCTCGAACTTGACTCGAAGCCCATACTCCCGCACTGGGAAAAAAAACACATTGGATCTAGAGTCCAGACTCTTAAAAACATCGACAAGAAAAAATACTCTTGATTCAGTCAGATTCAAGCTTAAATCAAGAACCGAGCCTCTTAATTTGAGCGGATTTCCTTTTGACTTAAGCTCAAATCTGATTGAATCAAGAGTCCTTTTTCTTGTCAATGTTTCCAAGAGTGTGGACTCTAGATCCAATGTGATTTTTTTCCAGTGCTTGCTAAGGAAGAGCGCCGTATGAACATTCGAGAGTTCCCAAATTTCCCTTGATATAACATGTATTCTTGAGGACATTCGTGCACATCTTTCTGTGAATTTTTGAGATATTCCAGATTAAATTGCGTGCGAACTTGTCTGAAAATTTTGGTAGAAAGTATTCACAATTCTCCCTGTAAATTCAGTTTTTATCGAAGGAAATTTGGCAACGTCTGAGGGCTCATACGGTGTTCCTTTTAAACACGGCAGCATAGATTGGACTACGCTCTGAAAGAAAGCTCCTCCTCACAAGAGTAATTAAAGCTATAATGGTAATCCCCCCTGACGCCCCCAACAACCTCCTCCCCTTGGTAGTTCACCCCCTGATACTGACTAAAATTGAATAATGGGTTACTAAACCTTGAACGAATGTTGACTTGCAAATACATTTTCAATGGTAAACCTCCCCTCTGAACACCCTGACCCCCCTACATCCCCTGACACCTCTAAAAAATTTCGTCTGGAAGCTGCGGGCTGATTATTGAAATTGATTACAAAGCTATAGACAAAGAAGACATACGGGTGACATATGGAGCGATCCTATCAGTTGAAATGGTTGGTTCCTATAGACTAAGGGAGAAAATGATGGACTTACTCTCGTGGATTGCCGTTAGTTGGTATATTACCCACTGCCTTCGTCCATTGCAACCACCAGCTTCCACCAATAGGTTCCCTCCATGTCCCTTTTGTCATCTTTGTTTCAAACTTCGTCTATTAATATCAATAATCTGCCCGCAGTCTTCAGTGGGCTGATTATTGAAATTAATAGACAAAGCTATAGACAAAGAAGACAAAAAAAGATATGGAGCGATCCTGTTGGTAGAAGCGAGTCGTTGCAACGGCCAAAGGAGGTAGGTAATAGACTAACTAACGGCAACCCACGAGAAACCCGACAGTTAGTCCATCATTCTCTCCCTTAGTCTATAGGAACCACTCATTTCAAGTAATAGGATCGCTCCATTTGTCACCCGTATGTCTTCTTTGTCTATAGCTTTGTCTATCAATTTCAATAATCAGCCCGCAGCTTCCAGACCCCTGATTAATGAAATTGCTAGAAAAAGCTATAGACAAAGAAGACATACGAGTGACATATGGAGTGATCCTATTAGTAGAAATGAGTGGTTCCTATAGACTATAGAGTGGTGGTTCACCCCCTGATACTGACTAAAACTGAACAATGGGTTACTAAACCTTGAACGAATGTTGACTTGCGAATACATTTTTAATGGTAAACCTCCCCTCTGAACACCCTGACCCCCCTCCACCCCCTNAGGGGGTGAACCACCACTCTATAGTCTATAGGAACCACTCATTTCTACTAATAGGATCGCTCCATATGTCACTCGTATGTCTTCTTTGTCTATAGCTTTTTCTAGCAATTTCATTAATCAGCCCGCAGCTTCCAGACGAAATTTTTTAGAGGTGTCAGGGGGTGGAGGGGGGTCAGGGTGTTCAGAGGGGAGGTTTACCATTAAAAATGTATTTCCAAGTCAACATTCGTTCAAGGTTTAGTAACCCATTATTCATCCGTATGTCTTCTTTGTCTATGGCTTCGTCTATCAATTTCAATAATCGGCCGGCAGTTCTGTGTTCAGTCTGACGGGACTGGGACGGTTCGGTTGGAAGCTTTCGCCGGCGAGCACGTCTGGACACCGCCGGGACTGCCGCACCCCGGCCGGGCTCTGGACGCGCGATCCAGGATCCAGGATTCCAGGACCGTCGCACGCGATCCGCGACCCCCTCGTGCTTCCCTCACGAAAAGCTCCTGAATCGGCTTCTGCTGCCCGGCT